>LOEQ01001121.1:503191-532789 GCA_001685075.1 Bramus lutescens | reverse complement strand
GGCATATATATATATATATAGTATAGGTAGGATATATATAGTATATATACAGTATAGGATATAAGTAGGATATATATAGTATATAATGTAAGTATTATAGATAGATAGATAGATAGATAGATAGATAGACAGATAGATAGATAGACAGACAGACAGTGGTAGATCACTTAGTATGCACAAGGCCCTAGATTCAGTCCCCAACACTGCTACACAGACACACAGACACACACACACACACACACACACACATGTATGTCCCCTGCTTTTATGCCATACAATTTAGAGTAACAACCATTACCCAATACTTAGCAGCTTAGCATCTCCCCAGAAACATGACCTGACAAGAAAGGCCAAAGAGCTGCATGTTCCCAGGGACCTCTAACATCAAGTTAACGTTGGCCCACCAACATCCAAAATCAAAGCAAGAACATACTGTAATCTGGAGCAAATCAATCTATGCGAGGAAGAGAGTTATTACAATGGCCATGATACGCTGCCTCAATTGTTAACAAGCCTTATGTTGCTGTTGATAAGTCCCCAGACACTCAGCTGGGCATGAATGGACAGGCCTACAAGGTTGCCTGCCACTGGGTGTGTGCTCACACTCACATTTAGGCCACATGATGATCTGTCTTCAGTGATTACAAAGATCAATTTATTTGGAAAGCGGGATCTAAAATGGAAAAGAAACTCGGCGGTTTCTGATGTTGGGCAAGATAATGACCTCAGCAGACACCATCCAGCAGACATGCCCTGAGGGCATTGTTCCCTTGGAGGTCCTCGTTCCCTTGGATGTATCACCATGGAAGGTACATTTGTAAGACAGGAGTCAGTCTCTGTCCCCAGAGGTGACTGAGAGAAAGTCCTCACGTAAGGTGCTCCACTGGTTGTCTTTCTCTTTGAAATCTGGAAGATGTGGAACAAGAAGTGGAGCTTGGGATAACAGTGTCTACCACATAGACCAGAGAGGTCGAAGGCTGTTTAGAAAAAGCCAATAATAAAGCAAAAAGCTGCAGAGATGAGAGAAGAAAAATAAAGCTGCCGACTTCCTATTCTCCAGGTCCAGTCCCTCCTGATCTGCCAGCAGCCCCACTGGACTCTCCGGTCATTCCTGGGACTAGATTACAGTTTATACAGCATCTCTTCTAAGGAATGTTGAAATATCCCAGGATGTATAAGAAAATGGAGGAGTCATTTGTGGAAACCTGACTTGTAAAGGGGAGTGTTATACAAAGCGGGAAGCAATGCTTGGATTCACCAGTAGGCGGAGACACCATCAAAGGGTTTAACTGGGAACCGCTACATTCTGCCTGATTGGTTCTAAGAGGGCCAGAGAGGATTGTCCTGTAAATTTCTTTTGTTTTCCCCAGATGATATAAATCTTAAAGCCCTGAAGTTGAGTCGCTTTGACCAACAGAGCAGACCGCACACTCCCAGCTTTCTCCCACTGCCGGTCAGCTTCCTACAACTCCTAAAGAATAGATTCGAGAGGTTAGTAAAAGGATGTTCACAATTGTTAGGTGATCCCATCTTAAGAGTAAGGCTTTGCAGAGACTTCCAAGTTGGCTTTTGCTTCTGGCCTGAGGGGTCTTAAGTAGCTCAACTGTTTCCTTTTGATTAAAGACAAACCCTTCAGGGGAGCTATTAATCAACAAAGAAGCCAAAGCCCAGGACCTCTTGGAGGCTGAAAAGCAAAGACCAAAGTTGGTTTAGCTGAGGGCATCTATCTTCAGAGCAGGGACAGAATGTCTAGGGATGGGGACACCCAAGTCAGACGAAGGTTGTGTAGACACCGACAAACTAAACCCAGTGTGGCCTCACGTGTTTACGAGTGTATGATGGCAGTAGGAACCAGGAAGCAACTGTCCTACTAGCTTGCCTCAATTCTCACTCTGTTCCTGCTTCAAATAATCCCTGCAACACCAGCCAGATGAAACTATCCATTCCAAGGGCTGTCTTTGGGGTCCAAGCTTGGCTAGCTGGAAAGAACAGACAGAAGTGGGCAGCTTTAAAACAACATGAACTGCCAGGAAATCTGAAAAAGACTGCCCAGGATATCATGACTCCCAGGCAAGGTTGGAAATCATCACTTTGAGAACGTATCTACGTCCTCAACATTTCCTCAGGAACCCACAGGTTCTTGTATTTCTTCTAGTCAAGCCTGGGCTACTTCTACTCCTACAGTCCCCAGGCTTTCCACAATGCCACTCAACAGAGCCCACACACCCTGAGTCTTCCTGCGGTTACATAAGGCACCCGAAGACAGCCCATCCACCACTGACTCTCTATCCTGGCCCCAATGGGATATCCTGTAAAACACCATCTCACATCTACTGAGCCCCTGCTATTACCTCTGGGGGTGTCTCTGCTCCAGCCTGATGCTCCTCTCTAAACACTTTGAAGGAATATCTAAGGCTAACTTCTGAACCTTCTAATGCACAACTTCCTGAAACCCACAGAGAGCAACCATACCAACCCAGAAGATACCTGTGGGGAAAACAAGGTTCTAAAACTTCAGAGAAACCCCTCTTGGCAGCTCTCTCTAATCAACTTCGTCCCCTCTCCACAAACTACTATACACATGAGGGAAAGTAAGAGCCCTGAAGAACACCAGGCTCTGGCACAGGCTAGCCAGTCTAGCCAAGCAAAGCCATACAAAGCAAATGGAAGGTGCTTGACACCGTCCACATCAAAACAGCTCTGGGAAAATTTCCTTTACTGTTCTAATCCATTCTACTCTTTTGTTTCACTCCCATATCCTTTGTATAAGATCCTATTTGATCAGATTTGGAACTACCTGACAGTTCCTTCCATGCCCCCTTTTCCTTCTTTTACATTTTCTGCCTCTTGTTGTTTTTGCTGCTGTTGATTGAACCTGTAAGGTCAATCCAAGATAGATAGATAGACAGACAGACAGACAGATAGATGATAGAGATAGATATAGATACACACACATATAGGATTTTGCTCTATCATCCATATGAAAGAAAGAGAGGGAAGGTGAATGTATAAATATAATCGAGAGAGAGAGAAAAAAAAATTCAGTGAAGAAGGTGGAAGTGGAGTTGAGTGTGTAGCCCCACATTAAATATTTTGATTAGTCTTCTCCCTAGGAGCACCTAAAGTAGTAGCTAACTAGGTTTGCATTGGGACAACCGCCTGGATCTGTAGCCTGGAGACTGTTCTGGAACAAAGAAGGACGGAGAAAGGGAGACCAACAGGATGGCTGTGAGGCTGGACCAGGTAAGAGATGATGCTTTGGTCAAGGGTGATGGTGGAGAAAAAAATAAAAAACAAAGAACAAAAAAATAGGAAGGTGAATTCAAGAAAAAGGGAACAAGGAATCAAAAATGCATATAAAGGGTTACAGGAAAGAACCCTATCATATTTACTTAAAACCGAAGGGTTAAAAACCTATCCAATGTTAATGAAAATGGAGATAACTCATATTGTTTAGATAGTTTGATGGTAATTTGGAAGTACGCTTATGAATTCACTTTGATTTCTAAATATCTACACCATCAAAATGCAACTGAGCATACAGACACATACATTCTAAGATGTTTATTGCAGCGTTTGTTTGCAAGAGCACACACTGAAACAATATACCATCATGGACATAATGGAATATTAAATATCATACTTACATAAAGCCAATGTGTGCTGATAGAGCATGTTTATAATATATTCTTAAATATAAAATCAAGTTTCAGAAAAATATGTATAGTATGTTAAAATAAAAGGCTCCCTCCATATGTGCTTTTGTGTTGTAAACATGTCTTTACGACTGCTGAGGGAAACATCTGGGATGGGGCACATCTGTGTGTGGTCTCTATCTTCTCAGGAAAGTAGGAAACTGAGTTGTCTGCTGAGAATGGGGGCAGCTGCTACAGACATTTTCCATTCGCAGAGAATGATTCTGGCTTGAAATCACCTTGTGGGAATAGGAAATACTGTTGGCTCTACGCTGCCAAACCAGACTGCAGGCTCACAAGAGTAGCCAAGCCAATAGTCAAGGTCATTCCACTTCCTTCTGCAGGGCTCAGGATGTGGAGCAGTCAGAAAGAATTAGATATGGAGTGTTCGCTATGACCAGGACTGCTTAGGTGCTAATCTTATCTCACATTGGAACAGCTTAACTTTCAGGATCACATGCCTGATAGCATTCTGTTTGCAGACGTAGACAGTTAGCTAGGCCAAGGTCACACAATAAAAGAACAAAGGAATAAAAATCCCCTGCAGTTGTATAACTTGCAGGTTCCCTCATGCTTGCTGATTGCTGGGAGTTTGTCTTTTAGGGTGGGAGAATCAGGAGGAGTCTGGCCCTCCAGGTGCTCTCGTGAATCAAGTTCTACTCTACCCCCTGTCCACACGGACTTTCGTGCATGAGAAAAATGAACAGCCCCTTAAAAACTAAAAAAGGTTATTTTTATTCTCTGCTAAATCTTTATACTAATATCCAAATCAGTACAGCTTCTAAATAGGAATAAATCATTCATTAAAAACGGGAAAACTTAAGCTGTAAACCCAAGTGAAATATTAGGCCTGAGCAAATATACATACATACAAACATACATATACACACACGTATACATGCCACATCACATATATACACACATATGCCTCACTATATACAAATATATGTATATGGATGTGTATATATACATACACATATATACATACACAATGCACATATATACATAATGTGTATGTGTTTATAAATCTATTTGAGGTGCCACATTTTCCCTTTAGAGTATTTTTCTCTTGTTATTTAATATCCAAATTGCTGTCATTGTGAGTAGTGCTTATTGGCCATATTTCAGTATAATGTATACCATCAAGGATGATATTGGATAAATCATAACTGAATATGAGTTTTCAATTATGATAAGTGGCAGAAACTAGGAATAATCCCACAGCAGGCAGTGCTGGTCCCTGGAGGCGTGAGGGAAGGTGCATGCCGCACTGGGCTGGGGTCAGTACCTCCTTCTGTCCTCACAGTCAGAGCTGGAGCCGTTTCGGGCACACGATGTGTGGCGGCGATGCTGTATCCTCATGGTGTGGCCCATGCAGCGTCCGGGACACTAGAACAGAAGCACAGTGCAGCAGTTCACGTGCCCTGCAGGCTCAGGCACATTGTAGGTACTGAGATCTGGACCGAGGTGGAGGGGTCCGACGGTAGCTCTGTAGACAGACCTACCCTCCTCCCACCCTTTATCCCTGAAACTCAGACCACTTTGGGATGAAAGGTGAAGGATGGGACAAACTCTGCCTTGGTTAAGTTTAAGTATGGAAACAGCTATATTTAAAATAAATAGTGAAGTCCATGTTTGATTTGTTTTGGGGTTTTTGTGCATGTGTGGTTTTTTGCTCTGAGCAAAGATGGAGGTACCTATGCTAAGGCAAGTGTAGCTACAGGAGAAACAACTCAAGCTTGATTTGCAGCCCTTGAATTTTTGAACAGCTGTGACATCCATTACATTTTCCTCATAATAATATCATGCATGGAAAAGTCTGTTATATTTTTATTACTGTTACAGTGAGCTCTCTGGTCAGGTCAGAATTTTTTTAATATATACTCTAAGTGTAGTCTTTGATTTTCTTTATTTTTCTTACTTAGCCAATATCTCTCACACACTCCTTTTATGTTATAGCAATACTTTATTGGGCTTTAATTCATCTGTCATGGAATTATCAACCATTTCAAATGCACATTGTAACGGCTTTCAGACTCGCCACATCCCAGTCAAGTTTGGACCATTATCTTCATCCCTCACAGAAACCCAATAGCCCTCAGCGGTCCTTCCTCCCCTTGCAGGCCTAGGCGGCCACAAAGCTGCCTCTGCTCTGACAGATTTACCTACTGTACACACAAGAGTAGAGTTCTGTATCTGTCTTCCTTTATTGGAGATGCTCAAGGTCTGTCCATGGAGTCGAATGTGCCAGTCCCACATTAGTTTTGATGACGTTTGTCGTACTAACATGCCACAGCTCAGGCATGCTGGCACTTGCTTTGTCAGGTTGGCGGTTGTGCTCCTGTTGCCTGTGCTGTTCCTGCCGCTTGGTTATCATGAGTAATTAGGCTATTACCTCTATCGGCAAGTGTTTGTATGGTGTTTTCACTGCTCTAGGATGCACACCTAGCAAAAGAATTGCTGGATCGTTCTCAAGTTCATGTTTAACCCCTTAAGAACCTGCAGGATTTTGGAGGATGGTGCTGCACTGCTTTCCACCCAGTCCTTTAGGCTTCAGTTCTGCATTCTCTTACTAAACTGGCTGCAAAGTGACATCTGATTGTGGCTTAACTTTTCATTTCTTTAGTAACTAATTATGAGCATCTTTTGATATCCTCCTTGGCCATTTGTTAGCTTTAATCAAGAAATGTCTATTTAGCCAGGCAGTGGTGGCGCACGCCTTTAATCCCAGCACTTGGGAGGCAGAGACAGGCGGATCTCTGTGAGTTTGAGGCCAGCCTGGTCTACTAGAGAGAGCTCCAGAACAGGCTCCAAAGCTACAGAGAAACCCTATCTTGAAAAAAAAAAAGTTCATTTAAATCCCTCATTCATGCTTTAA
Source organism: Bramus lutescens (assembly GCA_001685075.1). Taxonomy (NCBI): domain Eukaryota; kingdom Metazoa; phylum Chordata; class Mammalia; order Rodentia; family Cricetidae; genus Bramus; species Bramus lutescens. The sequence continues at coordinate 526,216 of LOEQ01001121.1, read as the reverse complement.
TTAGGTTGTTTCTGTTAGTGTCTTGATGGTAACCCATTGTAGTATAGATGTTTTAGTTTTGATATTATTCAAGTTATTCATTTTTGTTTCATCTATTTATTTGGCATTCTATGTAAAATATCATTTCCTACAGTGTAAAGAATGATGTCTACTTTTTTCTTCTAAACATTTTACAGTGTTGGCTCCTAAATGTCTTTGATGGATTTCATGGTGTCTGTACTTCTTGTAAGCAGGGAGCATGACTTCATGCTTTTCTGTGGCTGCACAGTTGCCCTGAAGCATTTGTTAAAAGGCTGTCATTTCCAGTGGCGATTACTGAGATCAGCTGCTGACAGGAAACAACCCAAGGGTGGAAAGAATTATTTTGCCTCATGATCCAGGGGATGCAGTCCTTCTGGCTAGGGATGGCAGGTGTCAAGAGTCAGCAGCAGTGGCAGCAGGAATGGGGTCAGCTCTCAGAGGATCAGGAATCAGGGAGGATGCCTGATCTAAGCTGGCTTTTTCCCTTTTCTTTTCGTACCCATTCTGGGACCCCAGCCCATAGGAGGAAGCTGCACACATTCAGGAGAAGCCTCACCCCTCCGATTAATCTCTGGAAACTTTATCACAGATACACCCCCAAGTACCCAGGGCCTTTCTTAAGCCAAGCATGTTGACAACTGAGATTAATCATCACAGAATAATATTCCTTTCTTCAATGAATGGTTTTGTCAATCTGACCAAGATTTAAAATCTATAGTTCTTGATGTGGGATGCCCCTGTGTATGCTGTTAATACCACTGGTTAATAAAAAAAAAAACTGCCTTGGCCTGTTGAGGGAAGAACTTAGGTAGGCAGTGAAAACTAAATTGAATGCTGGGAGAAGGAAGGCAGAGTCAGGGAGAAGCCATGTAGCCACCAGAGACTGACGCTGAAACCTTAGCCGGTAAGCCACAGCCATGTGGCAATACACAGATTAATTGAAATGGGTTAAATTAAGATGTAAGAATTAGCCAATAAGAAGCTAGAGCTAATAGGTCAAGCAGTGATTTAAATAATATAGTTTCTGTGTGATTATTTCGGGGCTAAGTGGCCAGGAACAAACAAGCGGCCTCCTTGCTACAAGTTCTGGATTCTGTTCTGTTTCCAGAGATACATGTTTGTCCTGTGGTAGAACAGCACTTTGCTGTAGAAAGTTTTGCAATCAGAAGTGTGGACCCTCCGACCTACTCTATTTCAGAAGACTTGTTTGGGATATTGTTGATTATTTTTAGGTCCACACAGATTTTAGATTGGATTCAGCTTGCCAATTTCTGGCAGAGACTGCTGTGACTCTTTAGATAAATTTGGAGAGTGTTGGTATTAGTATCATGCCAGTTACAAACATAGGAAATCTTTCTATTTCTTTAGATTTTCTTCAATTTCCTTCAAAAAAAACATTTTGTGGTTTTATGCTGTTTAGTTTCTTCAAAACTGCCCTTGAACTTTAAGTCACCAATCAATTGATCTGGTTCTGTGCAGTAATTACACTCCGGATTTCATGTCGATTCCTGCCCCAATGGTACACTGTTACTTGAAACAAACTTGTATCCTAATTGGCATAGGATGAGGCAGGGCTTTCTCTACCTCCCAGAGTTTGTCTTTCTGAAAGTGTCTTCTTATTTGTTCTCAGGATAAAGTTCTGATTTATATTAAGTTCCAAATAAAGGTTCTGTCTCTTAACTAAAATTGTAATCCATGTGCGGATTCATTTCTGGGTCTTTATAGTACTGATATTTCAATTTAGCAAAATAATAGGTCTTCCATTTGTCCAACTTTTAATTTATTCATTTTAATAATATGCTATCTTCTAACATTATATATATACATATATACATAGTGTTTTGTCTGATGCTCATGGAGGCCAGAGAGGACATTGTATCACTCAGACCTGAAGTTACCAATGTTTGTGGACCATCATGTGTATGTTTGGAATCAAACCCATATCCTTTGGAAGAGAAGTCAGTGCTCTTAACTTCTGAGCCATCTCTCCAGCCCCAATGTGCTCTATTTTTCTTTAAAAGAATCTATACATTGAAAGTGAATTTCTTAGGTATTTTTCTTTATAATTCCATTGCTTTTTAAAGACAGGGGTTTTCAAGGTCGCCTGGGCAGAGTAGCTTGAAATTTGCCATCCTGACATTCAGCTATACTCATAGATCAGTGCTTTGCTCAGCCATCACCGGAGGAGATTCCTCCTGCAGCAGATGGGAACAAATATAGAGACCACAGCCAGACAATATACACAAAGAGAAAGACCATGGGAGAAAGCCCTAAACAGGATGTTTCTATCAAATTCTTCCCCTTAGGACTCAGAGAACCCTGAGAAAGAGGAGACAGAAAAGGTGTAAGATCAGGGAGGATGGAGCGCAAAAGGGAACGAGGCCGTCTAAACACAACAGGACAGACACACACCAAGGCAGCACGAGCAAGATCTCCATGGATATTTAGCAGATGTGTGCTTAGAATTGAAAGATGTGGACACATGTCCCTAACCCAGAAGCCATCTATAAGGGTAAGCTGCATGCCCAGCAGGAGATAGACAACAGAAAATGAACTCAATGGCATCTTTGGGGGGTCCATGTCTCATGTCATGTCAGGTTTTTGTTTTGTAGGGGTTTTTTTGGCTGTTTTTTTTGTTTGTTTTGTTTTGTTTTTTACAATTTGATTTCTCTGTTTTAATTAATTAATTGATATTTTTTTTACCCCACAGGTCCTTTGCATATATATATTATGACTCCAGATTTAGGTTTTTATGGGATTCCTAAATATGCAAACAAGGGGGGGGTGTCTCTGCATCTGATTCTTGTGTCTTTCCTTGGCCTCTTTGCCTCCTGTTTGTTTTGTCCTACTCTGACATGCTAGGTTTTGTTTTATCTCACTATATTTTATTTATTATTATTATCTCCTAGAAGCCTGTTAGTCTTTTAATGAGAGATAGGAAGGAGGCTCCGGATGGGTGGGGAGAAACTGGAAGGAGGAGGCAGAGGGGAAACCCTAATCAGGATATGGTATATGAAGGAAAAAAATCCTATTTTCAATAAAAGGTGGCCTATAAACAATTTTAAAGTATCCACTACAGCACTGTTAGCTATGAATACTGTTTTGCATAACGGCTTACCAGAACGCATTCATCTTGCACAACTTTGCACTCCTTGAGGTCACACCGTCTCTCCCGTCACGCAGCTCTTTAAAACTACAGGCCTATTCACTGCCTTTATGGACTTGATGACATAAGTGGAATTACAGTTTTTGTTTTCTATGTGTGGGTGACTTCCTCTGATATCATCTCAATACTGAATTCTTGTTAGATATTCTAAAATCATTCTAAAATTCATTAGTAACAAAGAGGTGATTACAGTTAACACTGCCAACACCTAAGGTTACCTGGTTTCCCGGGTCGATGGCCTGTTGAAGGCATGGACGGACCGTACATGATTTTCTCCCCAGAGGCCTCTCTTTGGGAGCACACGCCCTTGGGGACACCACCTGTACAGTCCCATTGGCTTTTGTCTGTGTGCACATCACTTGCCGACTGTGAAATCCTTCACCACAAGACACAGAACACTTGGACCACACACTCGTAAACCACCTAGGAACAAAAGCTACAGGACCTTAGAAAGGGTTGTCACGGGAAGGCTCATTTGTTGATCTTAACACTATGATGGGGTCTGGGGAGTCACATGCCTCTCCAGGACAAGGCTGAAGCGTAGGTGACTTCTAGTCTTCCTCCTCAGGGAACAGCAGTGTCCCTAGGTGGAGGGAACCAATGTAGTGATGAGTGTGCCCCCTACAAGGTTTAATAGAGAATTGCCACCGTGCACCAACTGTCAATGCATACAGTTCCCTGTGGCTTCGCAGCGTGAGATTTACGCTATTGCCAGGGTGACTCTTAGTATGATATATTCCATTTAGGAATGACAGCAGTTACTAAAAGACATGACAGGTAGAATGTCTGCAACATTGACAGTCCTTCCAAGGACATGCCTCAAAGGAGCTGTTGTGTCTGACACAGCGACTCTGCTTCTCACAGACGTCTGAGGCACGGGCAACCACCTCTGGTGTGGACATTTCTATAGGAAATGAAGCTCTGCACCAGTAGGGTTCTCTTTTTAAAACAATCTATCATTTTTAGTAGTGTGTATGTGTGTGCCTGTATGACTATGTCTGTGTTCATGGGTTTACATGTGTGCATGCATGTGTGAGTTCGTGCACATACGTATATGTGCACACTTGTGTGTGTCTGTGTGTCTGTGTGTATGCTATGGGTGCAGACAAGGGCATTGGACCTCCAGGAACTGGAGTTACAGGCAGTTGTGAGCCCATGGACATGGGTGCTGGGCATTGAGGTTCTCTGCAAGAGCAACAAGTCTCTTAACTACTGAGTCCTCTCTCTAATCCTGACTAGCCATCTTTTAATTAGAAAATTAGGGCTGAAAAATCATTCCTGCCTCACAGATCTGAACTCAAAGATACAAAAACACCTCTTTGTTTGTTAGTTGTTTTTTATTATTTATTTTTGTGTCATTTGATCAAATCTCTGATAGGCTATGTGACACTCAGTCATTTATTTCACATTAACCCTTTCTCTGAGTATTACCCAATACAAATTACTGTGCCTTTTAAAAATAACTTTTTATATTATTTTATGTGTATGAGTGTTGTACCTACACGTCTGCCAGTTCACCATGTGTGTGCATGGTGCTTGCAGAGGCCAGAAGAGGGTATCAGTTTCCCTAGAACCGGACTTACAGATGGTTGTGAGCTGCCATGGGGATTCTGGGACTCGAACCTGGGTCCTCTGGAAGAACAGCCAGTGTTCTTAACCACTAAAAACTAACCACTTAAAACTTAACCACTTAAAAACTAGTACTAGTAAGACAGTGACTAAACATACATACCTTGCTGGGCAATCCCGGGTGTTACAGGACTGAAACCCAGTCAGTGGCTTCCTGTGAGGCCCACAGAGGGCTTCACTCGCTTCCTGCCCAGTGGCCATCACACATCGTGGCCTCTGAAGGCGGACCCCCAAGGAGCCACAGGTGGCAGAACAATGTGTCCAGTTACCGGGTTCCCAAAAAGGCTCTGCAGAAAGGAAATAAAATGTCACCAACAATCCCGAATAAGAAAGGATGATGCGCCGGAGGCAACAAGGCAAAAGAACACCATGAACCATTCCGGGTTTAGCTACCTCCCTGCATTTTAGGCAGCCCACACAGAAAAGGCCATTACACGGGGCGGGGGGGGGATCGCTTACTTTCTCTGGAGTTTCTACTGTATCTTCTGACTGGAAATAGCGGCCAGCATGGGCTCCTTGGAGCTCAGCCTGGGAGATGGTCACCTAGGTCTACCAGAAAAACCCAGGAGAAAGGAAGGGAGGCATCGGGTGGCCGGTGCTTCCCCAGCGTTCTCTGAGCAGAGCCAAGAGGACAGGGAGGAAGGCCTCTGCAGGGGATGCCCGAACGCCATCCATTTTCCAAAAGCAGATCAGGCGGAGATGGAAGATAATTTATCAGAAGGACCAGGGGTTAAGCAGTAAGGTGAGATGCATTTGAGCCCCACCCTTACTTTTCTACGAATTCTTCACCCAAATATCACATCGGCCCTAAAACTGCATAAATACTTTGCTCTGGAGACAACTGGAAAGGTAAGAATGGGGTTTCCTTCAGACGAGGAGAAGCCCAGCGCCCTCAGGAAGCACAGCTTTTGTGTTACGCTTCCCCGCCAACACGCGGTAGACGATGAGGTAGGACGCAATGATGATAGGTTTGTGGACGGCCACAGAGAATGCCAAATTTCCCTGCAATGATAGGGAATAATTGATCGCTACCAGCTGTGTCCACATGATCTCTCACAGAATGGAATGGCTTCCAAAACTTATTCTTTGCCATTCTGGGTTTTGAGTTTTTACCTTAAATTGCACATGGAATCTTTTGCAGAGCAGAACCATAAATCATACCTCAGCTGGACTTTCAGAATCATAGTTTATTTAAAACCAGTATTTTTTCCAATGTGGTTATTTACTGAGACTCTCCAGGGTGAACAGGTAGTAGGTTAGACACTAAAAATTAATTTTTATTGACTCTCCCATGTTCTGTCATGAAGTTGCTAACTTTACTTTTATTTACAGGGGTGGAGAGACTGAATGAGGCTAAGTAAGTTGCCCAATGTCTTGTTATGTGTCAGGGAGACTGGAACCCACATGTGCCTAACTCCGGGTCCCAGTGCAAGGCAGGGTGCATGTGCCTTTGTTTAAAACGACTGAGCATTTATTTAAGGTATAATTTATGTAAAAGAAAGTGCTCAGATCTCAACTTTATGAGCTTCACAATTGCCTAAACTTTTCTTCTGTGATCCACAGCAGGTGAAGAATGTTTTTTTAACATCCTAAAACTTTGGTTGTGCCATTTTCCAATCAGCGCCTTCCCCTCTCAGGTGACCATATTTAAAAAAAAAAACTATCAGTATAACTTGACTTTGCTTCTTCCTGGGCTTCTGTATTTAGCTTCCTTTGCTTAGTATACTATGTTTGCGGATACACTCGTTGTTGGGAGTATCAACAGTGCATCTTCCTTTACTGCTAACTAACACACCATTTCTCAATACGTCATAGTCTGCTGTCAACAGCTATCATGACAGCTCTCAAACTTTTTTTGTTTTTGTGAGCATGTTTTCGTTGTTTGAGTGAATAGCAGTGAGAAGAATTTCTGGATCAAGGATGGGCGTATGTGTAACTACAAAGTGTCCAGTGTGGTCTCAGCTCACCATCAGAGGGAAGCTTTAGTTGAAAGATCGCTCCCTGGAATTTAGTTTGTGGTTTTGCTTTCAACTACTCTAGTAGGCATGAATATGCATTGCCTGGTTTTGATCTGCATTTTTCCAGGGCCTCCTTCTTGTGTAGCAATTTCCTCCAAGGCTCAGTGAGACCCAGAAGCTTCTAAAGGGACTTAAGGCACTGAAACCAATGAGACGCATAGAACTCCTCCTTCCCCGAGTCTATATTAGCAGTAAGGACTGCTGAGGAGGCTCACATCAGTCAGGCTGCCTGAAGAGGTACTCAGACTGTTGGGCTGCCTAAAAGTCCCGCAGTGAGCTCCCAGGTCCCAGATGTCACAAGCAGTCATCCTATTGGGGGATGGCAGGTTTCAGTGTTGTGGGTCCCTTTGAGTCATTCCTATTCCTGCAGTAGGCCTCTCCCATACTCCTGTAAGTTAACTCTTTGGCTCACCAAGTTCCACTTCATTGTTATCCTTACTTTGGTCTCTGTCAGTTCCCTCCCTATCTGTGGTGAGCAGACATTTGTTCAGGTCTCCCCAGGAACGGGGCCACACAGCACACTTGTATGTCACTTTTAATGAAGAGTCTGTCAGTTTTGTGTACTGTTTGGTAGTGAGGGAGTGGTGGCCTCTGTTAGCTTGAAGGAGTTTATGTTTTTCATGCAGTTCTTCATCAGAAATAGGTCCCGCTAAAGGCAGACCGACATCACTCAGTTGGGAGATTGTTAGAATGAGGAAATAGGCTCTGCCAATGTTTTTTCCAGTTGCGTTTGAAAAGTACATCACAGCCTGATACTCCCATATGAAACACATTGCTAACTCTTGGCAATTTAACTTGACCCTTGAAGGCCTGGGTGGTTGGTTCTTAGCAACCCCCTTCCCCTCCTATACCCTCAGTACACGCATGCTCGTTTTGTTCCTTAAGCACACCATACTACTTTCCATGTGTACTTTGCACTGATTAATACTCCTCTGGGAATACCTCTTTCTCACCCTGCTGCACAGAGGGCTCCATCTCCTCCATTAGGTCCAGGCTCACCTACCTCCTCCCCAGAAGGCCTGTCCTGACTATCTTCCTCAAAGCAGTCACTACCAAACGTTACATACCCTACTGATTTGATCATTCCCTCCTTTGTGCTTAGCTAAAAATAAACACATATTTGTTTACTTATTTCTTGTTCATCTTTCCTATAGGAAGGCCAAAGTCATACATGCTGTCCTATTCAACGTGAGGACAGGGTATGCCATATATGAGTCATTGAAGCAACATTGGTGAATGAATAATTCTCTAGAAAATAATAGCCTAATTCGTCACAGAAGGGCTGACATACTTTGAAGCAGGTCCATTTAAGTATTTGTGTACATCTGCGTAGGTACAAGTCTGGGAACAAGGTGCTAAAATGTCATAGATAGTCCCAATAAGCCAAGTGTCGCCTACAGCAAAGGCTTGGCCTTCCAGTAGCATTGGTTTCAGGAACAACTGCTGTTTTATTTGTTGTAGGGTTTCTTAGGGTCTTTTTGCCCATGGCACATGCAATAGCTAAATGTTTTCTCACATTCTAGTTTTTCTTATCGGAGGGCCCTTCTTTCTCTTCCCAGAACACATGTCATGATGTACATGAAAACCTAGTTGACACTTCCAGAAAGAAGCTGGGCCTCTTCTGCAGCAATGCCTTGCACTTTGGCTGTGTTTTTCTCATGCTATCCACTACACTACCTCAGGAGAACTGTCCACATGCGTGTCTCCCTCTTGGACTGCAAACTTTTCAAAGACCAAGACTATCCTCTCCTTTGAATATCAGGAAGTATGGCTCATAGAAACTATATATTCTCAGTCCACTATAAACAAGACCATGTCCTACATAATACAGCTGCAAGGAACTCCTCAGAATTTCAAACCCCGAAGTGATATCATAGCTCTAACTAGTCCACATAGCAAAACATGTGGCCTGACGGTAGTTTGGTTTGTTCTGGGGCCATCACAACCTACTTTTGAGAAACAGGAGCTGGGAGCATCATCGGTTTTCCTAACTGTCCTTTCTGATTTTCTTACCTCTACCTTACTTCCCTTGGCCTTCTGAAGTGGGAACACCTCATGTAGGTTCCTTGGATCACAGACCAATGCACGAGAAGTTAAGATGTATAGGAAATTTGTGTGTGAATTAGAAAATGAAAGAACTGATCCAACAACTCATGGAGAACTTCTTTCTGCTGGTATTTATTCGGGCAATGATAGTTTGGAAGCTGGAAAATCAATATCGCCATCATCACAAATAATGACGTATATTAAGGATATGAGCTCCATGAGCTGCCTCATTGCAAAACCTGTTCCACTGTGAAAGGAATAGATTGAACTACCAAAGGCTGAGGAGCAAGGAAAAAGCTTGAGTAAATGCTCAGGAACAGACTGTAAAGAGAAAATCATAGAGTCACCCAGCAAAAAATGCATGGCCCAGAAAGGAAAGCCTGTTAACAGTCAAAATTCCAAACCTTGAGGCAGGGGCTCTCCAGCTGAGTTGTCTCTGTTTGCTCTGCCATTGGATGCCTGGAGAACACGCTTTTTCTGAGCCTTAGGAAATACAGTCTTAGTGCTCAGTCCTCTTCGTTCTGAGGAAACAATGTGTAACACGTCTTACCAAAGGAAAGCCATCAACTTCCCATTCCGCTGAGTGTTCTTGAAGACAGCTGTGAAGAGGAACTTTTTCTAATAGAACGTGTCCTTGGATGCTTTGGCTCACACAGGTCTGGAAGTAGGTGGGTGTGTGTTCGAGTCTCTCTGTTGGTGAGTGTGTGTGTGCGCACGTTTCACAGGACCAGAAATCATCTTGACTAAAACAGACCTCAGACCAGCAGCCATGTATGATCAGGGTTGAGAGTTAATTAGTCACAGAAGCAGGACATGTAAAGTCTTAATTCTGGGCAGAAAAAGGCATGCTGCTTGAGAAGAAGAGCAGCTTCATGGTCACCACCTTCTGAGGACTGGTGTGACAGGGTGTTAGAACAGACTTTAAGTAGGCAGAGGTGGCAGGGGTGACAACCATGAAAAACACCTGTGTCATTCACACTTTGACTCCAATGTCCACACATCTTGGCCCTGCATTTTACATATAAAGGACCATCAGAAACAATGAGAATGGGACACTCACCCAGCAGGTGGAGCACAGAGGTTGACACGGCTTTCCCAAGAGCATTGGTGGCTGTACAAAGGTAGGCTCCTTCGTTCTCAAGGGAAACACTCTGCAACAACAGGGATCCATTGAAAAGCAAGGAAACATTATCACTCAGAGATCCTCCTCTCTTCAACCAAGTGACATGAGGCTGAGGGACACCTTGGGAACAAAAACAAATATGACAAAGGCAACTCCTTTAGGAACAGGGCCACAGAACGGTGAGACAAATACCATTTAGTGTTTGGAGCACACGTCAGGAACTGGGGAAGGCATAGCTAATCGGAAACGGCTGATTGCGTTTTTATGGCATATGCATGAGAAACCGTGGCGTGGCAAAGGTCCATGGGGCACCTCGTCAGTTCATGTATGATGCTAGGGGATAGGAGCCAGTGAAATTGTCTCACTTTGGGAACGGAAGGGATTTTAAGTTGGACAAGTCGGTGGGGAAGTGGTTTGAAAAGGAGATGGTGGCACAGAGGATGACAGAAGACCCAAAGACATTGCTTCAACCACATCTCGAGAGTATTAGCATTTTGCTGGGCTGCTGAAACTCACAGCAATTTCCCTTGATTCTTAAGAGTGAAGGGTGCCTCAGTGGTGCCTGGGACTGAACTAGGCAGCTGGTTTGAGGGATCTCTCTCCTCCTAAAGTGCTCCGAAGGGGGATAACACCGAATGGATTTCTGCAGAAATCACCTTACCACTATTATAATGGCACGCCCGAAGTAGCATGTAGCAGGTAGAAGGCGTGGCCCAAGAGCCTGGTGGCTCTTTTAAATTCTCAGTCACTCCTCCCTCTTAGGAGGTGGTCACTCTGTGCTCCATCTTATAGTCCAGGACTCTGCTAAGCCTTGGGAGTTCCATCCACTCTACCAAGCTGGCCATTCAAGTCTCTTAGGGCATCTGCTGTGCATCTTTAGAAAAATCTGATTGACTTAGAAATGTCGGAAGTACACGTGGAAACTACAGATTGATACTTGTATTGAAGTGTTGCACCAGACCCAAGATTTTTGCTTTTGCTTTGTTTTGTGTTGCTTTTTTAAGAGAGGGAGGGAGAGAGAGAGAGAGAGAGAGAGAGAGAGAGAGAGAGAGAGAGAGAGAGCTCTCAGGGAGAAACAGCTGGAATTAGAGGGCATACCTATGAGTGGGAGGAGGGTGGAGACTTAATGTAATGGAAACTTCCTGGAATCCATGAGGGTGGCCCTAGTGAGGATTGCTAGTAATGGAGGCTATGGAGTCTGAACTGGCCATCCTTTGCAGCCAGGCAAGGTTGCTGGTGACGAGACTGTGCTGAATTTGGTTGAGTTGTTGGCCAAGGGGTTCCCGTGGAGATCCCTAAAGAACCCAGGATGTTGCTAGGACAAAAGGCTGCTCCCAAAAACTGATAGCAGGGTTCCACTGCCAAGGACAGCATCCATATCGCTCACTGAACATAGAGAGGTTGAGCTGGTGCCTGTAATGAACCTTCACCCTTCCATTCTAGTCTCTTTGGCATGGGGAGGTACTGGCAGGCTTCCAAAAGAGAAAACTGGATACCAACCCCACCACAAAACCCTTGCCCAATAATCTGTTCTGCCTGCAAGATATGTTGGGGAAATGGTGGCCTTGAACTTGTGGGATTGGCCAAGCAACATCTGGTTTAACCTGAGGCCCATATTACAAGTGGGAGCCCATGCCCTACACTGTCTGGATATCCAGAACCAGAGACTGAATAGTCCAATGACCTAAGGTAGAACCAAACACTACTGGCCAGAAATGAAAAACACACACACACACACACACACACACACACACACAAAAATCCCAATGAAATGGTTTCCGATGATGTTATACTCATAGATTTGTGCCCAATTCCTTTACCATCAGTTGGGACTCCTCTTGGGTTACCTTGTCTGGCTTCAAAGTGATGGCTTTTTGCCTTGTCTGACTGTATCTTGTTTTGTCATGTTTAGCTGTTGTCTCTTGGAGATCTGCTCTTTTCTGAAGGGAAACTGGAAAACTGGAGGGGGAGATATTGGAGATGAGGGTAGGTGGGGGGAACTTTGGAGGAGTGGTGGGAGGGGAAACTGTGGTCATGATGCATTTATACAAAAAAGAATATATTTTCAGAGAGAGAGAGAGAGAGACAGAGAGAGAGAGAGAGAAGCAATTGATGCTCAAAGAAGTAGGCACAGAGTGGAAAAGTTGCTGCCTGGGGCAGGAGGGAGGTGCTGCTCTCCTCTCGTCTGGTACTTTGTTAACTTTGGACCTCACACTGGATTCCAGCAGCCTTAAGTGCAGAAGGAATGCGAAATGAGAACATGAATATTATCGTGTTTAGACGTAATATTTGAGGGCTTCAAAACCCGAGTCCAAGTTGGTGGCTCTCTGGGGTTTCATTTTTAATCCTGTGGCTTTGTGCCATCTGTGTGTGATGGCAGGATTTCCAAAGGTGTTGCCTCAAGATTCTCATCCTCTGATTGGACCCCTCATGTTACAGTCCGCATCCCAGGACCATAACATAAGTACCGGTGTGATAGGGTTTTGCAGATTTGACTAAGTTTTCAAGTCAGATGGCCTTAAAAGAGGATGCTTGTCCAGATGGACCAATCCTGTGCAGTGAGTCCTGCAGACCAGAAAAGCAGCAAAGTGCTTAGAGATGAAAAACAGGACAGAGGAGGGGTGACAAGGCCAAAGAAGATGATGAGGGACACCGTCTTCCCCGGATGAGTGTGGAAGGAAAGCTCCGTGAACCAAGAAACGCAGGTAGCCTGGAAGATCCAGGAGTTTCCTCCAGCTGACGCTAACAAGAGAGTGGGCCCTTGAGTACTGCAATGAAGAGGAGCTGAATTCTGTCAACAACAGGAAGAGGATGAATCCCCAGAGCCCCCAGACAGGGATTCACCCTCAACAACACCTTCACCTGACCTTTGATCCTCCAGATAGAGCAGTCAGCTCAGCCACACTCCACTGACCATATTGATCTGTATTATAATTAATCAGTGGTGTCTTCAGCCTGGAAGTTTGTAGTCATTTGCTACAGCTGCAGTATAAAAGGAGCACATTGATAGACATCAAATGATGTTGAGAAAACTAGGCTGACCCTAAACAGCCAGATCATGCAAACGACACGGACATAGATATTTTTAGAAAAGTTGAGCTTTCCTAAGGTTTAAACACAGAAAATGAGATTCACAGCCATGTAATTAGATTCAGAACATCTCTTAACCAGAATGTACGTAGCTCTAATGCATTTCTTTATAAATTCCCTCTGAAGCAGCTTATAGTTGTTGGAAGGTTTGGCTGTGGTATCAAACAAGATTATATGTATACATATACATAATAAATATAGAATATGTAGTTATTGATTGCTATCAACTTAGAGGAAGTTATGAACCTTATTTATCTTGTTTCCATCACTCTAATAGATGACTTAATTTTGGTAGGTGTTCAATTAAAAAAAGGTAACAATACCCCCAGTGTCCCTCCTCTCCTTGCCATCTGACCCTGGTCTACCTCTCTGAAACAATCCTTCCACCCCATCAGAGGCCAGCTTCCTGAAAACCAGGTAAGCCACCATCCCAACCAACCCACTCCTGCCCCACCCAGCATGACCCCAAGTGTTCCTCTTCTCTTTGCTACCTGATTCTGGCTCACACCTTTGGGGAAGCCTCCCACCTCCCACCCCTAATAGATGTCAGGCCAGATTCCTAATCCCCAGAGGATAGACCAGCATCCTGAACCCCAGAGACCAGGCCAATTCCCTGAAAACCAGGCGAAGCCTTCTTCCCCACCAGAAGCCAGGTCAGTATCTGAAACCCAGAGGACACCAGCCAGATCACAGATCATACACATAGCCAGAACTTCAGCCCCAAACTTGGTCACCAACCCCTGCTGAATCAGAGCCCATCCAGGCCATCAGAAGTCCATTCCCCTCTATTCAACCACAAGTCATAGGGTCCAGAAGACCAGAAAGGAAATAGAAACCAAGGAAGAAAACACACATCCAATGACGAACAATCCAGAAATGGGCATCAAGACCTATAATCACTCTCAGTCCAGATGTCTAAACATATGTGTAAGAACACAACAGATAAGCATTACGTCACCACCAGAGCCCAGCCATCCTACTACAGCAAGCCCTGAATATTGCAACACAAGGGAAACACAGAAAATGATATTAAAACCAATTTTAGGAGGATGCCAGAGGTCCTTAAAGAGGGGATGAAAAGCACCCTTAAAGAACTGAGCAAAAACAACCAAAAAATCAACAAATTCCTTAAAGAATGTCAAGAAAAGCAAACAGGTGAAGGAAATGAATCAAGACATGAAAATAGAAAGAGAAGCAATAGAGAAGAAAAAAACTGAGGAATTCCGGAAATGGATGATCCGGATAAGCGAATAGGAACAAGCGTCGCTGAAAGAATTCAAGAGATGGAAGACAGAATCTCAGGCACTGATGATACAATAGGAAAAATAGTTTCATCAGTTAAAGAAAATGGTAGATCTACAAGAACTCCTAACAGAAAACATCTAGGAAATCTGGGACACCATGAGAAGAGCAAACCAAAGAATAATGGGAATAGAAAAAGGAGAATCTCAGCTCAAAAACATAGTACATATACTCAACAAAATAATAGAAGATTATAGGACATGCCTATAAAGGTATAAGAAGCCTAAAGAACACCAAACAGATTGAGTTAGAAAAAAAGTCCCTGCATCACATAATAACACTAAACATACAGAACAAAGAAAGAATATTAAAAGTGGCAAGGGAAAAAGGCCAAGTAACATACAAAGGCAGACTTATCAGAATTATACCCGACTTCTCAATGGAGACTCTAAAAGTAAGAAGGGCCTGGGACAGATGTCTTGCAGACTCTAAGAGACCACAAATGCCAGATCAGACTAAAAATACCCAGAAAAACTTTCAATCACCATAAGTGGAGAAAATATTTTTCATGATAAAATCTAATTTAAATATCTATCCACAAATCCAGGCCTGCAGAAGGTACTAAAAGGAAATCTCCAACCCAAGGAAGTTAACTACACAGGCAATAGATAAACTCACACCAGCAAAATCCAAATAAGGGAAATACATACATACACACACACACACACACACACACACACACACACACACACACCATCAGCACCACCACCACCCACCACCAATATAATAACAGGAACAAATAATCAGTGGTTGTTAATATCTCTCAATATTAATGGGCTCAATTTGCCAATAAAAAGACACAGGCTAACAGAATAAATACAAGATCTACCCTTCTGCTGCATACAAGAAACACACCTCAACATCAAAAATAGATATTACCTCAGAGTAAAGGGTTGGAAAAAGATTTTCCAATCAAATGGCCCTAACAAGCCAGCTGGTGTGGCTATCCTAATAGCTAAGAAAATATGCTTCAAACCAAAATTAACCAAGAGATGAAAAAGAACATTTTATTCTCACTAAAGTAAAAAAATCTACCAGGTTGATGTCTCAATTTTGACCATCTATGCCCCAAATGCAAGGGCATCCACATTTGTAGAAGAAACATTACTAAAGCTTAAATCACACATCAAACCCTACACATTATTAGAGGGAGACTTCAACACTCCACTCTCACCAATGGGATAGGTTGTCAAGACAGAAACTAAACAGAGAAATAATGGAACTAACAGACATTATGACTCAAACGGACCTAATAGATAACCTCAGAACATTTTACCCAAGCACAAAAGAATATACCTTCTTCTCAGCACCTCATGGAACCTTCTCTAAAACTGATCACAGAGTAGGTTACAAGGAAAGTTTCAACAGAGACAAGAAAATTGAAATAACCCCCTGTATCCCATCAGACCTCTTATGGGTTAAAGTTGGATTTCAACCACAGAAGCAAAAGCAAACCTACAAACTAGTGAACACTGAACAACTCTTTATTGAACGACCACTGGATCAAGGAAGAAATAAAGACATTAAAGATTTACTAGAATTCATTGGATACGAATGCACAACATACCTAGACTTATGGAGTACAATGGGAGCAGTGCTAAGAGGAAAGTTCATAGCGCTAGGTGCCTGCATAAAGAAACTGGAGGGTTCTTATACCAGCAACTTAACACCGTGCCCGAAATCTCTAGAACAAGAAGAAGTGGACATACCCAAGAGGGGTACACAGCAGGAAATAATTAAACTCGGTCGGAAATCAATGAACAGAAACAAAGGAAACTACAAACCTCACAAAAACAGAGATGCTTCTTTGAGAAAATCAACAAAATAGACAAACTGTTACCCAAACTAGCTAAAAGGCAGAGAAAATATCCAAATTAACAAAATCAGAGATGAAAGGGGGCAGGTAACAACAGATAATGAGGAAATTCAAAGAATCATTAAGTCATACTTCAAAAACTTGTACTCTAGAAAATTGAAAAATTCCTAAGAAATGGTCAGTTTTCTCAATAGATAGTACTTACCAAAGTTAAATTAAGACCAGATAAGCAAGTTAAATAGACCTGTATCCCCCAAGGAAGTAGAAGCAGTCATTTAAAATCTCCCAACCAAAAAGAGCCCAGGGCCAGAGAGCTTCAGTGCAGGAAGTCTACCAGACCTTAAAAGAAGATCTAATACCAATAGTTCTCAAATTATTCCACAAAATAGAAATGAAAAAGAACATTGACAAATTCCTTTTATGAAGCTACAGTCACTCTGATACCCAAACCAAACAAAGACTTGACTCAACAAAAAAGGAGAATTACAGACTAATCTCCCTCATGAACATTAGCGCAAAAATACTCAATAAAGTAACTGCAACCCAAATCCAAGAACACATCAAAAATCATGAACATTAGTGCAAATCATGAATATTTGTGCAAAAATACTCAATAAATTGCAAACTGAATCCAAGAATACATCAAAAATCACCTACCACAATCAAGTGGCCTTCATCCCAGACATGTAGGGATGGTTCAACATATGAAAATCTGTCATTGTAAACCACCATATAAACAAGCTGAAAGAAAAAAATCCCACATGATCATCTCATTGGATGCTGAAAAAGTCTTTGCCAAAATCCAGTACCCGTTCATGATAAAAAGTCTCGGAGAGACGCAAACCAAATAAAAATGGGGTACAGACCTAAACAGAGGATTCTCAACAGAAGAATTTCAAATGACAGAGAAACCATTGAAAGAGAAGGTCAACATCTGTAGCCATCAGGGGAATCCAGATCCAAACGTCTCTGAGATTGCGTCTTTCACCTATCAGAATGGCTAAGGTCCAAAATGACAGCTTACTCTGGAGAGGATGTGGAACAAGCAGAACACTCCTCTACTGCTGGTGGGAGTGCAAACTTGGAAATCAATATTATGGCTTCTCAAACTTGGGAATCAGTCTACCTTAAGACCCAGTGTTACCACTCTTGGGCATATACCAAAAGGATGCTCAATCATAACACAAGGACACTTGCTCAACTATGTTCATAGCAGCTTTATCCATAATAGGCAGAGCCTAGAAACAACCTAGATGTCCTGCAACTGAAAAATGGATAAAGAAACTGCGGCACATTTACATAATGGAGTATTACTCAGCTGTTAAAAACAGGGACATCAGGAAATCTGAAGGCAGATGGATGGAAGTAGGGAAAAATCATCCTGAGTGAGGTGGATAAACATGGTATGTACTCACTCATAAGCAGATACTAGCTGTAAAGTAGAGGAAACCATGCTTCATTCCACAACCCCAGAGAAGCTAGGTAACAAGGAGGGCTCCAGGGGGACACTCAGATCTCCCTAGGAAGGGGAAATGGAATACATTTCTTAGGTGGATGGGGCAGGTGAGGATGGGAATATGTGGGATCAGATGGAATTGGGTTTGGGGGAGGGTACTGAAAGAGCCTGTTGGAAAGGGGGTCATTTTAGAAGGAACCTGGTGCAAAGGAAACTCTCAGGAGTCTATAAGGATGACCCCCAGCTAAGACTCCTAGCCAAAGCAGATACTAGCCTAAACTGGCCCCCTCTTGTGATCAGGCAAGACTAACCAGTGGAGGGGTTTGGATACCAACCTGGCTACAAAACCTTAGACCTACAGTCTGCCCAGCCTATGAGATTGCTGGGATTGGCCCCTATCGCAGTAGTCATCAAAGAGGCTTCATTCATCAGTTGGTGGAAACTGACGCAGAGACCCACAGGCAAACCTTAGGCTGAGCTGAGGGAATCCTGCTGAAGAGAGGGAGGTAGGATTATAGGAGCCAGAGGGGTCAAGGGCACCACAAGAAAACCCACAGAAGCAACTAACCTGGACTCATAGGTGCTCACAGAGACTGAAGTGATAACCAGGGAGTCTGCATGGGACCTGATGGAAGCATTCTGCATATATGTGAAAGTTGTGTAGCTTGGTCTTGTAGGACTCCTAACGGTGGGAGCAGGGCCTGCCTCTGACTCTTCTGCTGGCTTTTGGGACCCTCTACTTCATACTGGGTCACCTTGATCAGGCTTAATACAAGACAAAGTGCTTGGTCTTACTACAGCTTGATATACCATGTTTTGTCAATAGCCACAGGAGTGCTACCCTTTTCTGAATAGAAATGAAGGATGGGTGGATGGTGGGAGGCAAAGAGGAGGTAGGGGAGGGTGGGGAGGAAAGGAGGGTGGGGAAACTGCAGTCAGGATAGAAAATTTTCAAAAAGGTAACAACTCTATGGGACTAGATGGCTCAGTGGGTAAGAGTGTTTGTTTCTCTTTTGGGGGTGGAAGAAGAAAGAACAAACATTATTTATTTCTATAGTACATCCAAGGAGCAACACAAATAAATTCTAAAATCCTTTGTGCAAAACCATGAGCAATTGTAACAATTTTCAGACATGTAGGATATCCCCGGGAACTAGAGCTACAGACAGCTTGTCAAGGGTATCGCGCTCTGCAAGGATTTCTCCCTTGCTCTCAGTGGCCCATCCCCATTTGATTGGACATGACTTCAGCAGGCAAGTGAGTGCTGGTACAGCTCAGCAGCCAGAAACAATGGGTCTGCTTCTCCCCAGTAGGGTAACACCCAGCATCTATCCTCCTGTGGGTGAGATGTACTGAGGGAATCCCTGGTCGAAAGTGGGTTATACAAGACCATCTTAAATCTGCAACGGGTTCAAGCACATTGAGGATGAAACTGACCTATCGGGGACACCCTCTATTCACCATCTTGTCTTTGCATGATGGAGGGCCAGTACTTAACAATATGGGACATATGACCTGCACGCACACAGTCCATCTGTCAGTTGGGATAAGGATCCACCACATCCCTGCTCCTGGGTAATTTTCTTTTCCCTCCACCTAAAATCATTTAAAGAACCCGAAACAGAGGGAGCACGTAGGCTTCATCCTTGTTTCCATGGAGTGTATGCTACGCCTGCACTCTTACTTTTAATAAATCTGTACTATTACTACTTGTAGCAGGTTTTCTTGGACCACCAACCCCCAAATCATGACATGGAGACTCATTATTAGTTATGAATGCTTGACCTTATACTTTGTTTCTCTTCCAGGGAACCTGAGTTCAGTTTCCAGTACCAAGTCTAGCTGCTCATAACTAACTGCCTATGACCCCAGCTCGAGGAATCTGATGTCCTCTTCTGGCCTCTGAGGGTGCCTTCACACATATAGAAACATGCACAGATACATTCACATAATAAAACAAATAAAACCAAATCTTTAAAATGAAAGAGGTGCTAAAAAGACTGCATTTTATTTTTTAAGGTAAACAATCATATCAGTTGCAAAGGGTTATAATTTTATCTCTCCTTTTTACATTTCTGATGTCATTTTCAGAATAATGCCATGTAATAATGTCAGTGGCAAGTGCTATCAAGGGAATGTCTGTTTCTCCCTCAAATTCACGTACTGAAACCCAGCTCACGATTCCTAATGAGCAGGCTAGATTACCAGTCTTTGAGTAGTTAAGAACCGTTTCCAAGGAATCCACATTCACAGTGCTGTTCTCCACACTGGATTGTGATGTCGCTGGGGTACGGAACACTGACTCTCAAGAGGGCATGCCAAGGTGAGATTCCTCCTAGACAGCTTTTTCTTTCAGGAATCTGATGTGGCTCCAGCTGACAGCCTCTGATTTAGCACAAAGTCCCCAGGGAAACCATCCAGATTCCCTGACCTAGGTTGTCCTTGGAGTAGTGGCTTACCCACATAAGGCTTGTTAAAGCAGCCTAAATATATGAGTAAATGAAAGGCCAGGAAAATTCTCTGGGGCCCTATATTAATAACCCTGGCTTTTTAAGGAACATTTTTTTCCTTTGGAGCATCTTTGAAGGCGTGGGTCCTGTCTTTATAGGCAAGAGTTACGTAGGGGAGAGAGAGAGAGAGAGAGAGAGAGAGAGAGAATTTAGAATATTTAGAATTCATACTACAATCCAAACTATTGGAAGGGACAAGAGGAGAGCCTGGAACAGGGACAGCCAGGGGATGTGACACTTTTGCCCCATTCCCAGATCTTCAACATCCATTTTCAAACTGCCGGTAATGATGAAAGCATTAGTGGTATTCAATACTGCTAGCGGAAAGTAGTCCAGGGTTCCTGTCCTGCTTCTGATTGGTGGAGCACAGGTGTGCCTGGACAGCTTAACATAGTAGTCAAAAACAAAGAGGGTCCAGGCCAGTCAGAAAGTGGGTCTAGAAGATTCTATAATGTTCAGACTCTGGAACTGGCGTAGCTTAGAAACAAGCACACTTGGACCCACGCCCTCTGTAAGCTAAGGGTGTGGTGCTGAAACTGCAGTCAGGGAAAGTCTACAGCGGGTAGGAACACAACACAGGAAACGATGTGCAGCAAGGCTGTAGATATACATGGGAGACAAAAGGCCCTTTGCTAAGAAGCCAACTCGGGGACTTCACACCTAGAAACATCATGACCCCTGCAAATGCTTCCCAAGGACCGAAGAGACCAGAGGACTGCGGACAGGATTCTTCACACCGCTGCCCTTAGCAGGCTCTCAAAACTACGAGTGTGTGCTCTGTGCAGACAGCTCCAACATGTCAGAAATGACTTCAGCTTATTTATCTAGCCTCAAAGACAGGCCACTCCCACAAGACTCGCAGCTCTGAAATATCCAGCAGTCTGTTTCCACAGCACTGGGATGGCGTTTGGAAGGTGAATGCCGTGGAAAAAAAAAAGGCCAGCTCTGCTGAGCCTGTGAAACACGCACTACAAAGAGCCTGCCCCTCAAGGGTGTCTTTAAAGTAGTCAGTGTTTAAAAAGAAATTTCCTCCATCCTTGAAAGGCCCATGAAATACTTGGCGCATGCATGCCATTCTAAGATGCTAGCCCTTGATGCAAATACATAGCATCCCTGAATGCTTCTGCTGTCTTTCTTTCAGCTATTTCACAATACTCCGTGAGTTCTTTTGTGCCCTCTTCTAGAAGAAATGAAGGCTTAAACTTGTGGGGACCATTTGGAGTCCTGGCCTCTAGCTGCTCTTCCCTGCTAGAGATCATTACTTTCCTTCTGATTTGAGTTTCTGAAAGCTGTGTCAAAGTTGTTTACCAGCTCTGCTTCAGGAGCACGTGTTGCCTTGGCCTTGAGGATCAGAGGATAAGGTTTTCACCTGTTGGCCCACCTGACTGTTGGGTATATAAGCCTCCAGGGTGCTACTGAATAAGGGGCTTCTTACCAGTGACTAGAGGTCCGTGTCTCTGTCTCTCTGTCTGTGTGTCTCTGTATGTTTCAACCTCCAGCCCCTTGCCCGAAGTTCGCGAACTGTATAGTAGCGCATAGAGCACAGACAGGCGGTGTGGGCTGCATAAACTCCTATGGCCTCCCCCCACCCGAGGAAGTCACGAAGAAATGATGCTGTAGATGTATAAATTAAGAGGTTTACTGACCACAGTGTGGGCAGCAACGAAAGGAGTTGCCACAAATAACTGTGACGATAAGCAGGAAGCAGTGTTGGTGTCGGAGACAAGACATTAAAGTGACTGCCAGGAAGAAGTTTCCAACTGTAGGGGAGCTAGGCTGCAGCAGAAGGTTGAGGAATGGCCTTCTTTAGAGCTAACTGCACACCTATTTTGTTCATTCTGGCATTGAAGGGCCTGACCGCCACTGAGGCTGCATCCAGAACGCCATATACAAAGCAATGGCGCTTGCTGTTTGCAGAACATTTAAATAACTGTTGATGTACATTTCCTTTTCTAGAAATGATGCCCACAGACTGGCATAGTCAGTACCCCCAGCAATTTGTTCTGAGGCTTTAGAAATCTTTTGGATCATGCCATATATTCCCCAACTCTGTAATTAAAGGTTTTTCTCTAAGCTAAAGTCTCCTAAAAAATTCCTTGTGTCACGGAGGAGGATATCACCACTCTCTTCATGCTGCGGTTTATCCCCATCTCTCAGGACCCTGGGATTATGCTTCATCAGAACTGGGCAGTTCTTCCTGTCATTCATAGCCTGTGAACTGCTGGATACTATTCTCCAAGGTCTCATGTACAGACTACAAAGTGTCCGTGGCAAATATGCCACATATTGTCTCAAGGTCAGAGCCCTCTGGTAGCTCCTTGAAGAGTTAGAAGCAAGGGCTTGTGCACATCAGACACGGTGATATGAGCTGGTGCGGTGCATGCAGCATTGTACAGTTGGCATTGTGCATTTGGAATTATAAACATCACTAAAGCCCCCGACTCTGGATGTCAAGAACGGGGAGAACAATCCTATACAGGAGCCCAGATGGTGAGAACAGTGGGCGTTCCCAAGGCTCAACCTTATGAATAGCAATTCTGGTGACATATTCACCTAACACTGGACTGAAGGCTGACAGACCGCTATCACCCACTCTTTAGAAGCTGCATTAAAAGTGAATGCTTATCCAGAGGGCGCATGTCATGCTCTACAGGGGGATTCTGGCTTATATGCAAAACAAACAAAAACAGGGGGAGGGGGTTTATTGAGCAGAGGTCATTTTAAATAGACTTTGACTCTAAATGTTTAGATATTTCAAGGATTGTAAATGGTTTTTTATTTTATTTTTTAAAGCATTTATTTATTTATTATGTATACAATATTCTGTCTGCATGTATGCCTACAGGCC
>LOEQ01001121.1:478497-492394 GCA_001685075.1 Bramus lutescens | reverse complement strand
GGATGGATGGATGGATGGATGGATGGATGGATGGATGGATGGGTGATAGGTAAATTACAACTATCAAGTATAAAGTGAAAATATTTTATGTTCATAACCAAAATAAAGGTTAACTCCTTCTTGGTAATTTCACAAAGACTCAGTTCACAAGATGCAAAACCGCAGGGCAGAATAGCATCTCTCACATGCAGCCTCAGATGAGTTGATGCAGGCCTAAACACCAGGGACTGTGACCACATGACACTTCATGGAAGGATGGGTGTGAGGCAGGGCAATGGATCTTGATCTATCCTGTTGCCCTTGATAGGTGCTATCCTGGATGTAGAAGGCTCTTCAGGTCTCTCCCACTAACGTAAGAGTAAGTCAAAGCTCAGCCATCATGTCCAAAGCACCTCACTGTGCTCTCTGCTCAGCTGCACCAAGACATCAATAATAACAAAGCCTGATCATGCACCAGGTGATGCAATCAGACATTTCAACAACAATATAGAGTCTAAAAAACAGAAACAAAACAAAACCCCATATACAGTTTCTTTAGGGCCAAAGATAAGCTGACTTGTCAACTGCAGAAAATATGTCAGGTTCAGGGCTTACTCAATGCTGCACTGCACTGAAAAAAACAGCTAGGCAGGAGCTCACAACTCTTGCGAACTTTCTTTTAACCACAAACATGTACAAAGTGTTTTCCTGCTGGGCTCTCATAGGAATCTCAAAGTACTGAGTGAGCTTATAGCCCTTCAACCCTGCAGTGTGTGGCTCAGAGTCTCCCCTGCTCACACTATCTGAATAAATTCATGTCCTCTTATTATAGGGGGCTCCTTAAAACACATCTCTACTCTGCATAAATTCCTCAATTATGAAATCACTTGAAGCTATCTCAAGTGGATTAGCACTGTTTGGAGGAGAGGTCAGAATATGGCATTTTAGTCAATGTGAAACAAACAGCCACATCAAACTTGTATTGAAAAAATAATAAAGACAAAGGCAGAGTCAGGAATTCATTCAAGGACATTTACTCCTTGAAATTGGATAATGAATGGATTAATTCATTAACTTAGTCAGGACATATGCTTTAAACACCTATGTGCAAAATTTCTATGATGTGGACAATGGAACAGAACACATGTACTCTTGTTCTCATAAGCCTGGACGACTGAAAGCTCCATTCTTTTTGGGAATGTCTGGGGTAGGGGAAAACCATCCTAAGGGAGGGTGATGGGAATCCTTTGGGTGGAAGGGATCTTCGGTTGTCACAGCTCATCCTATGGATCACGAGGCCCTTACCTCAGCTCCATCAGGAGTCTAGGTTATCTGGGGATGGACTTAGGAGCACTGGTAGAGGAGGGGGTCATCTATCCACTCCAGGAACTACCACATTTTGTGCTTGCTTCAAAGGAGCTAATGGTTACAAGCACAACAGTCCAGAAGAAAACAGAGGCCTGAAGCAGGGGTTCTTAACCAGCAGGTCACAACCCCTTTGGTGGTCAAACAACCCTTTCACAGGAGTTGCCTAAGCCCATCAGAAAATATGAGTATTTGCATCATGATTCATAACAGCAGCAAAATTACAGTTATGAAGTAGCAATGAAAATAATCTTATGGTTGGGGGTTACTACATGAGGAGCTGTATTAAAGGGTTGCAGCATTAGGAAGGCTGAGAGCCAGTGGCCTGCAGATGCTGCCTTGGGAAGCAGTCATCCTCAAGTCATCCAGACTCAGGAAACTTTCAACACCAGCGGGTTCACCTTTCTCAGCTTGTGGGTGACAAGTGTCTACCACCAAGCTTAGCATCTAGGTGACCATACTGGGTTCTAATCCCTGATGCTGTCTCTATTCTTCCTTGGTCCATTTGAGTCACAAAGAGAAAGAAAGAGAGAAGCATGCTGGGGAACCGCTCTCTTGTTTATGTCTAGTTCTAGATACAATCTTGCCACAAGGAATTGCCACCTACAACTTAAGCAGCTAAAAATGATCTTCTATTGTAGAATGTATTTTAATGCAAAATGACAATGTTCAGCACCTAGGAAAATGTAAACCGACATAATATTACAATCTCTGGGGTGGGGGTGCTGGCTAAGGAGTGGCAGGTATGTCGTTGAGAGAAAAGTACCAACTTTAAAGACTAGTGATTCTCATTCCTTGGCCAATGGAACTTTAAAAAGTCAATAACGTCACCACTGCCAGTGAACCTCCATCTCATTAATTCCCAATTTGTGGAAAGTGAGCCATAGAGACACTGTTTCCAGAGAGTTGACATAAACTAGGAATATGTTTAAAAGATCAAACACCAAACACATTCCACGCCTACTAAGGCAACGCTTTAGGCAGCACCCAGCAACTGGTGCTTAATAACACATGTGCCATTGCGATACATACTCTGGTTTTAGAAAGCCATCTTTCTAAAGCATTTCAGACGATAAAAGCAAAAAGTAACAATGAGACCCCAGTCACTCTAGACTTTGCCCATGAGCATTACCTGCATATAACACCAATGAACTTTGCACATCTGAGCCGAGACGATCGGCTACGGAACACTCATATATCCCTTGCTCTCTCCTTGTAGGATTTCTTATCTGCATCTCCCCAGTTTCATCCAAAATGATCCTGTAAAAGAATTAAAATGAGAATATACTCAAGTAGCGTACATAATTGCTGTGTGGCCATTGCAGGTTATGGAGAATGGAGAGTGCAAATTTATAGGCTTTGGTCCGGCGTGGAGCCCGAAAGGTAATCAGGTCCAGCCCCCTGCCTCGAGGAAGAAATTGCATATACTGAAGACTGGAGAAAGCTTTCCTCTTGCATTAGATCAGAGAGCACTTGCAACAGGCTGGAATGTGGACTTACTGGCTGCTGTTTTGATTTTATTAGACTTTTTTTTTTTAAAGCAAACCAATAGCAGGCAAGCTATACATCCCAGAAGCTTCCTGGAAGAGAAGGGCAGAGAGAAGGAAAACTCCATGTCACCTGATGTGAACAGACGCAGATGTCAGAGTCAAGCTGAATGGGGCAGTCATGTGACAGAGATGGGGGCTTTAGAGAAAGAGCAAAGACGCCCAAACTATCAGGGAAAATAAAACAAAACAAACGAGCAAAACAAAACACAAAAGGTTTTCGGTTCTGGCTAGCATCTGAAAGAGACAGGGTATGAAACAAAAAGTAAAAAGGTTCCATCTTTCTGAGTCAGACCTAGAACCTCATCAACCACACTGTGGTTTATGGAACTGTCCAAAAGGGCAGGAATTCCAGGAAGGAAAAGTAAAGTACCCACTTAAGCAATTAGTCCACCTATCTCTTCAGCATGGCTTGAGGTGAGCCTGGCTTGCTAAGGGCAGCCTCTCCTCCTTGAGGGATAGTCCCTATGTCAGGTGATTGACATATCAAACTTGATTATTAGGTCTCCACTGAGGCCAATGGGTCTAGTCTCTTGACCAGGAGTTTTTCCTTGATGGGCCTTTATCACTCTAACAATGCTAAGAGAATTAAGTTAGTCTCACAATGCTAAGTGAATTAAGTTAGTCTCAGAAAAGCAAATATCCCTGGTTTTCCTTTTCACATTTGTTGTTCCTAGATTGTGCATAGGTGCATAAAGTCTCTCTCTCTCCTTCTCTCTCTCTCTCTCTCTCTCTCTCTCTCTCACACATACACACACACGTACACACAGACACACACACGCATACATGCACATACACACACATGCATGCACACATGCTCACCTGCACAACCATGACAAAAAAAGTAAACTGGTTAGGCAGATAAAGGACAATGGGAGGGAGCACTTTTTTTTTGTAAGGAAAAGAAATTTGAAAATGTTCCCAAGAAAACTAGACTAGGCCACAATAAGGAACTGTCAAGGAGACACTGTGTTCTGAGTTGACTCACTTCGCAGACGGCTGCAGCAAGGCTCCGTCCTTGGTCCATGTATATGTGGCCTCACTGCTGGGAGCAATAAGATTGCAAAGTATATTGATGACCTCCGTGCTCTTTGTGATGTACACTGTATTCCCAATCCTTGCATTTACTGTTTTGTTAAATGAAACCAAAGGGGGTAGGGTTTGCCTCATGAGGACAGGTCCTTTTGGCTTAAAAGTCAGCTTGCCTGAGTTCGCTACTGTGGGGCTTTGGGGAGCTCTTGCTGTCTCCCCTCTGAGCTGAGCCTCCTCATGGATACCCCTCCTCTGAACAGGCATCGGCTGAGCCTTGGCCAACTCAGCAACAAGCTGATAGATCATCTGGGATGCGAGGTCATCGTTGGCCTCTCCTGTCTCCATAAGCTGGCTCATGTTTCTTATTAGCTCATCAAACTGGGCTGTGTCCATGCTGTACGCTCCCTGTTTCATAGCTGCCTCAAACTGCTTGTTCTTAAGCTCCCAGGAGTTGGTGCTCCCCGCAGAGGTCCTGCACGGTCCTAACAGAGCTCTCAAGAAAGGCTGGTTGTCGATTTTCCCATCGTGCAGGTCAAACTCATTTTTGTTGTTCCACATCTGACGCATTTTATGCCACGTGGCTCCCAAACTATTGGCTTCCTCGCGGTCCACCCCGGAGCGGCCCCACATGTGCTCTCTGAGGGATGGGTGTGCAATGAGTCTGTTGTCGGTCCCGATGAGCTTGAGGACAACCGTGTCCTGCACAGAGCCTGCGATGCACCTGTACACGCCGATGTCAGGGGCTGCAAGACTGTGGATTTTCAGGGAGCCCGACTTGGTGATGCCAAGCTGCTTGGAGTTCTGCAGACAATGCCCATCCTTCTCCCACTGGATCAGAGATTTCTGGAAGCGTCTTACTGGGCATTTGATGAGCACAGATGTGTTGAGCAGTAAGTAGGCTCTACTGCCGATGGTCAAGTTGATCCGCTTCTCCTCCCTCGTCTGAATATAGACTCTCCGGACACCGAGAATCTGGGGACCCTGCTCTCCATGTCGTGACTTTGTCCCAACTTTCACTTCTGCAGGGTAAAGAAATTGAGAGAAACCACTCACAAATAAAGGTCACTGACAGAGAATTTCTGAGGCTGATTAATCTAGGCCTACTAAGATATCTTTTGTTAAAATTCTCTAGAAATATTTAAAACAAGAAAAATGTCTTACATCCATACTTGGATAAACTTCACAGTCATCTAGTACCTAAGCAAGGACGTGTGCAAGTTTGACCATGTTCCTTGAGACTATGTAAGTTATTTTATGAAGCCCTGGATTGGTAGGCATGAGGTTAAATGATTCAGTGAAACAGAGTGAAAGGTTCTTCTATAGTTGAGAGTTTGTTCTTTGCCACAGGGAGTAATGGCTTGACTAGTCCCCAGTGTCTGGGTACAAGTCTCCATCTGTAAGAAGCTTCTGCAGTATGTTGGTCACTCAACCACTGTCTGGGTTGCTCCTAGTTAGTTAGTTTGGCTTGGACCAGAATTCCATTAAATCTGAGGAAGAGGTGAGAGAAGGCGAGTGAATATATTTAGAAAGTCTGAAAAGGAGGATGGGCAGACAAATTCAGAATCTAGCCCAAATGTGTCATCTAAACAACCAGGGGAGGGTCTGGGGGTGTAAAGGAGTGTGTTCAAAACAGAAAGGTACAGAATAGGTACTTTAAAGCCAGACCTTCTTGAGTTTGAATCCCAGCTCTGCCGGAAGAATATGGCATTAAGTTTCCCTGAATCTCTATCTTGTCTGCATAGTGAGAGTGATAATAGGAATTTTATCCATCAGACAAGCATGAGTGTTGAGTCCATTTGCTTAGATCACACGTACTTTCCAGTAGCAGGCACACTTGGGCTCTCATGGTTGATGATTTCAGCCACCTGCCAGACCACAAAAACAGCCCAGAAGCAATGAGGCAAAGTGGGGGGACTCAGAGCTGGGGCTGAGCTTCATTTGTTCCCATTGACTCAAGATGACAGGTGGGGACAAAGGGTTATTTACCTACAACCCTTTCCCATAAGGCACCAGCTTTCACTCTTGTTTTTCCCTGAGAACTCGTGTATTCTGGAGTGATGTGGGAGAAACCAGGTTACTGTTTGATGATATATGCTGGTTCCTGGGCGGGCCATAGGGTGAGCTCTTGTTTCAACTCCCAGACGTTCTAATGTATGACTTGTACTTAAGGCACCAGGGGTTTAGAAAGCTCCTCAGCTGACTGAAATGCTCAGCTAGTTTGAGGACAGTCACTCTTGAGCAGACCACTGGATTAGGCTAACATGGCAGAAAAAGGCACTCTTGGTCCAGTTTCTTCTATTTGATGACAGTGATGAGCTGCTACTAGTGAGGAGGGAGGGGAAATAAGAGTGTCCGTATTGTCCGTGAGCATCCTGCTCAAGTCTCTGCCACACACATGTCCCTTCCTAAGATGACAATGGGAGCACATATGTCTGACCTCAGCATCAGGTATCACAGCACTTTGCTGATTAAGTCATACTTGTCTGTCATCAGGTTTCTTGGAAGTGGGCTGCTGGAAGGATGCATGGGCAACGGATAGCTTTGAAGCTCAGTCTTTAAGAACGGTGCCAAGTCCAAGACTGGGATTCATGCAGTGGTGTAAAATGCAAAGAAAGAATATTTCAGGACTTTAGAGTTCTCTATGCAAGGAGCAAATATTGACTAGTATGGCGTAGAACCCTATACAGGGAACTGTCTAGTTGAATGACTCAGGTTGGAGACAATATAAGAGCCGTGTGGACCTGGGCCTACCAGTGGCCTTCAAGATGTCCCACATCCATGCTTAGAGTTGATAGCACCTGATTCCTTCCAAGGCAGGCCAGGAAACCCGGATTACCCCCCCCCATGCATGCTCATTCATAGGAGACAAACCCTATGGTTCCCCACTCATCCCCTTTCCAGCCCTGCCTTGGCAGTTGCTCACACTGAGGGTAGAGAGCAATTCTGATAGTGTGGGTCAGGGTGTGGATTGAGATTATCCTGCAAGCAGACACCCGTGAAACTTGAAAGGCTGCCAGGCTCCATATCTTTAGCCAGTTTTCCCTTTGATTCTCCTGAGAATCCCTTCAGAGCAGATCCCCAGAGTGTGGTATCATTGAACCAGATCTTGGGGGACGGGGAAAACTGATCTGCTTTAGGTTTTCTGTCTCTCTTATATCTGGAACTATTCCAACATTGTGACTCTGGCCATGCCTGATGAGACCAAGGCCTCAACATCTACCCTATAGAATGGTCAGGGATGGGTGGCATCTTTTTGGAGGGGCTTCTGGGCTACATGATGGTGCCATCCCATCACTCCTACCTCTCCCACTATTGCAGGGTATGAGAGGTACCACATCTTTGGCTTTTGTAAAATACAAGAACCCTTTCTTCTACATGTCTTCCTTCTGGGTCTGACTTAAAGGCCAACTGCAGGTGCCAGATGTCATTTACAGCACTTCATTGCCTAGCATACCTGTCCTGACTCTCTTTGTTGTACCCCTGCCATTACTCTAAGCCCTAGGAGCATGCTGGATTTCTGCCCCATGCCATCCTGGCTGCAGTTTACACTTGGTTCCTCCAGCATTTGACTCTTGACACTTTTTAATGGACTTTGATCAAGACCCAGCCCTTACAGCCTTCCTATTACCATGCTGAAACCATCAGACTCTGGACTTCAGTTTGGTCATTTGGCTGTTGCTGGTTCCCTCTCCTTCCACTAAGCATGGGGATCCAGCAAGACAAGCTCATTTGAATCTATGTCAAGAATGCAACGTGTTAGTTTCTGGATGCTCTTTAGGCTTCTTTGAGGGCTACAGATCAGAGGCTGCAGAGATGCTGTGGGTGGGAGTCGCTAAATGAGTTAAAATGCTCCTGAGACCCCATGACCATGGCACGGCACAAATCAGTCTGAAAGAAAAGCTCCCCCTTTCTTGCTTCTGTTTCACTGTTAACCAATGCCAGCCTGAGTTCTGTTCCTATCAGCACACTAATGTTCTAAGGAAAAGGCCACCAGTGACCCCTAGTGACAAATCCATCACCTTCTCTTTGGGGTTCTCACCCACACACTTCTTTCCCTACTAAGTTCTTCTCAGTTGCACTTACGTCTGAAAGGTAACCAACGTTGGCAGGGGTAACTCGTTTGAGTTCAGAGCCCAGGTCCTCCCTGTATCTCACTATGTGACCCTCGCAACCTGTAACATTCGTCTCCTTCTTAAAGAAATATTGGCTGTAGCTGCTTCACAAGGTGGGCCTGAAAATCATGAATGACTGCCTAAAAGTCTGCAGAGGGGGCTAGGCGCAAACTGCAAAACTCAGAGATGCTAGCTAAGGGTGTGGGTTGCCCTAAAGTGAGAGACTGATAGACACAACTGAGTGAAGAATTTGAACTTTTAAAGGGCCATCCTGAAGAGGTCCCTAGAAGGGAGTGTTTGCCAGTGAACAGCTGCAGTGCAGTTAGACTATATGGTGCACTGCTGGCCTTTAGGGGGAGTAACAAGACATCCTTCCTACCTTCCTCCAACCCCATTGGACCCCCAAATAGTTAAAATGAAGAGCAAGAAAAAGCGAACCTTTCCAAAACCAAGAATTTTACTTAAAGCCAGGACACCGTTCAGTGCAGATATTATAAAACATGTCTGATGAGAGGCCACAGCAGTTGGGCTTGGCTTATCTTGTCTAGAGACTTCATTTATAGAGAGGTTAAGCTTATACCATATATTTTCTGGTTTGAGGAAGGAGCAGGGTTGATCTGAGGTGAAGGAAAGAGAAAAGTCAAAAGTACACAGTGCTAGTGCAGCCTTGCTGTTAGCAAGAGGACAAAGATGAGATCGTTTGCAATGAAATGGCAGCAAGACCACTGGAAAACTCTGCCTCTGGCGAGTATCTAGGGATTTCTTAGTAAACACGGGATGACCCACACTATCACCCTGTTTATGTTAGACAGCACAGACACACATGTTTCGCTGGCAGGGTCATGCTATTTATTCTTAGAAATATGATTACCTCACCAGACTGTGGCAGCACATGCCTTTAATCCCAGCACTCAGGAGGCAGAGGCAGGCAGATCTCTGTGNAAGAAAGAAAGAAAGAAAGAAAGAAAGAAAGAAAGAAAGAAAGAAAGAAATCCCATACCTCAAAGCAAAGAAAAAAAAAGCAGACAAGAAAATCAAATCACCTGAAAGTAATACTAAGCTTAAAGATAATCAGGGACTCCAGCAGTAGGTTAAAGAAGGGTATCCATCTGGCAACAGAGTTGATTAAGTGGATGACTAGAAAAGCCAGCTAAGTGGACTGGTTTCTAGTTCAGGAGCAGAAGGTTGGGAAATAATAGGGATATCTAGAAGCTCCAGAGGTCACAGTGAGACATTAACCAAATAAGGCAGAACATCAGGAAGCTCGGGTGCGACCTGACATTGAAGAATTGTTGAGGTTGGGAATGCGGTTATTACCTATCAGAAAGGTCATCAATAAGGAACTCGGTTGTCCTGTGTATTGGCAAATGTTGGTAAGGAAGACAGGAACTGGTGGGGTGTCCTATAGGAAAGTACAATGTATCTTGGAGCCTACATAGTGAACCTTGGAATGTCTAAGGAGAATGGTTAAAATGGCATACATGGGGGGCAGGGTAGAAGCAACAGAGACAGGATGCTGGGAGAGTGTCCTGCTCATCACCTGACCTAAGATGGAGTACTGCTGAGAGAATGGTCCATGAATGTTCAGAGGGAGCCGATCACAGCATGGCCAGACAAGCATCATCAACCAGAAATGATGACCTGAGACCGGACAGGGGCAGAACTGGAGGTCAGCTCAGGGTAGCTGGCTATTAGGAGTATTCTCTCTCTCATCGCTTCTATGGCCTGCGTGGTCAGCAGGCTAGGGAATATTGTGGGGTAAAGAAAAATGCTTTGTTTGGCTTGTTTTGTTTTCCTCCCTAATGCTTGTGAAATTCTTCTCTCCCCTGAATGTCATAATGATTTAGGATCCTATCCTGTACATCACAGGCCCTGATGACCACAGCACATCCCCACATAGTATTCTGTCTAACTTCAAGGAGGCTGCTGGTTGTGACACTAATTTCTCTGTCCTGGGAGGCACTTTACAGCCCAGTCACACTGATAAAAATCAGGTAGGTAAGTGACTCAAACACCATGCTGAGCCATTTGCCGCAGACATTCCTGATTTCCAAGAGCCTTTAAAACTTGGAATCTCGGGGTTTTAGGATGTCAAGATTTTGAAAATATGTTCTCAAAGTAGTCCCAGAAATGTTAATGTCCATGAATCCGCAGAGAGCAGCAGCTAAGATCGTGGGCTCAAGAGTCAGACAGACTTGTGGTCAAACAGGCCAAAGGGGCCAATTGGCAAACATGGAGTCTCGGGTGAAACTCAGGGCTTGCCTCAGTCTTGCATGCCTTGTCTCTAAAAGAGGATATTGTCTGCCTCTCAGCATTGCTGGGGCAACTAAGTGAGATAAACACGCAAGGTGCTTTCCGTCGTGGAAGGCGATCAACAAATATCACTACTTTTCAATGAGCTTGATGTTCAGATGGCTTTGTTTGGTGACTTTCTCCAGGAAATGCTGTCGACAAACTAAGGACACATGCGCACACCTGCACCAGGAAAATGACAACAGTTCACCTCTGATGTTTTTCCCTCACTACAGGCAAGCTCAGAGGAGCTACCTGGCACAATGCATGCCATTTTATAGGTGAGTAAACACAATAAAAGGCAAAGCAGAAACTGGCCCCTGAAGCCATTATCTCAGGGTCCCCACTGTCCCCTTATCACCACCTTTCTGCTGCCTGTTTGCTGCTGCCGCCAGTGACAGTCCTGAGCATACTGGCTACGCTCCTCCCACATGCTACATACACACGAATGTGTAGACATGCATCCTCCCACATACATGCAGAATACCTTTGAATAGAATGAAAGCATATTATTGGTGTCATAGCAAACTTATGATTTATACTTAATTGACAAGATAGCCAATCTGCCATTTGTCTAAAGCCTGTTGTTATGCCTACTGATTTTGATGTATACAGAATAAAAACCATTAAAGTACTTTTATCAAATACTCAGCTCTTCTGCTTTCAATATTGCAAATACAGATATACTCCTAGCAAAGTAAGCCAAGAAGCAATTCAGCATAATCCCTACAAGGCATACTCTTGAGCAGATGTTCCTTAAAATGGACTTCCCTGAAAACTCTAGGTCTCCCTGATTCTAATATTCACTGCTGAAAACAAGTTGGAGCCTTGTTGGGTTGCTTCACCCAGGAATTTAGAGGCTGAGGGCTGAAAAGGAAAAGGAGGAGGCTGAAGCATGGATGCTGCTGCCCACTTACTGCTGCACACAGGCATCTGGCAAGGTCTCACGAGGGGGAGCCCCGGCAGGCCCCTGCAGAGCGTCTCACTGAGGGGGACACGCCGGCCCTTGGCAGTCAGCCTTTGACACACCTGCTTTCTTCTCTGGAATCCAAGGCCACAAGTGACGGAGCACTGTAAAGAGAGTAGGAACATGTCAGACTGAGGATGCGCAGGACAGCCCGCCGAGGGCAGCGGTCTTCAGGGCTGATTTTCACTTCATGAAGAGCTTCTCATTGCATCTTCTCTCACCTTTTCCCGCTTCTCCTTTCCTTTCTTTCTCTTCCTTTTCATTAATTCCCCAGTTCCTTAATTATGTTTTTTTTTCCTTCCTGATCCCCCCCCGCCGTCTTCTGTCCCTTCTTTCTGAGCTTAGCAAGTAACGGACAGTAATTTATTGTTGTAGAATTTGTTATTTCATTCTTGACGTTAGAAGTCATGCCTCATTTATTGTGTGTATGTGCACACATGAATGTGGGTGTGGGCACGGGCTTGTAGAGGTCCAAGGATAAGTGTTTCCTCTACCTTATTTTTGAGACAATGTCTCTCACTGAGCCCAGAGCTCACCAACTGATTAGACAGGCTGGCCATCAAGCCATGGGCCTCCAACTGCCTCTCCCCTGACTCTGCCATGCTTGGATTACGAATGTGCACCACATCTTTTATGTGGGTGTTGGAGAGTTGTCTTCAGTCTTCATGCATGCATAGCAAATACTTTACTGACTGAACCATCTCCTCAGTCTCCTATGTGCTTTTCACTGTATGTTTATGCAATAAATCAGCAATGAATGGAGAATATAAAACTGATAAGCAAAATTAATATTGTGGCAATCCTGTTCACAATAGCTACAAAAATTAAGTAGTTAACAACAGGAAAAGCTAAGAGAGCTGCACAACAAAATCTGTAAGACATTGAAAGTAGTTGAGATGGATACACAAGGACTGGAAAGAAATCCCATGATCATAGATTAGAAGGACAAATGTTGTAAATTGTATGCATTACCCCAAGCAATCTGTGTATCTAAAGCCATCCCCTTCAAAATGTCAATGATATTCTTCACAGGACTATAAAAAAAATCCTAAAATTTCTACCAAAAAAATATAACTAAAGCAATTTTGAGAAAATAGAAGGGAAGGGGCCTTGGAGTACCCTGCTATAAAATACACTACAAAATATATTAGTCAAAGCAGGACAGTATTCATATAAAAATAAACATTTAGAGAAATTGGTCAGAATAAAAGAAAACTTGTGCATCTGATTTTAAATCAACAAGTAATTTCAAATCAATAAACAATCAACTGATTTTCAACAAAGGGGCCAAATGCAAGCACCAGAGAAAGAATGGTCTTTTCAATAAGTGGTGATGTGGAAAAAATTGGTTATCCACATACAGAAGAATGAAAATTAGATCCTTACCTCTCACAAGCTACAAAGATATTCAACTCAACTTAGACTAAAGACAAAAATACAAGTCATGAGAAGTACTAGAAGAAAACGAATGAACACGCATGTCTGGGCACTGGAATGGACAAGAACCATTTGGATGTGACCCTACAGGTTCAGGAAAGAGCTTTGCAGACAAATGGGACTTCAAGCCATGAAGCGTCCACACAGCAAAAGAAACAATTCTTTGTGTGAAGAAATGACTGACTGACCAAATGGGAGAAAACGTAACTCATAAATCTCTCTAGGCAAACCCAAGAAGTACAACTAATAAATGGGCAATTCACCTAAATAGACATTTCTTAAAAGATGACATTCAAATGACCAAGGAACCCATGGAAAATGTTCACGATCACAAATTGCCAGAGAAATACAAAACCATAGTGAGATGCTACCTCACCCCAGTAGGATAGGTTTTCATTAAAAACACAACTAATAACAAGTGCTGGTGGGGGTGTGGAGAAAAGGGACCCTGCCATACCACTGGTCTGTAGAAATGTAAATTAATACAGACATTATGGGAAACAGTATGGAAGCTCCTCAAAAAAAAAAATTAGCCAGAACTACCACAGGCTCTGGTAAGTCCACCACTGTTTATTTATTCAAAGGATATGACGTCAGTATGTTGAAAGGGAAGCTGCTTTCCCCTGCTTATGTAGTTCACAGTAGCTGAAAGATGAAAGCATACGAGCCCATCACCAACAATGGATAAAGAGACTGTAGAGCATTTATATCCTGGGACACTATTCGAACCCAAAGAAGAATGGAATCCTGTCACCTGTGACAACCCGGGCAAAACTGGAGATCATTACGTTAAATAAAATGAACCAACGTGGAAAGACAAGTACCAATATAACAGTGCTGTAGCCTGGGGAGTCAGGGCAGATGGATGGGGAAGGGTTGATGAATAGGTGCTAAGTTACAGTTGGGTAGGGGCAGGAAGTTCTGGTGAATTATCATCCAGAAGGCTGACTATAAATAACATCAATGGACTGCATATTTAGCAAAAGGATTTTTTGTTTGTTTTTGCCAGAAAGAAATGATATACCTCTGATGTGATATGCATTTGAGGAGCTAGGCATGCTTGCCCTGCCTTAAACAGTCCCTCCCCATCTCTCTATCTCTTCTCTCTCTCCCAAACACTCTCTCTCTCTCTCTCTCTCTCTCTCTCTCTCTCTCTCACACACACA
>LOEQ01001121.1:462384-475044 GCA_001685075.1 Bramus lutescens | reverse complement strand
TACCTATGTTCTGACCTATCAGGCCAAGCAGTTTTTCTCTATTAATTAACCAATGAAAGCAAAGGATAGATAGAAGACCCTCCTACATCATACATTCACTCCTAACCTGACCCCCATTGACTCTTCCCAGCACCAGAGGACAATTTGTAGACTGCCATCTATTAGCTCACCAGACTTGTGCCGTTTACATAGACATCTGCCGTTGTGCGGGTTTTAAGTGTGTACAAGCTGTACTGAGAGTTATCTAAGTGAGTCATTTCTTATTAATGAAGGAATCACTGTACCAACAGCTTCATTATCTCCAAGTCATCTTAATCCAGCCTCTAACATCTACGGCTTCTCTATCTCTCATGTCTTCTTGTTCTATCACATGACCCAGATTGTCTTAGTTTCTGAATATTCAAACATTTCTGTCATACTTTTGAGGACCCTGGGGATACACACAAATAACCCAAATCCTCTCCCGTCTGGTTACAGCCTTGACTTTGTCTCACCTCCTACCATTTCTGTAATTTGTTCTGTTCTTGAGCCCCATGAGAGACTCATAAACTCAAAAGTCACATGCTGCCTGGGATACCCTTTGATCTCATTTCCATAGAGACTGTCCTCATTTCCCCAAACTCAATATTCAAGCTACATCTTCTAAAACCTTTCCTGGTACTGAAGTAGGAAGAGAGGTCTCCCCATTTCCCATAGTTATGCACACATGGCACCAGTGCTGGGTTCCCCTCTACATGATAATGAGTCTTCTTTCATCTACGGATCTTCTTAGAGTGCGCATTCATTTAGAACAGTGGTTTTGGTGCCTCTAGTAATCAATACAGCATTGTTCAGTAAATGTCTGCTGTTTGAATGACCAAGCATGTAAGGCTATGGAAATAGGACTATTTAATTTAGAATGAGCAATTATAAGTCAGTATTCATCATATTATAAATAGTTAATACATATAGGTCAATGCCAAGCTATCCACAGGATAACACTGATAGAAAGATCTGGATCCAGGCATGACCTACTTCCTTGGTGCTATTGAACACCAATTATAAAGGTAAAGATTAAAAATGCAGAAGGGAAAACCAACCAAGTTGCTTGGACTTTGTAATAAGTAATCAGCAAGTTGGGGTGGGCAGGGTGAGAGACTGCCCAGCGGCTAAGAGCGCATACTGCTCTTGCTGAAGACCCAAGTTCTATTCCCGGCACCCATGTCAGGTGGCTCACTGAGACCTGTAACTCCAGTGCACGGGTATCTGACCTGACACCCCTGGCTCCACAGACCCCTGCACTCACACACACCCCACACACATACACCTCAAATTTTAAAAAATCTTTGAAGTTTTTTTGAGATAATAAAAGAATCCAAAAATTGAAACTTCTTGAGAGCAAGTCCATTGTAAGTACAAGCTGAGGGTTTCTCCCCTAGATTGTGAGCATGAGAGAGAGACACACATACGGAGAGACAGCAAGAGTGAGCAAGAGCGAGACTGTGAGCAGGAGAACATTTTCCACGTGCACACCCGGGCTCACAACTCACTTCCGAATGACCTTGACCTGGCTTTGCGCCGGTTTCTCACTAGCGCTAGTCTGAACCTCTTCCGGAAATACTCAGCAGCTGAAACGAAGGAGGAACAGAGAGGAAGGGGCTAAGGATGGCTCTTACCTTTGACCAGTCTCCTGCAATCAGCTGTGGAGGGCAGTCCGTCCTGGCACAGGACTTATGAGAGGAGGCCTTGGGGCCCTGGCACAACTGATCTGATAAATTTAAGAAGCTTCCATCCGTTAGCAGCTGTCGACAGGTGACTCTCCGGTTCTGCGTCCCCCCGCCACATGTCCTGGAACACTAAGGAAAGAGTCTGTGAAGTGGTGGCCTTACTTTTTGTTGATGCAAAGCAGGGCTCCCGCCATTGCCATAAATAAAACGGGTCATGGATTGTCAGGCTTCTGTACCTGCTGCCACTCTTCAATATGCCAGCTAGGAGGGCAATCGAACTGATTGCATGCGCGTAAGGCGTGAGGCTTCTCATCTCGGCATTCCTCCAGAGGGGCTGTGGAGTCCTCAGGATGCAGGCAGTGTACATCTCGGGTCTGAATTCCAACGCCACAGGTAGCTGAGCAAGGTCCCCAAGAGCCCACGTGCCATCTGTACCAAAAACCAGGTGAGAACAAGGCAAAAGCAACTGGGAAAAGGTGAACCTTCAAATGAGGGGAAACCCAACAAGCACAGACCATCTCAAGCTCCTCTCTGGATCTCTAAAAAAGCAGTTCTCAACCCATTGGTCAAGGCCCCTTTGGGAGTAGCCTATCAAATATCCTGCAGATCAAATATTTACATTACGATTCACAACAGTATCAAAATTACAGTGATGAAGTACCAACAAAATAATTTTACAGTTGGGGTCACCATAACGCGAGGAACTGTGTAAGGGTCACAGCATTAGGAAGGTTGAGAACCACTGCTCTAGGTCTTATTACTCTGTTCGGGCTCCACACTGTGACATCTCCATGAATATATGTGATTGAGACACAGAAACACGACATCTAAAGGGAAGAAATGCCAGGGAAGTGGGTTAAAGGTCTCAGTAGTTTGGGAAGACCCTGAGTGGCAGGGAGCAGGTTGTTTCCCCATCCTGTCCCACCACCGCCATCCATCAACGATAAAACCTGGACTTAGTTTTGGTCCCAAGGCAAAGATGATTTATAGGACCGCCATAAATCTTACAAACATGTCTTAGGAAATTGTCAGGTCACCTGGATTCCTTATTGTAATATCCTTGAGAAAAATTCCTTAATGTTGGGATTGGATTTGCAGCACATCTATAATGTGATTGCTTTCTAATAAGATCTTGGAAAAAATCAAGTTTCCTTGTGAAACAGCTGGAAAACTGAAAAACTAGAGCAGCTGCATTAGATCCATATTTCCAAGTCACTCAATGAAGTGTCCCCTCCAAGCTTCCACGTCCCATTTCCTGAAGTGCTGGGGAATACCATTTTTAAGTCTTTGCCCATCTGATTAGTGAAATGTTATATGTCATGGTTATTTTACTTGTGGACATTTGATTTTTAGGGAACATGAATTCTTAACTGGTTACCAAAGAGATATGTCAGGAGCAAGCAATTTTTAAAATGCTTAATATGTATGTTAAAATAGATGCTGGCTCCAGGGTGTTTGTAAGGCAAAAATAAAAAATAAAAATAATGAACTTCACAAAGTAAAAAAAGATCATAAAGGTTTAAGCAGTTAGGGAAAAGCCTGTGATGCAGCATTGCTAGTCATTACTAAAGTGGACATAGAGTAATTATACACAGTACACTGATTTTGTGTGTGTGTGTGTGATTACACTGTTGAAACAAAAGTCTCTCTCACACCAGATAAGCATATAACCATTGATGTCCGAGTAACAGAATTTCTCTTTTTTGTATTTTTCTGACTTTTATTACTTTCATTCATTATATAGGCATTCACTACCAGAGAATAAGTTCACTCGAAAAACATATATTTAAAAGTAATTTTCAATTTTCTTATTTCTAATTTTCTATACTAAACTATGCTTACTTTTCTATGGGGAATATGAAAAAAAAGCTCAGTAGTACTCTTGACATGATACAAAGAAAAACATGCTATTTATGAAAGGAAGTTTGCTAGTGAAGAACTAACAATCCAAGCGTGACGGTAGAATGAGAAGCAGGCTGGAATGTCCATGTGTTAAAGGTTTGGTCCCCAGCTTGGTTCCATTAACAGGTTGTGGAACCTTCAAGCGGTGGGGTCCGGCGGGAAGCTTTAGGTCACTGGGGGCATGTCTTGGGAGGGGTGGTGGGACTCCAGCCCTTTGCCCTTTCTTTGTTTTGCCACTATGAGGTGGTTGGGCCTCTTCTACCATAGACTCCTAGCATGATGCACTGAGCCCCCATGGACACAAAGCAATGGTACCCTCAGCGAAGGACTGACACCTTCCAGACCGGGAAGCAAAACAAAGGTCTCCTTTCAGCAAGGCAGTTGCCTACAGTGTTTGTTAAAGTGTCGGAAAGTTGATGAGCATAATGCACATTAACATGAGCTGCTAGGTATAGGAAAAAAAGATTTCTAGTTAATGATTTATTTGGGAAATATCTTTGAAATAGGTTTCTAGGAAACAGCAAGATGCTCCTTAAAGAAAAGGACTAGACATTGTTAGTTTAGCCACGGGATTCCTATGAAGTTTCAAGGACTATGTGAATCCCATATGATGTCTAATTTTCCAAAGTAAAAAATAGAATTGGGATATTTTAATGGATATTAAGAAGCTTGAAAAAACCTGGCACAAAGATTCATATAGAAAGAAAAGAATGCTATACTTGAATATATATTCTAAGTCCTGCATAAAAGCAAAAATCCCAACTGCATAGAAACATCTTAGTTAAGATATTTATGTTCCACCAAGATTTACATGTTGAAGCACTGTCTTCCAATAGGATGGTGTCTGGGATGAGGGCTTTCAGAGTTAGGGTGAGAGTAGTCACAAGGTAGCTCTTTGCTGTCTCCCCACCATCTGTAGACACATGGAGAAATATGGGGTCAAAAGGCCAGGCAGAAGTGCTCTCCATAAACCATACTCTACAGGGCTTCCACCTTTCCCTTTCCAGCCAAAGGGACAAGAAAGGTTCTATTGTTGAAGTCATCCTCACAATGGTCCTTTGTTCTTACAGCCTGAGGTCGCTAATATAGTAAGTTTTCTGATCAAACTGGAAGTGAGCTAGACAAGACCTAAATATTTTGAAACTATGCAATAATTTTCTAAATTACCCAGGAGCATGTATGAATTCACATGAGAAAAATGTCTGGAAAATTATATATAAAAATATTGATAGAAGAAATTGTAGTCAGTATTTTAAAATGCATATTAACAAAAAATCATATGTCAAAATTTGTAGTCTACACCTAAAACTGATTAGAAGAAAATCAATAGCCTTGTTCACAATTTGAAGAATAAAGATTGACTTTAACAATCTTAGTTTCTACGTCAAGAGGTTAAAAAAANGATAGATAGATAGATAGATAGATAGATAGATAGATAGATAGATAGAGTGAGTATAGGGATAGTAGAAATAAATATGCTAAAAGATAAAAACATCTGTTTCTTCAAAAGTCTATTCAAATTGGCAAGTCTGAGGAAATCTAAGGAAAAAGCACAAATCACTGATGTCAGGAATTTAGAAGACAGTCTTGAGAACTGAAATCATTAAGATGAATTTAAGTTTATAGCGAAAATTGTCAATAAATTTGAAAATCAAACCCTCCTACTTCAGCATTCCAAATAATGGATGGGATCCCAGACACACACCACCATGCTAGACTTATCTGTCTCATGGTTGTCAAAGGGGCCTTCCCTCTCACAAGAGGGAGGAGTCTATCCTTTCAGAGACAAAACCAATGAATCTCAGTTTATGGGATGGGTATTTAGTTTCCACAATTAGATCGTTCATTAAAGTAGATTCTGGCTTTGCATGAATTCTCCATTTTATTCCTTATCTTTATGCTGTCCTAAGGTTTGTCAGGTTGATAGGGAAAACCTACTAAGTCAAGAAGTCTAGGTTGCTGGACTTGGCAACTGCACCCAAACAATCTCTGA
Source organism: Bramus lutescens (assembly GCA_001685075.1). Taxonomy (NCBI): domain Eukaryota; kingdom Metazoa; phylum Chordata; class Mammalia; order Rodentia; family Cricetidae; genus Bramus; species Bramus lutescens. Next base: position 469,443 of record LOEQ01001121.1, on the reverse strand, counting down.
CTTCAATGCTGGATTAACATTCTCAATTCCTCATTAGCTTGTTTTTATCTTTCCTTTACCCCTTTATAAGCCTATCCTATATTTCAAGTTGTTCTGCATACTTAAAGGGATTTTGTTTTGTTTTTAAGACAAGTTCTCATTATGTAGCCCAGTCTGGCCTCAAGCTCCCAATTCCCTCCACCTCAGTCTCTTAAGTACTGCAATTACAGGTCTGAACTCCCATGAACAGCTCAGGCCTTCACCCTAAAATTCTGCCTCTACTATGACTCAGGGCGTGGACAAACATAAGCAAGGTCTTTACCACAAGGTCATGGAATCCTCACTCCCATCTGAAACTTCAAGAGCATAGTCTTTAGGGTTCGTTCTGACTCACAGTGTCAGGGGTTTGAGTTCATGGTCCTTGTTGCTCTTGCTTCTAAGGATGGTAGTGAGGGAGAGCATCATGTCAGCAGGAGCATATACATAGTAGAGACTGCTAGCTCACAGGAGATAGGAAGTGGCAAGTGCCATTCTTCCCATAACTTATCCCTAGTTCACTGGCTTTTGTTTCTAGTTTTCTAATGCTTTCTTTGTAACACACAGCCATTCTTACTCCATTTCTGTTTTGTAACTTCTAGCTATTTCTATGGGTAATATTAATTAATTTCTATCTCCAAAGACATCAATAACCTCAGTATTTTTCAGCTTTTCTTTCTGTGTGTTTCCATTTCGCCCAGAATAAATTCATTTTGCAAATGTTGACTCTGTTGACTATTTTCACTGGTGCTTTCTTGTGATTTTGGAATTTCAATTTCATGTGCAATTTGAAGGAAGTAGGTCTATTTCTCCTTCTCTCTCTCCCTCTCTCTTCCCTTCCTTCCCTTCCTTTTTTCTTTCCTCTGTCAAATAGGAGCCGAACTCTCATTTGCTGTAACTGTATCGGAGCCTCTAGTCTGCAAAGGCCCCCCAGGGCCAGCTTTCTTATCACATCACACTCTACTCATCCGTGAGCTTGTATAGCTGGTTCCATGGGTTTGCTGTTGTTGTATCATTTTCATTTCCCTCCTCTATACCAAACCTATCAGCAGTCTGTACTTGGAGCAAACCATGAGGCGCCAACACTATTTAACTGGAAGATTATTAATTAGACTCTCATTGATCATATCTAAATTTCTGTAGCCTTGGCCATGAGAAAAGTAACAAGCTACATATATGCATGCACACACAGTGTTTTGCTGGCAATATGACTATATATCTAATTATTTAGGAAGGGTCCATTTCATTCTTAAAACGATTCGGCTTAAACTTGTAAACGTTATTGGGAATGTCTTTCTTCAGCCTGATTACCTTTCAAACGTATGTGACTAGAAAAGTCAATTACAGTCCCCAGGGACTGGAGATGGAACTGTTTTTATCCTGGCAGGGGGTTAACAGTTGTCTTATCAGCTGACAAGCTGTGCGTGTGTGCGTGCACACGCACATGCACATGTATATATGTCCATGTATATGATGTATATAAATTAATTCAAGAAATGAGCAGCAGGTTGGTGTGAAAACGTGTCACTCATGCCTCTTGCTCCTATGCTCCCTCCCATGAGGCGCTGACTCCTGACAGCAGAAGGCTGTCTTCAGACTTGTGGGGCCGTTATGTAACCCTGCATGTTTCTACAAACTGCTGGCTCTCTCCTGGAAAAGGCAAACTCTGGAAAAATATCAGCCATGCAGCAGGACAGGACGGGGGAGCAACCTCACAAGAGCAAATAAGCATACAACACCCCCCCTTTGAGATCCCAGGCTAATACATCAAGTGCATTTGCCTTAGGGTAAATACAGGTCCACCGACTGTCCACCCAGTCTCAGTGGTAAGTTTCACCCTGGGGTGAGATTTTACTGCTATTGCCCTTGGAGTCAGTAAATATTTATATGGAAAATATTATGCAACCCCCGTCCCTGTTATTCCTACACCCCTGGTTTCTAGAACCTAAAACGTTTTTGCAAACTTCCCTTTATTTTGGCATGAAACCTTTGCCTCCCCTGGCTTTTCTCCAACATAACTCTCAATCTTTGAAAAGGTTATTAAAGTTGCACCGTTGAAACAAGGGACAATATTTGCTTTTGTATAAAAACTCTCAGTTTTGCAGAGTGGCCAAAGTATATTGTCTGTTCCATTCTGTCCGGCTTGGAGGCTCGGGGCGTATGTTGCTGAGCATGGAGAGAGTAAGAGCTCTGGCTAAGGCAATGAGGAAGGAAGGGGCACTGTGATGTGGCCTGGTAAAGGGACACACCAGCAAGTATTCCTCAGCAGCCTTAAGAAACAATTTCCAGACTTTGTCAAGCTTTGCTGTGGCTCGGAGGTCAAGTGAGAGAGGACCCTGTAAACTAAACTCGCCTGCTTTTATCTCCTGGATGGTTCCGGCAAAGGTTGTCATTCTTAGAACCTGACCAGATCTGACCTTTGTCACCCCACAGAGAGTGCCCAGCTTTCAATGGCTTGATTGAATGAGTTTTGCTATGTGCCCATGGTGAGAATGGGTCACTCATCGGGCACATACTGTATGTCCTGAATTTGAATGTTCCTTTGGACTGTGAGATGCTGGTGTCTGGCACTCTTGATGCTGAGTGAGGACGCTGAGCTGCAGTTCCTTGAGCCCCGTGATCACAAGGGGAGAGGGAATATTGCGATGAGCAGTGCTGCTAAACTCCAATGGCTAGCGGGTTCCGGTGAGAATGTTTTCAACTTATCGAGGGAGGATTTCAAAGGAATCAACCACACTTCAAGCTGAGGAGCATCCAACTCAGAGGAGGACACAAATCAACACAAGGGGTGAGCAAAATGCAACTTGATACCATCAACCCAAATCAAAGACAGCATGGGGCTGAGGGTGTGGCTTTGGGGAAGTGTCTTGCCTGGCATTTACGAGGTCCTGGGTTCCACCTCCAGCACAGAAGAAAAAAATCAATACTGGAGATCAAGGGGCTTTGGTAATCCTAAAATCTAATATTGTTTTCATTTTCAGATCAAGAAACTAGGCTCAGAGATTCTCTCATTCAAATCCCTAAGAGATAGAAATGCCAGTGTGGAGATCCATCCATCCTATATTCCTATCCATTTCCATTTCTCTTGGTACCATCAAAAAAATCCCTCTTTATAAAGTGTCTGAGGTCGGTTTCCTATTTATATTCTGATGACCTTCACATCGCCAGTGAGAAATGAGTCAGTGATTTCTTTTAAGGGAGAGAAATAACTAATGTCCTGGTAGAGAAAGACTCTGGGTCCAGAACTCAGTATAAGCAAAGGCCCAGAACTCATGAGAGAGCACAAGTAAGCATGGATCACAGTAACCAAGTGTGGCTCCGGAGCAAATTCCTCAGTGTGAGCATGTGAGTGGGGTGTGTGTGTGTCTGTGTGTGTGTGTGTGAGAGAGAGAGAGAGAGTGTGAGAGTGTGTGTGTGTGTGTGTGTTTAGGCAGTGGTCACAGAAAATGTGATTCAAGGGTTAAACTTAGGATCACAAAGAATTTTGATGTTACTATAAGTTACATTGTGATCCCCTCAATATGCTGAAATTACGTAATTTCCACGTCCATAACCGAGGATTTCTTTGCAGATAGCTTTTGCAGTTGGTTAAGTTAAAGGGTGGCCATTAGAGAGGGCCCTAGACAACCTAAGTGGTGTGTTATGGAAAGGAGAAGTCTGGACACAGACCCGCTGAGCAGAAGCGCTACAAAACCACAGGAAGAATGCTCTTCACCAGCCACAGAATGCTGGAGGCCGAGAGCATGGAGCAGGGCCTGGAAATGACTCTCCTTCCAGGGCCTCAGAAGAAACCAGTGCTGCTGACTCTGTGGTTTTGGACTTTGCGCCTCCCGGTCTGTGAGATGAGTTTCTGTTCTTCCAGCCACTTAGTCTACTGTGCTTTGTTAAGGCTGCCCCGAGAATCTAACCCTACGCCAAAGAAAATGGATTTCAGTGCCCAGGTCAAAGAAAGCCAACCAAAGGGCTCCGTATGAGAGAGTCACACTGTAGTCAGCCTGCAAGTTAGAGCGAAGTCTCTCAGCTCTTACCCCTGCTGCTCTTGTTGAGGACCCGAGTTCAGTTCCCAGTACCCACAGTGACCCTCTTACAACTACCTGGAACTCCAGCTGTAAGGGATCCTCCTCTGAACGTTAACTTTTCTAAACAGAGCAAAGACTTTTGTCAATGTTTCGGGGCCTCTATCCATCCTGTCATAATGGAAATTGCTCTCAAGGGATGTGCCTTTAGGCTGTGGAACATTCTGGTTTACCCAGTTTTATTGGTGCCTGGTCTACTTTTCCCACAGAGACATTTTCAGTGTCCTGGAGAGCAGAGTTCTGATGAAAAAAAACCTAGCTTCATGATGCCCGCCTTTAATCCCAGCACCTGGGAGGCAGAGGCAAGCGGATCTCTGTGAATTCAAGGTCAGCCTGGTCTACAAAGTGAAATCCTGTCTCAAAAAACCAGAACAAAAAGAAAACAATAACAACAACAAACTGGCTTCATGCCAATCTGAACTGACATTTGAATCTAGAGAGACAGTCCCCAGTGTCGTGGGTCATCTTTTCTTCTTTTGACTTGCCTCAGCAAATGGCTACGAGAATTTCATGCTTCATCGTTCTGTAGTGACCATTTAAAGGCCGCACAAATTCTAAGCCATCTCTTTTACAGCCATCTTCCCAGGGAGAAAGGGTGTTGGCTAGTGTAGAGAAGGGGGATGGCAGGCAGCAAGTGCTGGAACCCGAGAGATCAGCTCTGCCAGGAGCAGCTTCCTTTTTGTGGTTTGGAAGAGGCAGAGTTTGGACTAGATAGCAGTTAATGAGAAATCTCCATTCTGGTGTTTGACTTTGTATCACGCAGTTTATAGACTGTGTGTTCTTGGCCAAGTTACCAACAACCTAAGAACCCATAATTCTGTCCTCAAATTCAGAAACCAGGGTTATTTGTATGTTATATGTTCATCACCACATCTCTAAACGGATGTGAAGTTATTGACGAAAACAGCAGAGAGATGCATGATACAGCACAGGCAGTAGCTACAAGTTCATTCCACTGCTTGACAGATTTCGAGTCTATAGACGATTGCTACATGCTGTGAGACCCTTCAGGCTCCTCTCCTGAGCTCTGGTGCACAGAGGAGCACAGTGTGGAAAGGAATGCATGCACTATGGACATTTCTGGAGAACACCACAGAGATGGAATTATCTTGATGGCTTCAGATACAGAAGCAGACTCAACTGCCTTCATGGAGAATGACATTGGTGTCTATGCACAGTTAAAGGAAGGGTGTTAAAGGTTCACAGAAAATCCTTGCTTCTTTGAAAATATTTGATTCAGATTTCAGAACTAGAATGAGACAAAAGCTAAGAAACCCGGATAAATTATTTGGCTCATTAAGGTTTCCCTACTTAGTACCAAGCATTATTCTGAACAGTTTTTCCAATCGGATTCACATCCTACACTACCCCAAATAAAGCCATCCTTTGTACCTGTAGCAAGTATTTCAAGACAACCTCCTTCCCCAGAAGACACCGAAACCTATGCTTGCCCAGGTCCCTTATATAAAATGCTGGTGCTTTTGTGTACACCTGCGCAGACTGTGATGGACTCTAGGTTACCCAGAGTACATGGCACGGTGTGAACGAACACTGCACAAAGAGCTGCTATATGACTACTCAGGGAATAGCAACAAGGAAGGATGAGTCTGGTGTTTTTGTTTGCTTTTCTGTTGGTGTGATAAACACGGTGGCCAAACAGCAACTTGGGGAGGAAGGGGTTTGTTTCATCTTAACCCTTTGTAGTCTCTCATCAAGGGAAGACAGGGCAGGAACTCAAGGCAGGAATCTGGATGCAGAACCTGAAGTGGAGCCTAAACTGGAGGAGTATTGCTCACTCAGTGGGCTTGCTTCCAAGCTCACCTGCCTAGGGAAGGTGCTGCCCATAGCAGACTGGACCTTCCTACATCAACCGGCAATTGAGAAAACGCTCCCCAGATGTGCTCACAGGCTAATCTGATGGAAGCAGCTACTCAACCGATGATCTAGTTTCCAAAGTCTAGCTGACGATGAGATTAGTTATTAACTTGGATATGTTTGAGACAGAAAAAAAAAAACAAGTTTCCACAGTGCTAGAGATCAAACATAAGGCCTTACATATGCTAGGGCCTTATGTAGTCCTCTATACTGAGTTATACTCCTAGGTCACTAAAACAATACTTTTAATCACAATTGGTTTGAGTGTGCAATGGTTGAACCCTTGGACACAAAGAGCTGACTGTGCTTGACCCTCAAGGAAAGTTCTGGATGCAGTAACAAAATGGGTGTCCTGCTTGGCATTGAGACCAGACTGCCCCTCCCTCCCATTTGCATTGCCTATTCTGTAATGGTTTTTCTGGTGTGGACTACCCTGAAGTGCAGTCACCAAGCTGGGAATGTGAGGTGATGGGGCAAGACTTCACTGAGTTGCTTCTGGGTCTTGGATTTTACTGCATTATCCCATTCGAGTCCAGAAAGATGCTCTGAGAGCAGCCAAGAAATTCTTGGTGTTTCTGTTGGATACCAACAAAGTCAGAAACACAGGAATAGAGAAAAAAAAAACATTGCGTCGTCTCACTGTGGGTAAGGTTTTAAAAATACAAGGCAATCTGAGCTGGCCTCCTCCTGAGACACTCCAGATTAGAGGACAAGGTTCATGCAGGAAGGATGCCCCTCTTCAGACTGTAAAGGACTTGGTAACCAGACTGGCCCAAGCTCCCTGGGCCTCATTCTTATGCCATCAAGGCAGGAGGGTCACCACCACAGCCAACACATTTCACAGATGAATCAAAGGAATTCAAGCATAACTCGTTTCCTGAATGCTCATAAAACACACTTGTGTGCTCTTCGGATAGCAGACAGGGACACAATAACCTTCGTCTATCACTCAGAGTCCTAGACGTAGCAAACCCTGCCTTTAACAAGCGAAGGCAGCTCATCAGGTGGACAACATAATCACTGAGATTTCAGGAGAGGGGCAGGAGGTGATGGAATGGGCTCTCGGTGTTTTGACATCTAATTTTTATTAAAG
>LOEQ01001121.1:422941-445133 GCA_001685075.1 Bramus lutescens | reverse complement strand
TATCTATCTATCTATCTATCTATCTATCTATCTATCTATCTATCTATCTTCCTTTCTATCCATCTATCATCTATTTACGTGTGTGTGTGTATGTGTGATTGCACATATTAGCACTCATGTGTAAGTCAGAGAGAACCCATCTGCTTCTACCACATGCATTCCAAGGATCAAACCAGGTTGCAGGGGTTAGCAAGTACCTTTACCTGCTGAGCCAGCTCTCTGGCTATTTTTTTCTGTATCAAGAAGATCTCTGTCATAAGGATAGGCACAGAGAAATAATGGTGAGTTGGGGAGAAAATATCTGAGAGGTGATCAAGCGTTGCTAGTCCTAAATTTCTGCGCATCGGCACGGACCAATTGAAGAGTTCTAAAGGCATGCACATGGTCTCAGCTAAGTCTTCCCTCATCCCATGTCCTGAGACCGTGCTAATGCCATCATGCCTCTGTCAAGGGGCAGTGCCATAGAGAGGTACCCACACCTTTCGAGAGCAAAGAAGGAAGACAAAAGCTGTTCTTGGGCACGAGAACAGCAGATTCCTCCTTCCTTTCCCTCCATTATTGATCCTCCATCCCTTCTTCACCCTCCTCTCCTTTTCCTTCTCCTCGTCTTTCTTTCTCTTGACAGTGGGAACTACATGAGGAAATATTTTATGTCCACCGTGAAATATGAGCCCGAATCTAGACAGATGAGGACCACCCTGTGTGAATGACGATCAACAGCAACCCAGTTTCCCTGCCAGATTACAAATCATGCTTGTCAACCTTCCTTAGTCAGATCTCTTGCAAACTGTCACCAAAACCATCTGAAGAAAATAAGTGGGGATGGAAGCTGCCCGGTACTGAACGAGAGCTGGAAGACCCAACCAGATTTCAACTGCACCACACCTCAGGCTTACCTTTAGGCTTATAGCACGGGATGAGGATGACACACTCCTCCTTAATGTGCAGCTTCATCTGTGGGTTGCAGCCCCCGACATGCTGCCCACGATGGTTGATACACAGAACCACTCGGTAGCGCAAGCCTCGGCCGCAAGTCACTGTGCACTTTGGGGAAAAGTGGGAGAGCCCATGAGCGGGAGAGCTTTACCTGAACCAGGTGTACAAAGTCATCATTTTTAACACGCTGGGGGAACCATGGCTCTGTGTGACAGTTAAGAACAAAGACCTCCACATAAGAAAGAGATGGAGGTTGATTTTCTGGGATACTTGTGTTTCAGGTACCCCTCTTACATAGTCCCCTTCTAATTTTCTTTGTTCTAATATAATTTTAATTTTATTTCATGGGTATGGCTGCTTTTCTGCCTGCACCTGGTGCCTGTGGAAGCCAGATGAGGGGGTGAGATTCCCCTGGAAGGTTCTAAGCCACTTTGTGAGTGCTGAGAACTGAATCCTGGTCCCCTGGAAGAATGGCAGGTGCTCTTAACCGCTGAACCATCTCTCCAGTCCCAGATAATTATCAGTCCAAAGGTATTTAAGATGAGTTTACCACACAAGAAGAGCAAATGTGCAGAATTTCCCATGCTCCAAATCAAATACGAAAGAAACTTGATGCTGGCTTTTTAAAGCTTAAGCTTTTCATAAGATATTACCCAAAGCGATTTGTGAAACTGAGAGAAATTCTTCTGAACAATGAGGGCAAGAAGATTTACTTCACCCAGCTACTGCAGAGGATTAAGTTATCTGTTCCATCTGCAGCGATCTTGCCAAGCTGTCCTAGAAAAAGACCATCAGGGATTATTTAGCCACACAGTATGAGGATGGGGAGCCAGCTCAGTCAGTAACGTCCTTGGGCAAGCATGAGGACCAGAGTCTGAGTTCCCAGCTCTCATGTAAGAGGCTGGGCATGCCAGGATGCACCTTGCAATCCCTGGCGGACGGGCACAGGAAGCTCCTTGAGGCTTGCTGGCCAGCCTTGCTGAAGAAGTGAGCTCCAGGTTCAGTGAGAGAACCTGTGTCACAAAGGAAGATGGAAAGTGACCGAGGATGACATCCAACACTGATCTGTTGCCTCCGTACAGACACACACACATACAAGCTGCTGTAGATGTATGCGTAGATGGAACTAGCTAGATAGCTAGACCAGGCTGGCCTTGAACTCATGGAGGTCTGTCAGCCTCTGCCTCCCAAGTGCTGGGATTAAAGGCGTGCGCCACCACTGCCTGGCTAAAAGTTAAACACAGTAAGAGATTAACAACACTGTGAAGTCACAGAACACTGTGCTTTGCTTTCCCCTGACTTTTCCTGCACTTTGTGTTGTCAGCATCTAACGCTGCCCCTAATATCTATTTATGATTTGACGGCTACTCTTGCCTATAAATGGTGTTATTTTCGAGTCACGTGAAGATCCAGTAAGACTTTTGAGTTTATCATGCATGTACTGATAACAAGCACGCAAGCACGTGCATCTTTTTAAATGGTTAGGCTTTAAAATAGTTTGCTGACACCTATTCATCGCACAAAGTGGTGGGCTTCATAAAGGCATTTTCATTCTTTCAAATGTGCCACATACTTTGACCACATTCATCCCCATTACCCTCCCTGGTGGCCCCGCCTGCTAGTCTCCTTCGTTTTGCAAATAACTCTCCTTCTGCTGTGTGTGTGTATGCGCATATGCATTGCATACATAACCATATGTATGTGTATAATCTACAGTCCACATCTGAGAGAAAACATGTCACGTTTGTCCTTCTGAGTCTTGCCTGCGGTTAGAGAGCCAGGCTCCTTAGGTCCTTAGGCTTTTAAGCAAGGCATGGAAACAAACCCCAAAGCCTGCCACCTGGAGTCTAAGGCAGTTTGACTGTAGTCATCCATTATTCAGCCCCATCCCTTTCTCTAGCACCTCTAGGATTCTTGTGAAACTGTCTAACTTACACAAGCGCCATAAAACTGGTTACTTATTAGCAAAGCCTGCTTCTCTTGGGTGTAAAGGCCAAGATCCTGGATACCCACGAGAGTAGAGAAAGCAGAGACCTTCTCTGTCTAATGGGCTAAGACCCTGCTTTTTACTAGACCATTCCCCTTCTCTTTCTCCCTTCCCCCTACCCTTCTTCCCTTCCTCCCTCTCTCCCTCCACCCTCTTTCTTCCTCCCTCCCTACCTCCTTTCTTCCCTCCCTCCCTCCATAAAATCTAATACTTCACTTAAATCTAATACTTTGGGCTACATGAGGCTCACAGAAAATTTGAGGTTTCACAGAGAACTGCCACACACCCCTTGACCACCTTGCGTACCTATGGTCTGGCTGTTGCTATGACCTGTCTGTACCGAAGGGACCCCTGAGTGACCCTTTACCTGTGGCTTCATTGTCTATGCTCCCAGTTACTTGCAATCTACCATGACCCAAAAATATTAAAAGAAATCTTTCAGAAATAAGCAATTCACATGTTTTAAATAACTTTGATTAAAGCATATTATTAAAATTGTTGTTTTATTATTGATAGTGTTGTTAATCTCTTACTGTGTTTAACTTTTAGCCAGGCAGTGGTGGCGCACGCCTTTAATCCCAGCACTTGGGAGGCAGAGGCAGACAGACCTCCATGAGTTCAAGGCCAGCCTGGTCTACAATAACTAGTTCCAGGACAGCTAGGGCTACCATACAGAGAAACCCTGTCCAGGGGCATGGGTGGAAGCTCCCATTTCATTTCTTTTTTTTTTTTAATTCAAACTTTTTTATTCCTTTTACATACCAGCCACAGTTCCTCCTCCCTCTCCTCCTTCCACTCCCAGCACCACCTCTCTCTATCCCCAACCACTTCTCAGACAGGGTGAGGTCTCCCATAGGTAGTCAACTAAGCTTGGCATTTCCAGTAGAGACAGGACCTCCTCCCCACCGCATTAAGGCTGAGAATGATATCCTAACATAGAAAACAGGCTCCAAAAAGCCAGTTCATGCACTAGGGATAACCCTGGAAAGTTCCTGAACACCTGCTGAGAGATGAACACTATCTTGAATTCCACCTCACCAATCTTCCTGACTCCTTGTAGAAGAGGGGGTTCCTCCCCCACTCAACAGATGGGCTTCTCAGAGGCCACTGCCTAAGACCCTGGTCAAGTTCCCATGCCTCCTGAGAGACCCTGAATTCCTTCCCAGCACTCCCTGCAGCCAACCCCCAGCCTCTGTTCCTGAGCACAGACTTTCTCTCTGGCGATTTTCAGTGTTTTTTCTACCCAGCCTTGGTGAATCCTGGGTAGCTCTCTACAGGACTTTTCTCAGCGTGCACATCACCACAAAGGCTGGATATTACCGACATCTCTTACCACAGTATCTCTCTCTCTCTCTCTCTTTTTCTGTAAGAAGGATCAAACACAGGACCCTATGCACGCTAGGCAAGTGCTCTACCCCTGAGCTACATCCCTATCCCATCATGCCATTCTTGAAAGCTCCAAACAAATTCTGTCGTGAAGTGTGTAACTGCACCCAGACCCTGTTTCTGGAAAATTGACTCACTTGCTCTTGAGTTTATCAATTTGAATTTTTAAGTATGCATATGATATTTAAAAACTCTCTATATCATATACTATAAAACCAGTAACAAATGATTGCTGAATCCACATCTCATCCCACCAGTGAATACACACACAGCTTCTTGAGCCCCACTTCACTTACCAGAAAGGTTAATTTCAAGTGAAAACTTACTTTTTATGTATAATATTTTTATCATAATTTAAAACAGATTTATGTTGTTTTGATTGGATGTTAGAATGGAATTTAATAATATCCAAATTCAAGAGAACATTGACATTTAGAAACCTCTGGCCAAAGGAAACAGAAATGATTTTATTTACTATGTGCATTTTCTTGGAGAACGGTGACCAGGGTAATCCATGAAAGGTTTGAAAACATACAAATAGATTATTTTAGGGGAGAGCTTTGTAGGAGAGAAGCCTGGAAAGTGAATTCAAGAGGAGAATTACATAAATCAAATAGTCAAGGAGCTCATTCTTGCTGTTTGTAGACGATGGAAGGGACAGAAACGACCATGACACTTAGAGTCCACTGGACATAGATTTTAAAGAACCATTAACAGTTTTATTTTAAAATGTCAGCATTCACCACACATTGGAAATGATATTCTTTGCTATTAAGCTTACCATAAAAATGTATATGTCAACCTAAATACAACGAGCAAGTCATTTTCCCTACTTCTTTTAGGAGGGGAGTGGATGCAAGCCGAGTTGATAGCTCTGACCTAAAAGTACAGACGAAGTTCTCCAGGCTGACATTTCGTGTGGATATCCAAAGCCAACCAAGTGGCTCTCCACCCAGCCAACTCACTTATCTTCCCATTCCACTGCCAAGTGCAAACTCCTTCCTGGACCCTTCAAGTGGAGTGAATCTCTTCCCTTTGTGTCCCAAGGTATCACATGCAGAAGCTGCACAACTCATGACCAATCACAAAGGTCCACAGAATTATAATTGTCTGCATGTATGGCTGGGTAACTAACTTCTCAGTCTTTGGGAGATGGAGGCTAGCTTTCTCTGTTTCCAGCACACAACCAGACAGATGAATGTCTAATGTGAGCATATTATAGTTCCATGCAGAAGAGCTACAGAAACTTAAATCCAGTATGCCTTCCGCGCTAGAAAATCTAACATAGTAAATAAAAACATCTGCATGATTTACCTTGGACTAATCTAACAACATCTTATTTGTTCTAGAAGCCAATTCTCCTCTCTCTCTGAACTCTCAATGTGACATTAGGTCTTGTCAAACCTCTTAGGACACTTTCCCTGTTGTCTTCATATTTCCCAAGAGTCCACTTGCCTCTAGAGGCCTTCCCTGATGTTTGGCTGTCTTGCTTCAATGACGTAAAACATTATTTCTCTCAAAAAGGTACCCAGGTTCTTTACTGGATCAGACCCATTTCTAATGTCACATCAGCATTTTCAACTTCACCTCCAGTTCCTAGAAACATGCTTTTTCTTTAATCTACACAATCAGAAACATTTTCTCTCTTTTTTTAAAATGCTTATTTTTGTCAGTTTCTGGAGAATCTCTTACATTGTAGTTTGAGCATAGCCGTTCTCTTCCACCAGCTCCTGCCAGATCCACCCTCCCTACTCTATATTCCCCCAGCTCTTCATCATTATTTTTTAAACACCCATAAAGCACAATTAGTGTTGCCCGTTTTCTTGGGTGTGTGACCATACTCTGGAGTCTGTCAGACCTACCAGGAGCCACAACTTTAAAGGGAACTAACTCTCCATGGCCACCTCCCCACTCCATGCTGGAATTTGCCTAATTTGAGCTGATAAAGCTCTTCGTCCATGCTGCCACACTGCTGTGAGCTCACATGTACACCTGTCCTAGCGTGTCTGTTTGTTTGTTTGTTTTGAGACAGGGTTTCTATTTGTAGCCCTGGCTATCCTGGAACTCACTCTGTAGACCAGACTAACCTCTAACTCAGAGATCTGCCTACCTCTGCCTCCTGAGTGCTGGGATTAAAGGTGTGCACCACCACCATGCAACTGACCCTCTCTTGTATCTTAATCACTTATTACACCCATGGATCAGTGGATCTCTCTAGCCTCATTAGAGAAACATCTTTTCATATTATATGATGATTAACACAGAGATCCACAACTGGTCAAGGCCAGGGAGTGCCTATGGAGGGTTCAGCCCTAAAAGAGAACCCTATAGCACACCTCCACCCCACAAGGCTCAGGGATCATTGTTGGAGAAGGAGCAGAAAGACTTAAGAGCCAGAGGTGGTGGATGATTACACCAAAACAGTGTTTTCAAGCTACAACTATGTCTTTTTTCAACTTCTAGGTGCTCTGTTTCATACTTGTGTTTATTTGACAGTCTCCTCCTGGCCGTCAGGTCCAGCTGTGTTCTCTCTAAGCTCTTGCTTGCTCAGCATCCACTGTCTTCAAAGAGAGTTAAGCATTACAAGGACAACAATGACCTCCTCCCTGATAGCTTTGGAATTTGCACCTTCCCCATGCACTACAGTCCATAATAGTAATAATCCTGACCTGCATTGATACCTGTGACCACTCTCCCAATGTCCTCTCTGCTAGAACTCTTTGGATTTGGATGTAGGAACTATGTTCACATACATTATTTACTTACATATTTGTTTGCTCTCTGTGTGTCATATGTATATGTGTACGCACATTTGCATGTGTTAGGGTTCATATGTGTGCATGTATATTTAGAGGTGAGAAGTTGACATGGAGTATTGTTCTTAATCATTTTCCATTTCATCTGCTGAGGCAGGTTCTCCCACGAAACCCAGAGCTCACTTATTCTGGATAATCAAGCTGTCCAGCTTGCCTCAGGATGGTCTCTCTCCTTCCCAAGTGCTGGGGTTGCAGATGGTCATCAGGACCTGACTTTTTAAAGTAGATTCCAGGGAATGTGAATTTTGACTCTCATGCCCACATGGTATGGTGGTTTGAAAAAAAAATGTCCCCCACAGGCCCAAAGGGAATGGCACTGTTGAGAGGTGTGGCCTACATGGAGGAAGTGGTCACTAGGACAGGATTTGAGGTCTCAGATGCTTAAGCCACACCCAGTGTCACTGCCACTTTATGCTGCCTGCAGATCCAGAAGTAGAACTCTTCAACTGCCTCTCTAGCACCATGTCTGCCTGCATGCAGCCATGCTTTTCACCATGATAATGGACTAAACCTCTGAAATGTACGCTAGTCCCAATTACATGTTTCCCCACTTTTTAAGAGTTGCTGTGGTCATGGTGTCTCTTCACAGCAATAGAAACCCTGAGACTGAAGCTAGTACAAGGGATTTGGGGCATCGCTATGATAGGCCTGAGCATCCTTTTGTTGGGAGGAATGTGGACTTTGGGACTTTGGGTTAGAAAAGTTGAATGCTTTAAGTGGGGCCTCATGAGCCATACTAGTAGGAGCATAGAAGGCAGTGGTGCTGAGGCTGATTTGAACTGTGGCGGCCTGGATCAAGAGGTTTCAGAGGGAAAGACTATTAATATGTAGCCTAGAGGTTGTTCTTGTGATATTTTGGTGAAGAATTTTTTATCCTTGTGTGAAAAGTTCCCCTGAGGCTAAATTGAAAAGTTTTGCATTAGCTGCATTGACAGAGGATATCCCAAAATAGTCTAGTATTGTGTGTTGTATGGTTGTTCGTGTTCACTCTTATATTGTGTTGTATGGTTATTTGTGTTCACGCTTATGAAGATCTATAATGGAAAGTAACAATATGAGCAAGAAAAAAATACAAAATATACAGTTCAAAGAGAAAAGGGGCACCAGGAAGAAGAATGGGGCTAACTCCTGTGTTCAGGAGGTTAAACAGATCAGATAAAACTTGATGTTAAATGCAATAAAGGGAGTGGTGACTCAGGGCAAGATCCTACCCAACTATGCTTCCAACTTGGGAAAGGGAATTAAAGAGAATCTTAGAGCAGGATGTAAATACTGCACACTTTTAATCCCAGCACTGGTGTGGCAGAAGATGGGGGACTCTCTTGAGTTTAAGGTCAGCCTGGTCTACAGAATGAGTTCCAGGACAGTCAAGCTTAGGTAGTGAAGGAAATCATCAAAACCAGAAAGCTGGTGAAAATGTAATTGTGTGAGAGGGTCATATTCCAGCCTCAGGAAGCAGCAAGACTTGGCATCTGGCCCTCTGCTTCTGGCTTTAGAGTCAAGGATAGAAGAAAGGGGTTATGGAATCTCCCTGCATGACTAAGGAAGGCCACTGAGGCCAGGCATGTATCAGGGGTGTCTCTGAATGAAGACCTAGAGAGGTCATTGTGTGAAGCTGTGAAGGGGCAGCCTGGATCATTTTGGAAACCCCAAGATGTTGGAGATGCCAGAGTCATGGGATACCTGCCAAGGAGAGCTGTTAACAAGGATGTAACCAGCCATGGAATATCTGCCAAGGAGAGCTGCTAAAAGGAGTGGAACCAGCCCAAGAGAAAGAAGTGTGCTGCAGTCAACAAAGCTGAAAGGAATTCTGAAGAATGCTTTGACATCAGACATGGAGGTGCAGAGTTTGGAGTTTGTCCAGCTGGATTTTGGTCTTGCTTTAGTCCAGTATTTCCTCACTGGTCTCCCTTTCCTTCCCTTGAAACAGTAATGCATATCCTGTGCTGTTATATGTTGGAAGTATGTGATCTGGTTTTTTTAGTTTGATTTTATAGAGGATTATAGTTAAAAGATTTCATGAGTCTCAGAAGAGACTTTGAACTTTGGACTTTTAAACATTGTTGAGACTGTGATAGAGTATCGGGACTTCCGAAGTTGGATTTCATTCATTATTGCAGTATGATATTGCTACAAGCTTATGGGGGCTAGGGAGTGGAATGTGGTGGTTTGGAATAAAATGGCCCCCACAGACCCATAAGGAGTGGCACTATTAGGAAGTGTGACCTTACTGGAGAAAGTGGTCACTTTGAGGCAGGCTTTGAGGTCTCAGTTTCCTGTCATTTCCTGCTGCCTGCAGATCCAGATGTTGAACTCTCCAGCACTATGTGTGCCTGCATGGCCCATGCTTCCCACCACGATGACAATGGACTAAACCTCTGAACTGCAAGCCAGACCCAATTAAATGCTTTCCTTTGTAAGAGTTGCAGTGCTCATGTTCTCTTCCCAGCAATAAAATGCCTAAGACACATGGCAAATATTTTATCCACTGAACCATCTCCTCAGACCCCTATGTACAACTTTTCGAAACCATGATCCAGTAAAGTTTCTGGTACATAGCAGTCATGAAAATCTCAGATTTAATAAAAGTGTCATGTTCTCAAATCTCACCTGAGACCACTCCATGGCCACCCACTTGGGGCAATCAAACAGGTTGCACGTTTGCATCACTTTGGGCTTGGGTGCATACATGCACTTCCATTCTTCTACTTGTAAGATCTCTGCATGCATAGATTCCTCCACACACACGAAGCTCCTTCTCTGAATGCCTCCTCCACAGGACACTGAACAAGCTGTCCAAGGATTATGTTCCCAGCTCAAAAGCAAACAAAGAAAATTACATTATTTATTTAATGTATGCTCATTTGTTTCAAGCATGCAAGGCCTTTCAGAAAGGGTGACTTCATAGTAGCGAGTCATGGCTCTATCAAAAGAACACAAGACTTAAGTCTCCTAGGACTTTATATCCACCTCAGTTAGACTGCAAAGGGCCACTATGAAGATTGAATTAATTAGAATATAGAGTGTAAAAGGGCCTTTAAATGTTTCTCAATTATAAAGAACTAATGGACCATATTACTGAAAATCATAGAATGTCAAAGTCAAAAAGTACTGTACTATTTGGTCATGGTGCTGCATGCCTGTGGCTCTCATACTTGGGAGGTAAAGGCAAGAAGATCATGAATTTGAGGCAACCTCAGCTACATAGTCTGAGGCTAGCCTGGACCACATGAGATCCTGTTTCTAACAAAATAGCAAGGAAGAAAGGAAGGAAACAAGGACAGGAGGGAGGGAAGGGATATTGGTCATCTAGCTAACAAAGAAGATTCAAGTTTCTGAGCAATGCCTCTAGTTCAATGACTCTCAGCCTGTGGGTCATGACCCCTTCGGTGGTCAAATGACCCTTTCACAGGGGTCAAATATCAGATATCCTCCTGCATATCAGACTTATTCATTATGATTCATAACAGTAACAAATTTACAGTTATGAACTAGCAATGAAAATAATTTTATGGCTAGAGTCACCACAAAATGAGGAACTGTATTAAAGGGTCACAACATTAGGAAGGTTGAGGACCACTGATCTAGTTCATTCTTTCTTTTCGGATACTTGTTCAAGACAAGCTGAATGTCCCTGGCAATGGGTAGTAGCATTCCACATACAACTTTTCCAAGGCAGCTTGTGCCATCTAATTCTTAAATACATCTTTTTGTTTTTATCATTAAGCCTGTTGCTGTTTAACTTTATAACAGGGAAAATAACTATTCCTTCAAAACACTTAGCATCCATCCTAAAAGGAAGGGGATCTTTGACTCACCGAGGAAGAGGTTGGAAGTGGTCATAGGGCATGATCTCTTTAAATCCATCACTGCAAAGGGAACCAGAGGAAAAGTCACTTTCTAAATCCATCCACACATGTGGTCATTCACTAGCACAGGTTCCTTGTGAAAAACTCAATGAACACATCTGTTATTGACTGGCCTGTAATTGATATCCCACAAGACAGAAGTCTTTCCAATTGAAAACCAAAACTGCCAAGTGACTCATCAGCCACTCAACCAATTCAGTTCTTAAGAGAAACACTCATAAAGGCCATCTCCAGTTGAATATAAAAATGAAAAAAAACAAACCTAATGGAATATTAATTAAAGGAAAATTCTCTTCATTTAGATAAGTCTATTACTTTATTTTCAAAATCACTATACTGATATATTAATGCTCTGAACACAATGTCATGCTGGCCTTCTCTTCGAAAAACCACTCTGCTTCAAGACTGTCCTTTGAAAGGTCTCTGTTAATAGTGATGTTCAAGCAGAATTACAGAAAATGGACTTATAGTACAAGAGATGTGAGCCATGGACAAGGCTGCTTTTCTCGCTTGCACCCTGTGGCCTTGGCCAGCTAGAAGGAAGCTAGAGGATCCAGGGGACTGATAGTGGACTGATATTTTAAGATACTCTAGGGAAGCCAGGAAACTTGCCCAGACAATCCAAGTCAGCAGGTACTAAATTATGCAGTAGAACAATTTCTGCATAGCTTTTCTGCTTTGGCATGGAAACTGCTTGCTTCCTTGCACAATGCATTATTTATATGGAATTAAATTCAAATGTCAAGATGTGGTAAGGGGTGATCCAGTTTTAAGCCTAAAATAGTAAGTGAGAGATATCTGTGACTGACAAATGGGCTATGCATGGATTATCATGGCAGATCCATATATGTATGGATCTTTGATATATGTGTTTGAAAGAATTTCCCAAAAGACTTCATTACAAAGACTTTATGGATGGATACATAATCCCATGAAAGAGAGAGCTAGCCCAAGGAACCAGATCAGCAAACATGTCTTAGTTCCTATTAACTGGTTATGAATGTGACCTGCCAGCAGGACATGTTCAAAAGTCGTGAACCGGAAGCACATCACCCTGAGAGAACCACTGTGCCCCAATCAGAGTCGACACATTTCTTTGGAACATGTGGGCAACGGCACTAACCTTGACGGGCACGGATCCATGCTGCATTCCTTCAGCTTCGGTTTGGGCTTCACATTTTCTGGGTAGTAATGGCAGTAGTGGTCAGGCACGACCCTTTTCAAGCGGATGTCCATGCACTCAGCTGAGTTGAGCTGATAACCTACAGATGGATGAGGGGCAGGGATGCAAGCTGCATCAGTTGAGCACCTGCTTGGCAAAGGTACTGACCACGTGCTCGTCTTCCTCTTGAAGAAACCTTGCCCAGCAGTCTCTATGGTATTCAGCTCTGTGACACACAGAGGGCCAGGTGAGAATTACCAAACATGGGTCCCAGGGCTTTTCATGGTAATTAAGGCAGAAAGCAGTGCAACCAGAGCCCAGGAGCTGGGAGCCTTCTTCGAGGAGTCTCAGATTCTTCTGAAACAGCTAAAACCAGTGGCCAAATGCAAATGCTTGAATTGATGGTGGTCGATTAAAGTACCTTACAGACGTCAATTTTAGGGTCTTTTAGGGAATGTCCAGACTTTGGTACAGTTTGGCTCTTCATGGTTCTCAGGCTATGCTTGTCTGTTCCTGATCAGTGCGGTAGCCCCTCTCTCTGTCCTGCTTCCTTGTTTTACTCCTTATTCTCCTACGGCTTTGCCCATACCTGTTCTGATTTATTGTTATATGTCCTCAAGTATGAAATTGTCTTGTATAACATTGTTTGGGGTGCAAGCTTTGAATTCAATTGATATATATATATAATGATTAAATGTATAAACTTGATTAAGTTAGAAAATATATCTGTGTGCTATGAGAGCAGGCGCAGTACCTGGGACATGCCAAGAAGCTCACTGCCCTTGACCTTGACCCCCAGCACTGAAGATGTTTTAAATGTTTTGAACCTTGGTCTATTTTCCACTGAAGTTTATTTTTCTCTACACTGTAAAGTCTGCAGTGTTTTGAGAGCTGCCATTTGAGCATTTCCTTCACAATAGTCCACTGTTTGCCTCTGCTCTGTTTACCCATCTGCTCTCCTGAGGTAGCCAGGGCGTCTTCCCTGTCAATCACCTTGCTGCCTGGGGAATTAGCATTGTCAGTAGAGGCAGGACCCAAGGCTATCTCCCTACTTCCTCTACCACACAGGCTTTCAAAGTGGAAGGAATGAAGACTCACTCCTGATTTTCACAAATCCAATTTGAACCATTTTTCCCCCTTTGAGGAAAGCAAACATTCCAAGGTACTGAGCATAGTAAACCTAAAAAAACTAACTCAAGACAGGACCCGTTCCTTTGCTAAGAGCTCTGGCTCTGGCTTTCCTGTCCTTACATGCCATATCAACTGTCGTTTGTTTTCTCTTTAAATAAAGTAATTTTTTCAAGGCTAAAATGACCTTTATAAAATAAAATAAAACACTGAAGCTAATCTCTCAATGTCTGCCAATTGGTGTAAAGGTCTAAAAATACATTTCAAGTCCTGATTGTTCAGAGGAATCTGGCTTTATAAATGGCCAGGCAGCTTTCTACAAGACATGGTTGGAAGTTAGCTGACCTTAGAGGACCAGGGGACCGACTGGCACACATTACAAAAGGCAAGGTAGAAACCACAAGAATGAAAATTCAAGTGGCGTCAATAAAATGCTACTCTGGTGCCAGTGTCTGCCAGAAAGACTACACTATCAGATGGCCGTGGCAGTCTCAGAGACTTCCCAGACGATCTCGGGTGTATCGTGTGGGTAATTACAGACAAGAGCAGGCAATCCTTCCAGTACCCTCGGTGCCTCAGAGACCGACCAACTGATTTCCTTCATTATCCAAAAAAATCTCTGGCATGCCAGTCATACAATCACACAGGTTTGATTACTAATATAATTAAAATTTGGCAGTGTGTTCTATACGGGGTTGATGTATTTTTATTTCCCCCAAACAAATACGGAATAAGATTACAATTCCTTCAGTCAGAGAAAAGTCTGGGTCCTAAGTGGAAACATTCTTCTAACGCAACTCGATAGAGGTCATACAGGTGTTTATAATTAGGGGAGAATTCCTTTTCCTCTCTAATTTTATTGCAGTTTAGAGATTTACCAAGAGGGAAGAAAGAAGGCAGATTGTCTTTCAGTATCATGAACAAACGTGTGGGACAGAGCGGGCAGCCCAAGCAGCCTCTTTGCGTCTGCTGCCTCCCTTCCCTCTGGGGTTGATCTCACTGGGAGGTGCCCCTGTATACACTCGTGCTTCCAGAAGGATGGATCATCTTTCTGTGGGCATCAAAGTATGAAAAACAGCTCTCCCAAGAATTTGATCAATGGAACTATGCCGAAACCTGTTGTGAAATGTCTCCCAGAAGAGCTTCTCCATGGCTTTATAGTTCCAACAGAAGTGTCTCTCTGAAAAACTAAGTGTGAGAGACTGGGAATAAGTAAGAAAGGGAAGCCCATGCGAGTAAGAATAAAAAAGCCCCCCCCCCACAATCTCTTCGTGATCCATCATTTTGGGACCCATGAGGTACCATTGTCTTCCCTGGACCTGTGACCCCCCCCACCTAAGGATGTAGTACTCCACATACTATACCATCCCGCTCTCAGGAGCTTTCCTCAGTGTCCTTTGAGTCCTGCATAGTCAGCACCAGTGTCCCTAAGACTGCGGGGAAGGGCGGGGCCTTTGACTACAGCAGACGATTTTGAGGGACTGAGTACCAGGTCGGCACCTCATCCCTCAGCCTGTACCATTGCACTGTGCTCCACCAGGAAAAGAGAATCCTATCAACAGATGGGAAGTGGAGGCTCAAAGAGAGACAGACCAGTGAGTGGGTCTGTTTCTCAATCTCCACCGTTCCTGAGTGCACTAGGCCAGGCTGCCCTTTTGTGGTGGTTGGGACAGGATCAGAGACTGTACGCACGAGGCAAATATCCTACCACTGATCGCATTCCCAGCCCTGACACCGGCTGCCCCTCGCTGTGAACTTGGCATGCAAACGTCAGAGAACAGGCTTGGCTCACTAAGGCCCAGGTTTATCTAGCTCAGATTCTCCATTGCTAAGAGTGGTTCTCTTGCACAGGCTTGGGGAGAGCTCAGGGATTCTGCATTTCCTTGGAGCCTGGTGCAGAGTCACTGATGGAAGATCTAAAGAAGCTTTTGTCGCCAGTAAAACTGCCTGACTCGGGGATAGATGATGTAGCTTAGTTGGTAACATGTTGATTTAGCATCACAAAGCCCTGGGCCCAATCCCCAGTCCTGCAAAAATTGATCATTGTGATGCCTGCCTATGATCCAGCACTTGGTAGGTCGACATAGAAGGACCAGAAGTTTTCAAGATCCCTGGCTACAAAGCAAGTTTCAGGAGACCCTGACCTATAGGAGAACCTGTGTCCAAAAAAAACCCAAAAAAACAAGCAGACAGTGTTTCAGGTTTGACAAAATCCAGAACTTGATAGTAAGCCCAGAGAAGGTTCAAGCGGGCAGGAAGTTAGTGTTTTTAACTACAGTTCTGTTTTCACTGCGTTTGTCTTTGTGGTTGTGTTCTGTATGGCCAGAGACAATCATTCCCTATGCCGGGAGTTATGATTAAGTTATTGTTTTTCTAAATATGTTTAAGTTTTAAAACACCCATTGAAAGAAAACTCCTCCAGTCACTTGGGGTGGTAACACATGCAAGGCAAAGACGATGATGTCACTGCGGCTCTAGCCAATAGCCAAAGGCACTGCTCTACAGAGTAACCCTCAAAATGCAGAGGGCACCATGAAACCCTGGGGCACCTGTGAAGCACAGAAGAGCCACCCTCGGAGTGCTGCCTAAGGAGCTGGAGGTGGGTCTGAGAGTTTACATGCTGGTGCTGCTGATGCTGGAGTTTCCTAAGGATGCTGATGCTGGAGTTTCTGAAGGATGCACTCCTGGCTACTTTTATGTCAACTTGACACTAACTAGAGCCATCTGAGAGGAGGGAGCCTCAGCTGAAAAAATACCTCCATGAGACCAGGCAAGTCTGTAGGGCATTTTCTTAATTAGTGATAGATGGGGGAGGATCCAGCACATTGTGGATGCGGACATCCCTGGACTGGAGGTTCTGGGTTCTCTAAGAACAAGGAACAAGCCAGTAAGCAGCACTCCTGCATGGCCTCTGCATCAGTTCCTGCCTCCAGGTTCCTGCCTCTTTTGAGTTCCAGCCCAAGGTGCTTCCATGATGGACCCTGATGTGAAATAAACCCTTTCCTCCCCAAGTTGCTTTTAGTCATGGTATTTTCTCCTAGTAATAGAAACCCCCAGACAAATGCCTATAGGATCATCACTGACTGTCCATCACCGCGTGACTAAACAAACTGGTTGGTACTCAGAAAAATTCACTTTTTTTTCTTTCATTCTAAGGGTCTTGACCCATCCCTAGGCTGTTACTCTTACATTCCTAAGGACACAGGCTCCCACTGGGGTCAGGGCTACCTGGTGCTTCCCCACAAGAGAGCCAGCATCTCCTTTCAGGGGAAGCTTGAGTCCAGGAAGATCTGATCTGCATATTCATGAAACCTGACACTGCCCAAGGAATCCTCTTCCATTTGCTTAGAGTTCAGAGGAGAGAGGCCAGGACCCCCTCTCTTCCTGACTTTTGGAATGGGTGTTATTCTGTAATCTTCAAGGGAAGAAATGATTTGTGGCTGGGCTGAGCTAGGAGCTAGTCTAACTCTTGAAACAGATGCCTACCCAAGATGTGTCCTTTGCACAGGGACAGAGGATGGTTCAGGAGGCACAGAAGAGCAACATAATTAGAGCCTGACCATGCCACCTGATGAAGTGAAACCCTTGCTAAGTTTTACCTCAGCCATTCATAAAACAAATACCAAACAGACTTTCTCAGACTGTGAGGGATGTGACCAAGACCCCTGGGCATACAACTGGTTGGGTTGCAAGTACCCAGTATCACTGGTATGCACAGGGAACCTTCCCTCATTCTTTGGGAACCCAGTAACTTGGGGATCCTGGGCTGGCACCAGTTTAGAATCCCTACTCTCTTGTTTAAAAGCTCGGTTCAGAAAGAGTCACTTTGGTACTGTCTGTGGCTGTCTCCCCATCTATTCCGGGCTATTGTGTCCACACCAAGCAGACCAATGTCTACCAAAACCCTTTTTATTTTCCATAGGGGCACTTGGATTACACTTGACCCCAACCTTTTTCAACTATCAGGACCTTGAATTTAGCACACACAAGACACTTCCTTCTACCCCAGTCAGACAGCCCATCTCAATCAGGCATGTGTGTATCCTGACTCTCTGCTCTGGGTATCCCAGAATGGAGTCTGTGCCTCACCTCCTCCACATGTCACGGTGCAGGGAAAGAAGTCAGTCTGTCTCCACTGGTGGCTGATGGGCTGGTAAAAGAAGAACTGGACCACGCTGCCTTTGGCCGCAGTATACCTGGTCTAGACAGAGAGAACGGTGATGGCATGGCATATTCCACACAGTGAGCCTCGCTCTTCCTGTCTTTGCTCATTTTAAGCAACACCCACAAGTATGACAATAAGTTCAGTTACAGGAGGACTAGGAGGGCTTTACTGGGACATATAAAAGATTACATAGATTTATGTTTAACAAAATAATAATAAATTCTAAAATGTAATAATGCCTGAATGGCATTCATAATAGAAAGCAAGGATGGTTTAGCATTTGAACCAAGTCAAAAAGGGAAAAGGAGAAAATCTCAAAGACACAGCAAGTTTTGATAAATTCCATTTACACTTGTGTGATATAATGACAAACTCCATCTGGTAAGATCTCAGATATTCTACAGCAAACTTCACATAAACTGCACACAGAGAGCTCTGCCCTGCAATAACAGGCACCAGAAGGAAGGCTGCTGTCCTCATTTCTGTTCATTGTATCACATGTCCCAAATAATGCAATACAAGAAGAAAACACAAAACTACAGGAAAGGAAACTTACTTTACAGATGTCACAATCATACATGTATACTTCAAAAGAATACCCAAATGAAAACAGAAGTGTGATTACAGTGAGAAGTGATGGCTACAGTGAGAACATAATAACTACAGTGAGACTGTAATGACTACAGCAAGAACACAGTGACTACAGTGAGAACACAGTGACTACAGCGAGAACAGTGACTACAGTGAGAACATAATGACTACAGTGAGAACACAGTGACTACAGCGAGAACAGTGACTACAGTGAGAACATAATAACTACAGTGGGAATGTAATGACTACAGCGAGAACACAGTGACTACAGTGAGAACACAGTGACTACAGTGAGAACNGAGAACAGTGACTACAGTGAGAACATAATAACTACAGTGGGAATGTAATGACTACAGCGAGAACACAGTGACTACAGTGAGAACACAGTGACTACAGTGAGAACGTAATGACTACAGTGAGAACACAGTGACTAGAGCGAGAACACAGTGACTACAGTGAGAACACAGTGACTACAGTGAGAACGTAATGACTACAGTGAGAACACAGTGACTACAGTGAGAATGTAATGACTACAGTGAGAATATAATGACAACAGAGAGAACATAATGACTACATTGAGAACATGACTACAGCAAGAACGAAATGACTACAGTGAGAACACAATGGCTACAGTGAGAACATAATGACAACAGAGAAATGATTACAATGAGAACATTGACTACAGTGAAAACACAATGACTACAGTGAGAACATAATAGCTATGGTGAGAACATAGTGACTACAGCAAGAACATAGTGGCTACAATGAGAACATAGTGATTAGAGTGAGAATGCAATAACTACAGTGAAAACAGTGATTACAGTGAAAACATAATGACTACAACAAGAATCTAATGACCACAGTGAGAACATAATGACTACAGTGAGAACATAGTGGCTACAGTGAGAAAATAGTGGCTACAGCAATAACGTAATGACTACATCAAGAACACCTTGACTACAGTGAGAACACAGTGACTAGTGCATACCTACAGTGAAATGTAGTGACTACAGCAAGAATATAATGACTACAGCAAGAAAACAGTAACTACAGTGAGAACATAATGACTACAGCTACAATGAAAACAACTACAGTGAGAATATAATGACTACAGCAAAAAAACAGTAACTACAGTGAGAACATAATGACTACAGTAAGAACATTATGACTACAGCCAGAACATAGTGACTACAGTGAGAACACTGTGACTACAATGAAAATAACTACAGTGAGAATATAATGACTACAGTGAGAACACAGCAACTACAGTGAGAACACAATGGCTACAGCCAAAACATAACTTCAGTGAGAGTTGACATAATGACTAAAGCAAGAACATAACTAAAGTGAGAACATGACTACAAGAGAGAACACAATGACTACAGTGAGAACATTACAGTGAAAACATAATAACTACAGCGAGAACATTATGACTACAGTGAGAATGACTACAGAGAGAAAAGCGACTAAAGTCAGAACATAGTGACTACAGTGTGAACATAGTGGTTACAGTGAGAACATAATGACTTCAGTGAGAACATAATTACTACAGTGAGAACATAGCAACTACAGTGAGAACATAATGACTACAGCAAAAACATAATGACTATATTGAGAACATAACTACAGTGGGAACATAATGACTACAGTGAGAACATAATGTACAATGAGAACACAAGAATTACAGTGTGAACGTAATGACTACAGTGAAAACGGTGACTACAGTGAGAACATAGTGAGAACGTAATGACTGAGAATGTAATGACTACAGTGAGAATGTACTGACTACAGTGAAAACATGAGTACAGTGAAAGCATAATGACTACAGCAACAACATAATGAATACAGTGTGAACTAATGAGTACAGTGAGAAAGTAATGATTGAATACAGCAAGAACATAATGACTACAGCGAGAACACAGTAGACTACAGGGAGAAGAACATAGTGACTACAATGAGAACATAGTGACTTCAGTGAGAACATAATTACTACAGTAAAAACATAATAACTGCAGTTAGAACACATTGACTACAATGAAAGAACAATGACTACAGTGAGAACATAATGACTACAGTGAAAGAACAATGACTACAGTGAGTACAGGGAGAACATAGTGACTACAGTGAAAAAACTACAGTGAGAATATAATGACTACAGTGAGAACACAATGACTACAACAAGACCACAATGACTACAGTGAGAACACAGTGACTACAGCCAGAACATAGTGACTACTACAGTGAGAAAACAGTGACCACAGAGAGAACATAGTGACCACAGTGAGAACATAATAACTAAGCAAGAATATAGTGACTTCAGTGAGAACACAGTGACTAGAGTGAGAACATAGTGACTACAGTGAGACCATAATGACTACAGTGAGAACATAGTGACTACAGTGAGAACGAATTGATTATAGAGAAAAATGTAATAACTACAGCAAGAACATAATGAATACAGTGGGAACATAATAACTACAGCGAGAACACAGTGACTACAGCAAGAACACAGTGACTGCAGTGAGAACATAATGACTACAGTGAGAACATAGTGACTACAGTGAGCAAGAACATAGTGACTACAGTGAGAATACAGTGACTACAGTGGGAATGTAATGACTACAGCAAGAACACAATGGCTACAGCGAGAACATAATGGCTACAGCGAGAATGTAATGACTACATGACTACAGCAAGAATGAAATGACTACAGTGAGAACACAATGGCTACAGCAAGAATAGAATGACTACAGTGTGTACCTAATGACTACAGTGAGAACACAGTTACTACTGTGAGAACACAGTGACTACAATGAAAACGTAATCACTACAATGAGAACGTAATGACTACAGTGAGAACATGAGAGATAAAAGTCTATTTCATTTTCATCTGCTAGACACAGATATATAGAACAAGGGGGAGGAGATATTTGGAAGACATCCAAAAACCCAACACTGGAGATAGTGTATTACAAGAAAAATGAGGCACACATGCTGAAAATCCCAAATAGGATAGAAATGTTAAGTAACCAGATAAATGTGTGGTGACACCATATTTATGGATTCTCAGGGCCTGCGTTGGAATGTGCTGATTTACAGTTATTAACAGATCCAAAGAATTCTGTTTGTTTGGAAAAAACTTCTGAGTTTATTATTTTATATTTAATTATTTAAATTTACTCTTCTAGAATCTCATACATTATCCAGCCCTCTGTTTCTGTCTCCCCCTCATCCAAGGAGTTGTATACAAACTGACAAATTGACTTCAAGATAGAGAAATGGAAATCAAGAATATCAAAGATCATCTTCAAAAACATAGCTGGAGCCTTCAGAGCAGACATTAATGTATCGCCCGCCTGTACTACATGACAGTACAGTACTACTACTGTATTGCGGCACTACAGGACCATTTGTGAGCCGGGCAAGGGCCTGGAGATTTAAACACACAAAGACACACAGACAGAGACATGGGTCATCCTTGAAACAAGAATGCCCTCTTTGTTGTCAGGTCCCCGTCGAATATATCCCTAGGAATTGACTATCGGTGCGGGGAGCCGTACCCACCAGAAACCACTCCCCTGCCATCAGAAACTCCTGAGGGTCTCGTGCTCAGAGCACATTGTAACACATTGTTTACAAGAAGTTCAGCATCTGGGGGTTCACAGCTCCCAACACATTAAGACTTATCTGAACACAGCATAGATAAATCACAATGGTATTAGAATAACTCTCCCCATGAAACAAAATCCCTCAGTACACTTACACAGTGTGGCCTCTGGATTTAGGGTTAGAAGAGAGGGGTTCTCTCCCTGCACTGGCCCTGTGTCAATGGGACTGTCACACTGAAAGAAGTACTAGTTGAACGTCACAACATGTACAAAACTAAGTTCAGGGGAAAGGTAAAACATTAAAGCCCCAGGAAGTAACACAGAAGAGTGTCTCCATGACTAGGTTGAGACAAAGATTTCTTATCCAGGTCACAAATAGCATCAAGGGTATGCCACACTGCACACAGGTGGTGAAGATGGGTATGCCACACTGCGAACAGCGGCGAAGATGGGTATGCCACACTGCACACAGGCGGTGAAGATTGGTATGCCACACTGCACACAGGCGGTGAAGATGGGTATGCCACACTGCACACAGGCGGTG
>LOEQ01001121.1:404815-419716 GCA_001685075.1 Bramus lutescens | reverse complement strand
TAAGAATTCCCTAGGAATGATAAAGGAGGAGAGAGAGATAAACATGAAGCGAGTCCTCCCTCACACCCCTCAGAAAGAGCCAATCCCACCAACACCTTTGCTCCACACACTACACCTTCAGGAACCCTAGGCAGGTACCGACCCCAACACACACACACACACTGCCCCCACTGTGTTCTAAAGTCCCTGGAAATTCGTGGACTTCACTATTGCGGCCATCACAGGGTGAAGCCCTGACGGAAAGGAAACAGGCGGTTAGATAAGCTATTAGTTCTCTAGACAAGCAAGACAGTGTGGGTACACAGCACACAAGCTGTCAGACCTGCAGTGGAGGAACTAGAGACAGACGCATGGTGGAGAACAGCTGGGAATGCAACCAGAAAATGGTTACCTACTGGAGCAGAAAATATCTGAATAGAACAAAAAAAATGACTTCCCCCAAATGACAGCTTACAGAGCTTACAGAGGGCAAATTTCAGGCCGAAAAGAAGACAAGTGTTTTTGTTTGTTTATTGGGTTTTTTTCTCTCTTCCCTCAGCGTCATCTACTTGTATTTCAGATGCTACTCCCAGTGAAATGCCCTCCACCTGGATCTTCCCAAGCATTTGCCCACAGGTGCCCTGTTAGGTAATTTCCCACTGGATAACCAGCGCCTCTAGCAGCACCTCAGCAACTGCCCCCAACAGCCTTGACTCAGTCAAGAGTATCTACTGCCCACTGGTGGCCAGGTACACATATTGCAGGAGCAAAATCTTCCTACGCTGCAGGGTAAATGACCCCATTGCTAAGAGATGGGACAGGAGCCACCATGAGGTGTTGTTAGGGAAAACAAGATTATATAATGAGAAACCCACAGAAAGAAGAAAAGGCACAGTGTGAACAACCTAGCTATGAAAATAGAGTTTCTAAAGAATAAAAAACAGATTTTTTCTTTTCTCCTGGTGAAGTATACGTTACATGTAAAATAGTTTTCAACAGCTCATTTCCTAAAAGCCCCGTGTTTATAAAATCTATGACATAAAGTATGAAGACAAACATAGCCCAGAAAATCCACAACTGAGCTGGCAGTAGTGTAGAGTAGGTGGCCTGTCCCCCCCACCCCCACCACCGCCTCAGAGTTCTGTTTCAGATGGAAGCCATCTTTATACCAGATGCTCTTCATGGAGTAAGATGGGAAGGGGTACAGGGAAATGCAGGGCACGGGCATCAGCAATCCCAGGTGGACTTTTATCCCCCCACCCCCGCCCAAGGGAAGTCCAGGTGTTGCTTGATCCTGTGATGGTCCAAGACGAGACGGACTTGAGCAAAGAATCCCTTGCCTCAGCCACAGCACAGCTGGGCAGCACTACAGTGTTCTGAATGAGAAAAAAAAAAACTGACGCAAAAGACTATTTCCTAGAAACCCACATTATTTGGACAAGCTCTCAAGTCAGAGAAAAACATCATGGTCGTTCTTCCTTCGTTGTGTCTCAGACATTGCCAGGTTTCTCTCTCGCCGAGCACACCACAGCCGTGAAGAAAATGTCGGTGGGCATGGCAATGACAGTCTGTTCACACACAGTGAGTTGTGTGTGTGTAACACCCTCTTTGAACAATATGTTTTTAAATAGCCCTCTGGGGCTCGAGGGCCCAAAAGTTTCTAGACAATGAAGCTGATGGCCAGAGCTGTTCATGCAGTCTGAGAGAGCCAGGGTTCGGAGACAGGGAACGAGGAGCTTGCTAAAATAGAGTGCAGAGAGTACGCTGTCAAGTCACATGCTATTAAGAGGTGTGTATTTGGTTAAGAATGTCAGAAATCGTCTTTATGTGTGCAAGCGATATGTGAAAACATAGTATTAAAATTGTTTGAAAATACACTATAAATGCACCTAAAGTCATTTTCCAAACACACATGTCCCTTTTACAATGGTCACGGTGGTTTCCCTTTCTGATGTGCTTCTCAGTATTATGAAGGTATGCACACATACATGACTGTCCATGCACATAGACATGTCTCAAAGAAATGCTTTGTTTCCTGCGAGGATGACCCAGTTGGCAGAGGGCCTGCCATGGGAGGACCTGAACCTGATACCCAATGCCTGCATTTAAAGCAAAATCTGGGGATACTGTACACATTAATAATTCCAGCATTGGAGAGGTAGGACAGGAGAATCCTGGGATCCCAGGGCTGACAGCCTAGCCTGATCAGTGAGCCCTGGCCTGCAATGAGTCTTCAAACACAGGAAGACAAGTGTTAAGGAGCAACAGCCAGGTGGACTTCCAACTTCTGCATGAATACACACACGTGTACCCACACAACACAGCCTGGGTGGACTTCTGGCTTCTACATGCCTGCACACACACATGCACCCACACACAACAGCCCAGGTGGACTTCTGGTTTCTACATGCCTGTGCACACACATGTACCCTTACACAATAGCCCAGGTGGACTTTCCATTTATATATACATGCATGCGCACACATGTGTACCCACAAGCAACAGCTTGTGTGGACTTCCCATTTCTACATGCATGAGCACACACATGCACCCACACACAACAGCCCAGGTGGACTTCCGGCTTCTATATACATGTGCACACACATGCAATCACACACAACAGCCATCTATAGTTTATAATTATGTGTGATTTTGTTGAAAGAGTCAACAGGACCCCTTCAAGCTCTGTCCACGCTGATACTATAACCACTGTCTTGAGATATTAATCTCCGTGGACATCTCCCCCATCCAATTACTGTCTCTTGCTCAGTCGGAGCCCTCTGTATTGACTCAATGAGGTTATTGCTTTTCTTAGCAATTAAAAGAAAAAGAGTATTGTGTCTGTGTGTGAGAGAGAGAATCAAATAGGAACACTGCAAGAAAAGCCTGGAACTCCTGCTATAGTAATGGACCAGAGAGAGAACACATGACAGTCTCTGGGTAATGTGACTGTCAGAGAAGAATTTGGGGTTGGTGGGTTTAGGATCTCACACAGGAGTGACAGGTACCTGTGGAGGCCAGGCAGATGATAACGACACTTGGAGCAGGACAGATGGCAGCAGATACCTGTTCCTTTAATTCAATGTGAGGGATGCAATGGAGAGTGTAGACCACGGCAAACAAGAGATGAAAAGCCATAGCCTCCTTAGCATAGAGCAAGCCAGCTACTTGTCAAATCCACTTTAAGAGCAGAAAAAAAATTAACAACTGATATTTTTACATTTACAAACAAATCTCTTCATTTTCCAGCATTGCACATCATCTTAGGCTCCATCCCTGTTGCCATGACATAACATGGACGAAGGTGGACTTCAGGGATGGGCTTTGTCCTGGCTCACAGTCCCAGGGCACTCTCTGGCACAATGGGCCTGACGAGGAGGCCGCAGCTTGGAGCAGCTGACCTCATCACACTCACAGTCTAGAAGCAGAGGGGGCAAACGCGTGTCTCTCTCTGCTCAGCCCCCGTTACCATGCCCACAGTCCAGGACCCCAGAGAAGGAACACTCCTACACAAAGCAAAGCAGCACAGGCTAACCCTGGCAGGTCACACTGCAGGCTGAAGTCGGACCCGAGGGCAGCTCAGATTTAATCAAACCTCTATCAGTCTCTCTGGTAGCACAACCAATGTCTCCACAAGACATTCTTCATCAAACTAATACATTGAAAACAATAGTATAGGGGTTTGTTTTTTAAGGTTTCAGGGTTTTCTGTGATGATTAATAGAGAAAGGATCTAAACTCATTGAGGAGGCAAGCCTCTGGCAACACCTGTGAAGGAATTTCTAGACCAGGTTGAGGTAGAAAGAGCCCTCTGGATGTGGATCCTGATTAGATAAAAAGGAAAGAGTCCCTGAGCGCGGCAGTTAATCTCTCTACTTTTGGACTGCAGATGCGGTCAGCTACTGGGTGACCCTGCCACTGTGACTTCCTGGCCGGCCGTGAAGGGCTGACCCTCACACTGTGAGCAGAAACAAACCCTTCCTCCTTTCCTTCTTTAAGTGCTTTTGCTAGAGATTTTGTTATTCTAGCAACTAGAAAAACAATATCATTTCCCTTCATAAAGGTATAATTGGCAATCGGCAATTTTCATCCTACTAAAATTTGGATGATTTTTCTGGAAAGAGAGGGCAAACTCCCTCGCTGGATTATCATTTGTTCTTTCATTCCTTAGAAATTTTCTTATATACCAGAGTAGTTTTAGCCTGTGTTGCTTTGGAAATAGATGGACTACCATACTTAATTCCTTTATAGGAGGGAAAATGGCTCCGCTCTACCTAGAGGGAGAAGTAGCCTCAAGGCATCCGGGAAGACAGTCTGAAGGGATGCCAGAGCAGGGATCTTCATCAAATGGGACCCTGATCTTGAATCAGCTGCTGTGGTACAGCAATGCAGGGTTGAGGGTGATAGGGACAGCCCTGTCAAAGGAAGTCAAGGGTTGACCCCTGCGCTCTCAGTTTCTTCCCTATGATGGTGGGCTTAACCATTATCCATCAAATCCACCAAAGTCCCTCTGGATTTAAACTGAGCAGGGCACGTGGTGGTGATGAATATAAAATGATCTCCCTCTGGAAGAACAAATACTGATTCTTAACCCTGAAAGTCTCTACTCGAGAGAGCAGAACCATCCTTGGGAGTGACCTGCTGTGAAGGAAACACAGATACACACACTCTATGAATGCAATCATCACCGGCTTCCTGAAGAACACCCTTGCTGTGTTTCAACAGGATGCTCCGAAGATGGTCCGCCTACCTTGAAGATGAAATCGGCCATCAGGGGTCCGGGAGTCTTGAAGGTCTGTCTGTCCGCACCCTTCTGAAACTCAATCGTTGTGTTTTCGACAACAAAAACCCCGGGAGTGTTGAAGCTGTGTTCTCCTCTGTTTCCTTGGAGGGTTTTTGACTCAATAACTGAAAAGTTAAAAATAAAATTTAAATATGAGAGCTACCCTACAGACATCTGATTTCAAATGACATTTTTACTATGTGTGACATCAGTATGTGTGACCAACAAATACAGAATGAT
Organism: Bramus lutescens; assembly: GCA_001685075.1. NCBI lineage: Eukaryota > Metazoa > Chordata > Mammalia > Rodentia > Cricetidae > Bramus > Bramus lutescens. The sequence goes on along the minus strand of LOEQ01001121.1, from coordinate 414,715 downwards.
CTACTCAGTTGATGGCATTGATTCATACGGGCAGAATGGACTTCCAAAATTTGGAGGGGCTAGCAAGGTTTTTTTGTTTTGTTTTGTTTCAAATAGGTCTACTCAAGTTCTAGGAACCATTTTCACCACAGAATAAAGACAAAAAATTTTCTTAGTTGATGCTTTTTCATGAAGTACCTAAAACCACAGAACGAGGAAAGCCATGTCTCTTACTGCCCATTCAGAAGAAAGAAGCTCAATTTTGCTTTAAAGTATTGTTTCTTCTTCAGTAACCGTAAATTCACAGAAATCTCGAAAGAGCTATCTTATGTAGTCTTCTCTCATCTGGTCCATGGGGATCTATGGTGCAATAACTGAACCAGGAACTGAAGGGAACATGTGTGCAGTGCTGGGGCAGCTATTGTCTCACCAGTGTTGAAGAACAGCTTTCCATGTTTCCTAGGAACTCAGCAACTAAAAAGAGAGAGGGAGAGTCTGGGGGCGGGGGTGATCTGGGAGCAAGGGAAGACACCATCCCCTAAACCACAGAGTAGACTTTCTATTAACTTCATTTTGATGCCTAGGAGTACTGCAGAGGTGCGTGCTTTTGTTCTCAGTTCCCCCAGAGCCCTCTGTAGCATCTGCAGCAGATCCCAGGAATTCACAACCACTCCACCACTATGAAGGAAGAGGATATGTGTCTGTGTCTATTGTCCACAGCCCAGCTAAACTCCCCACTCTGGTTTCCACAGTGAGGAGAGGATGGGGGTGAGCCACCACAACCTCACACAGCAGGAAGTGCCATCAGGAACAGAAGCCTTCTTCTGTGCCCAGATCTTTGAAGCTCATTTGTAATTGAACATTTTAATATGATATTCATTTTCTATGTATGCATCTGTATGTTAGCCCACATGACAGTATCTGCACCATGTGTGTGCAGGAACTGGTGAAGGTCAGAAGGAGACATCAGATCCCCTGGAAGGAAGTGGAGCTAAGGGAGAAGTGTGAGCTGCAGTTTGGGCACTGAACAGGACCCAGATCTCTCTCCTGCAACGAGTAGTAAGTTCAAATGCTAATCCATCTCTCCAGCCCCATAAGGACAACTTTAAATATTTTAATCTGTACTAAAAAGAGAGATAAAGGAAGAAAGGAAGGAAGGAAGGAAGGAAGGAAGGAAGGAAGGAAGGAAGGAAGGAAGGAAGGAAGGAAGGAAGGGAAGGGAAGAAAAAATAGCTTTAAAGATAACGAATACGTCTACTTGTTTCAAAAACTGAAAATGATCAGCTGTGGCTCCTTTGGAAAGAGGCAGAACCAGGTAACCAAAAGATGTGTTTAGACTGTGGAGGCCAGTAAAACCCTCTTGGGCCAGTAAAATCCTTTCAGGTGGCTATGTATGAGGGCTTCCAGCTAGCCCTACAGAACCAAGCCTGTGCTTACAGCAGATACATGTATGCAGTGTGTCCCTGTCTTGTTCAGCATTGCTTTCCTTTGGTCATTATGTGTAGTGCCATGATTCTACTCATGCTCAGCAGACAGGACTGGGAGGAAAATTGTATTCTTCTACTGGGTGGAGGTTTCAGCCTATAGCATCTTGGCCTTTTGGATTATTGTTAGTAGAACATTCGATTTAATGTTATTTGAAATTTTTAAAGATATTTTTTAGTGTGTGTGTGTGTGTGTGTGTATGTGTGAATATCTACCACATAAGTGAAGCTGCCACAGTGGCCAGAAGAGGGCATCTGGACTTAAAGGCAGATGTCAGTCACCATGTCAGTGCTGGGCACCAAACGTGAAGCAGATAGCACTCAGACACTGAGATATCTCTTCAAGCTTTTAATATTTTTTTAAAATTACTTATTTGTTGGAATGGCACTGGTGTGGTGGCTCTCTCGTCCTATCGCAGAGGTCCTGGGGATTGAACTGGGGATTGAGTTAGGCTTGGCAGGAAGCACCTTCATCTTCTGAGTCATCTTACCAGCTGTGTCAAGCAGAGTTAGTGCCAAAGTTCTCCTATAATTCCACTGCCTTTGCATAGACTTTCTGATTGCTTGCACTTGGGGAGGGACGCACGGCTGGAAAATCTGGGGCTGTGGGTTCCCTATAATAATATGGCTAGGATTAGAACATGCTAAAAATTCAGGATCTAAACAGCTCTAGGCAGATTGTAAGACGGGCATTCTATAATTAAATTCCATTCCACAACAAAGGGACTTGAAATCAACAGTACCAAACATTCTCAGTTTTCAATACTGCAGCCATTTGGAAGGCTGTAGTTACTACGGGCTCTAAAAGAATGATTTATGACTGCAAAATAAGCTTGATTTCAGAAATAAAGCTCTTTTTTTAATGGTTATATAAAACAAGAAAACAAAACCCCTTCTGTACTGTGAAATTCAGACATGTAAACTACTCCTTTGCAAAGCGGCCAGCGGAGAAGGGTGGCTTTCAGAAAGGCTTTCAGAGCTGCCTGTGGGGCTTCAGAAGGCAAAAGCTCCAAGCAATAGATCTGTCACTTGGAGAAGTGAGAGCATTTCGGAACTCCCTCCAGAAGAGTGCCAGTCTCCAGGACAAAGCCAGGCTTCATCTGCCAGCATGCTCTCATGAAAACGAGGCTCTCTGGGGTATCCATCCGTATTTGTTCTGCTTATTGGATGCTTATTCTGTTCCTACACCTTTAAAAATAATCTCTGAAAGCTGGCAAACCAGGCCTCAGGAGACCGAGGCAGGCAGTTGAGCCCAAGTCCAAAGCTAGCCTGGGTTACAAGCCAGCCTGGGCTACATGGGGAGTTCCAGGGTCACTTAGTTAACAGAGTGAGACTTTCTTTCAAAATAACACCACAGTCTTCCAAAACTGAACTTGGGAAGCCACCGTCAGTGTCATTAGGGCAACACATTAAAAATACATTTTAAACAACTGTTAACATGTCAAGCCATAGAACCTGCCCAGTTGCTTTCTTTCTTTCTTTCTTTGTGCTGTATTTGCTTGCCTTTCCAGTACTGGGTATTGAACCCAAGGCCTCACACTACTACTGAGCTAATTTCCAGCCCCAAGTCACCTAGACAAAAGATGCCATTTCATTATTCGTTCATGCTCAGTGTTTCCACCACAGGATATGATTGCAGCGGTTCTTGCCATTCCCAAACAAAAGCTCTTCCTTAGCCAGGAAATCCTCCATCTATTTCTCTTCTCTGTAGGTTTCTCTCTCTAGGTATTTCTTAAGGAGTCAGGTGACATGTGACTTTTTGCAATTGGCGTCTTTCACTCAGTCAATAAGTTCAAGGATCATCTACCTGCATCATAGCGTTCATCAGAAAGCCTTCCTTTTTATAGCCAAATAATATTCCACAGGAGTCCTGATTATCAGTTCAGCAGTTGATAGATATCTGCGTTGTTCTCTTTGAAGACTAGCAGGACTGACGCTGCTGTGGATGTTCAGCACTTCATTTATTTATTACTTATTTATGTAAATTTGTATGGATTGGGGGGATTTTTTTTTGAGATAGTTTCACCTAGGCAAGGCTGGCCTTGAAGACCCAATCCTCCTGGCTCCTAAATTCTGGAATTACAGGTATGCATCACAATGCCTGGTGCTTTTTGTAGTTTTCAGTCCAAATGATACCTCACTTTTTTTTTTAAATTGAGATGATTCACAGAATTCACTTGGGAAGGTTTTTGCTAGTTTCTAAGTATCACATTTTAATTCATAGGGAGGAAGAATTGACCACATAGAGTGCTGACGATTTTCAAGCCATATGGAAAACAGGTCTCTATAATGTTCTGATTTTTCATGTCAAGGAATATCTTGTGTCAATCATAAGGACTAGAGAATTTTTGCTCTTTTAAGAGCTTATCATGGGGAAATGCTCCGTCAGTAAACTGCCTGCTGCCCAAGCATAATGACCTGAGGTGGATCCCTCCCACCAGCATGCCACATCAAAAACAAACAAAACAGGTACAGCACCAAGTGCCTGTAAACCGAGCACGAGAGGCAGATGGATGGATCTATGGGGCTTGCTGGCCAACCAGGCCAGCCAGTTGGTGAACCCCAGGTTTAGTGAGGGAACTTGTCTCAAAGAATAAGGTGAGCAGTGATTGAGGAAGACCCTGACATCCAACTTGAACTTTGACATGCACAAACACACATGTGTACACACACACATGCACACACACTTACACACTCCACACACATGCACACAGCTCACACACACACTCATACCACACACACACACATTCATGTACACACACACCTGTGAACACAAACATAAAGATTTTGGTTGAGGATGACTTGAAATATCTGTCCAGGACCATTTTGTTGAAAACTTTTCTCAGGGTATATTTCTGGGTGAAATATTAGCTCTGGAGGGAGAAGCATACACACTACCTAAACTATGAGATGCTTCAGGATCTGAGAAATTCTTATGATTAAAAAAAAATTCTATGGTGTTGGCCTAGACAAAATGGCAACCATACAGTATTTTGACTCAGTGACCTTGACTGTGTGGCTTGCGTTATGTGTGCAGAGCTAGCCAAATTCAACCAGTCAGGGTGGAGAGATGGTCCCGTAGTTAAGAGAATGGACTGCTCTTGTTAGGAACCTCTGAATAGCCATGCTGGGCAGCTCACAACCGCCTGCAGCTCCTGCTCCAGGGGTCTGGGCACCACTGGCCTCCTTGGGGACCTGAACTTAATATACACCTGCCCCCTACACATACACATAATTGAAAATAATAAAGTATGCCTGCAAACCCAATATGCTTCTTCAAGCTCAGAGCCCAGTCGGAGACTTCCTGTCTTCTGAACACAACTAAGGAAGCCTGGGACTATAAGGACGCCATGACAAACAGGAAGAATCCATGACACTTCCAGCATCTATAAATACTAAGAAGCCAAGCACTCCTAAGGTAAGCAACGCCATCTAACACTGGCAAAGAAACACCTCTCCTGCACTCTGCAGCTTCTCTCCGCGTCCCAGAAAGCCTTCACCAGTTTTCACCAACACCTGGACTGGAAGTTTATCCTTCCAGATCAAAGGTCATTAATGAGGTCTTTAATGTTTTTTTCCCCCTTTTTAATCCCAAACTTCTGACAGCACTAGAAGATCCTTGAATCCTTGTACAATTTTGTATACAATTTGATTTTCTCTCTCATGGGGAGATTAAACCCAAATTGATATCCTTTCTTCCCTGAAGCATGATTCATAAAAGCTCAGAGAGAGAAATTGGGGTTCAACCTGAAGATTCAAAAAGCAAATCAGCAAGCCACTGGCTCTTACCTCGACCTTAGTCCAAAACAGAGATCCTGCCTCCAGGAATCTCAGAATGAGACTGTGTCTGAGAGCTGTCTCCTCCCATTTTATAATCCTCTCTAGTTCTGGGATTAAAGTCATGCACCACTGGGATTAAAGGCATGCACCACCCGGTTTCTATGGCAACTAGCTGGGATTAAAGATGTGTGTTACCATTGCCTGGCTGTAAGGCTGACCAGTGTGGCTGTTTTACTCTCTCGGTCCCCAGGCAAGCTTTACTTATTAAAATACAATTGAAATGCCACTACACCACCCTAAAGCATGAGAATAATTCATAGTACACGTATGCATGCGTGCACGCACGCAAGCGCGCATACACACACCATTAATAATCAAAGAAGGAATGGGAGGGGACACAGGAAGGGTTTAAGAACATCTGGGCTGGATGGAGAAAAGGGACAGGGCAAAGTGATGCATTCCTAGTCCCATTCAAAATATATTTAAAATATTTCCTAGAGACACAGACTGAGTGTACTGGATAGTGGGTTTTCATTTGTTTGTCTGATGCTGCTTTCAGGAAATTTCGTAACACGCTGAGGGGAAATTCTACTTACAGAGACGGGCAGGTCCTTTCACGGTAATTCGCACGCTTCGACTGCCCAAAGGAACAGCAATCACGTTTTCTTCTTCTAGAAAAGAACACATGACAGAGGCAATGAACACTCATGTTGAAGACCCTTGAGTGTGAGCGAGTGCAATAAAACCCCTGCAGTTCCTTGGAACATTGAATAACTGTACAGGCAGTGGTTCTGCCTCTGGGTAGATGCCTGTGAGACCTGAGAGCAAGGACTCACACAAGCATTTGCACACACATTCACGGCAGCGTTATCTGCAGTAGCCAGAAGGCAGAGGCCAGTGTCCAGACCCATAATGACTCCTATGCTGTACCTGTAGGTAAAGCAAATTCTGACGCATGTTCTCACATGGATCAACCGGGAAGAAACTATACTAAGCGATTGTAAAAGAACACAGAGCCAAGTTCGCACAAGCAGAAATAGTTATTTGGGTGTGGGAGGAAGAGGGAATAGGAGTTTTTGCAGAGTGGGTAGAGAATTTCAGGTTTCATCCACTTCTCTTCAGACAGCCTCTTGTTGACCTAGAGCACAGCAATTAGGCTATACTACCTAATACCACTGAGCCTCGGGCATCCTCCTGTTTCTGCCTCCTCAGCTCTTGGACTATGAACATATGCTACCACAGCCGGTGTTTTTTATATGAGTGCTGAGGACTGAACTTAGGTTCCTCACGCTTGCAGGGACCTAATTTAACCATCTCTCAAGCCCTTATCAACACCATTTTAGTCATTTTTAAGTGTATGATTCAGGGTAATCATTGTCATCACCTGTCTCCTGAACTCTATCAAAAGAAACACACACACATATACACACACACATACGCACATGCACACACACATGCACAAAAATAAAGTATGTTCTCAACTGAATGGCTGATTCAGTGCTGAGAGACATATCAATGTATTGGGTAGCCAAAGGAACAAAGGATTACTTAAAATCAGCCCTATAGATAAAAAGCATTTTCTAAAATTCTGCATACATTGCTTATATCAGCCTTAGTAATAGCAGGGATAGAATAAACATTCTCAGTTCGGTAAAGAACATTATGGGCCATGGGCAGACTCAATGGTGAATAGCTAAAATGATTCCCATAGGGGAGAACAAATACTATCATCGCCATTATTTTTCCTGTAGATTCCTGTCAATGGGACTAGAAAATAATATTTGTAAATATATCCTGGAAAAAGATGTTAAAATACCATAGTTATAAAAAATTAAATTCAAGAGATATTCTGATATTACACAGATGGCTTTCAAGAATTTTATTATCTAATTATATATTTAAAGATATTTATTCAATGCTATGCTATATATATATTATACAAGCATAGTGCATATTATGTTAATGCACAGCATTATGCATTGCAGAATATTACTTTAAATATGTGAGGGTATGTTACATTTGTTTATGTTGCATTTGTTGACCTTGCCTGCCTAAGGCACCTGACTGGTCTAGTAAAAAGCTGAGCAGCCAATAGCTACGCAGAAGAGGGATAGGTGGGGCTGGTGGGCAGAGAGATGAGTAGGAGAAGGAATCTGGGTTTGAAGAAGAGAGGATGAGGGAGAAAAAAAGGGAGATTTTAGATATCCAGGCTAGCTTGCTAGGCAGTCACCAGACAGACAGACACGAAGTAAGATGTACAGATGAAAGAAAGGTAAAAAGCCCCAGGAAAAAAGGCAGATGCAGTGAAACATGTTATTTCAAGTTTAAAAAACTAGCTAGAAACAAGCCTAAGCTAAGGCCGAGCGAGCATTCCTAACTAATAAGTCTCCATGTCACACTACAGGGGCTGGTGGTTTGAGAAAGACTGCTACACTTATGCATGGGTGTAGGCATGTAAGCAAGCATAAGTTAATGCAACAGCAGTAAGCATGCTTGCCATCAGGCTGGTCCTGCAGACACCACTTCCACTCCAAAGAATGAGGCTTTTTAGAGAGCCAATCACAGTTTGAGTCAAAAAATAAACACTCTACCATCATGGCACAGTGACTTCGAGAACTCAAGGATGCTCTTAAAGACAACTGAGTCAGGTTGAAAGGAGTTGTAGTTAACCTCAAGGGTCATCAGGTAGTCAGAAATGAGACAATCTGAACATTACTAAAAACAATAATTACAGTAAAGCTAGTCACACAAAATTGAAAGCAGTGAGTTCCAATACTGGGGAAGTCCTGTTAGCTATAGGCAGAGCATGTTAGGAACCAGTTCTCATTTCTAAAATTGGTAAACAGAGAAAAGGAAAATGCATGTGTCAGGCCTTTCCATACAGACCTCTCTTCTCTGCAGGGAAACCAGACCATTGATGGGAGGATGTCTTTCTATGGGAATGTGTGATGTCTCTCTCATGGGAGGGTGTGAGCGTGTAAATGAGGAATAGGTAGAATGTGATCACAGGACAGACTTTCAGCAACTACAGAGCCAGCAGACCTGAACACAGCGAGGTCTTTAGGCAGTCGCTGATTTCATGCAAATAGGATACAAGACAGCCCTTGTTGAGCCAGTACTGAAATGCAGCATGGAGCACAGAGACTAGATGATAAATGACGATTTTCTCAACAAGAAAATGTCAAGAGGAAAGAAGAAAAGAGCAAGTGCTAACCCCTTAAAAGATAGAAAGCCAGGCATGGTGGCACACACCTTTTAATCCCAGCCCTAACTCCGGAGGCAGAGGCAGGTGAATTTCTCTGAGTTCAAGGCTAGCTGGTCTATAGAGTGAGTTCCAGGACAGCCAGGGCTACCTAGTGAGACCCTGTCTCAAAAAACAAAAAGAAAAAGATTCCAAAGAGACTTGAGGAAATTCCTGGTGTCATTTGAAGAGATAAGAAAACAGCAACAACAACAAACCAAACAAGCAATGGATTAAGAACTTCTGCAAAGGAGACAATGAGCAAGCATTGTAGTGACTGGCACTTCCAAAACCCTGGAAATTAACCAAGGGCTTGCAAAAGTCTGGGCAGTAATTGCTCCAGAAAAACATAGGGTAAGATGAACAAAGACTCTGGGATATCAATTTGTTTATTTTTATTTTCTCCATTTTTCTATGCCCATGGTAACGTTTTTAAAAAGTCTTTAATCTGAGTGAGGGCCAGCAGCTTGCCAGACCCTGCAAGAGTTGGAATGGGTTTGGAGCACCCTAAAAACCCAATTCCCAGTGGTCATTACTTGGCTTGTATGGTAGTTTCCTGGAAGACCCCACTCACTAAACTGCCTGAATCTGACCTGTGAGCTTGCCTGGTGCAAATAGCCTTCCCTGTGAGAGTTTGGTCAAAACAATCAGAGGTTGTTTAAAATCAAGGCTATATGAGGTCACCGGCAAATATCAAAAGCCCTCAGTGGAAGACCTGGAAAAACCATGTCCAATATATTCCTGAGAGTGGGTGGCCGTATGTATGTAGGGCAGCCATATGTATGTAGGGGTGTCATGTGTGTAGGGTAGCCATATGTACATAAGGCAGCTAAATGTTATGTAGGGCGGCCATATGTATGTAGGGATTCCATATGTATGTAGGAAAGCCATATTATGTAAGGCGGCTAAATGTATGTAGGGTGGCCATATGTTTGTAGGGATACATGTTTACCCAGAAAGGTCCATGAGTTCTCATCTGTTAACCCTGAAGCAGAGTGAAGGTTAAAACAAGGTTGCCAATTATCTGGTTGCCTGTTGGAAACATACACACACACCCCACATATGCACATGCACGCACACACACACAGACAGACAGACAGAGACAGAATTTCAAGATATATGACAATAGAGAAAATAATCAGACACATCTAGAACGTTAAGCATTCTCTGGGACAACTAAAAAGAACACTTAAAAGTCAGTTGCTAAGTGTCTTTTGGCCATTTGAGATTCTTCTGTTGAGAATTTTCTATTTAGTTTTTAATTTTTAACTGATTATTTGCAATTTTGATGACCAATTGCTTGAGTTCTTTATATATTTTGGAGATCAGTCTTCTGATGAGGGGTTGGTGAATATCTTTTCAGTAGGCTGCCCTTTTGTCTTGTTGACTGTGTCCTTTGCTTTACAGAAGCTTCTC
>LOEQ01001121.1:369022-386959 GCA_001685075.1 Bramus lutescens | reverse complement strand
CAGAGATCCACCTGCCTCTGCCTCTGCCTCCCAAGTGCTGGGATTAAAGGCATGCAGCGCCACCGCCCGGCATTGCTGTGACCTTTCAATATGGTTCCTCATGTTGTGGTGACCCCCGACCATAAAATTATTTTGTTGCTACTCCATAACTGTAGTTTTGCTACTGCTACGAGTTGTGATGTAAAAATCTGATACGCAGGATATCTGATCTGTGAGCCTTCCGGAGGAGTCAAGATCCACAGGTTTAGAACCCGCTGCTCTGAGCAGAATCCCAACAGTGTGCTGCACCTTCACACACCTCTGCTCTCGGCGGAAAGACAGCGAGGATCCCTGTTACAGAGGACTGTATGTGGATATTTACAGGCACATGTGGAACCGCTTAAGGGTGATGGATTCTGGAAACATACTCGCATGGTTGGGATCGGACCAGTGAGTAACTGCGTCCGTGAAACTTTCCCCATGGGAAATAATTCCGCCATGAAGTTATAGACACCGTCTTCCTGGGCCAAGCTCTGTCCTCACATGTCGCTGTCCCCGAGCGCTTATGCATTTCATAAGGATGAGAGCCACCTCTCCCTGCTCATCCAGGAAGGGCGTGTGCTGAAAAGCGAGGATGGGCTTATTTTGAAGAGTGTTTGGGGCCTTGCAAAATCTTGGGCAATCGAATCCCTCCTGTATTTGCTTCCTGATTTTTTTTTTAAGAGTTAAAATCCAACCAGTTCTCACAGCCAAACAAAGCATGTGAAAACATCACAGAAAAATGGTATTTGAAAAGGTCTGATTGCCTGTGATTCATCAAGTGCAAGCCAGAGCCCTTGACATTGAGGCCGACCAAACCCTGGCTCTCTAGAGTCTCCACAGAGCACAATAAGCAACTCCTACAATATTATCTGAAGTGTTCTCAACTTCTGTGACATCTCCTAATGCCAAGATACCTAATTACAGTGATTCATAAACTACTAACTGATAAACCCATCGAGCATGTTAGCATCAGTTACATTATCCTTTGCTATAAGGCCAAGCATAAAAGTATAAATCAATAAGACACGATTCTTATCTCGTAGGGTAGTTAATGAGGAAGTTTAAAGTTGCAGGACATAGGATAACATAAACACAGATTTAAAAATATGAGCAGTGGTTCTTGGAAGACATAGTCATCTATAAACAGAAACTCAGCAAAGACCGTTGCAAAGTTCAGGCAGATGGAGCTTAAGTAAGTGCCATTAATCCAAATGAAGCAAAATGTGGATTTTTCCAGATAAATCAAATTTAATTTTTCAAGAGCCAAACAATTTATTGAATGAACTTTTTGTCTGATACCTCTGAAAACTGGATATTACTTTAGAGAAAATTTGAAATTGATCTGGTGCCTAACTGGATGCTTTATCCCGATAGACTAGTGACCATGGTCCTGGAAGGTATTCTGTATATACTATTGGGGAAGAAAAGCAAGCATTGCTATCACACAGCTACAAACCATGGGACCTGCAGCAGCAACCTGCCTGCAAGATATGCTGGAGCAATTGTCGCCCAAATGTCATGGGAGTAATCAACCAGGTTTTCAGAGCAAATTTAAAGTCTGCCCCATGCGATGGAACCCATATCTGAAATCGCTAAATGGCCAAGAACCTAAAACTAGATAGGTCATGGCCCTAGGGGAAAACCCAATACTATTATTCTGCTAAAAGAACATAAAATGACTGCTAATGACAGATCGCTCGACCTGTCACCATGTAGATCAGTGTCTCACTCAACCCTCATCCGAGAAGCCTCTTCTTGCATGGAAATTAACAGATATCCATAACTGGACAATATGCAGAGAGTGAGAGACTTTGGAACACTCAATCCTAAATGGAATGTCTTCATCAAACCCCTCCCCTCAAGGCTCGAGGATCTGTGCAGAAGAGGAGGAAGAAAGATTGTAAGACCTGGGATGCTGGATGACCCCAGGGAAACAGCATCACCCAGACAGAAACCGGACCGATGCACATAGACTTCACAGAGACTGGCAGCACACACAAGTCCTGCACAGGTTCAAACCAGACAAAATCCCAGCACGAAGAAGAAGTGAACACAAAGCTTCACCCCTAACAAGAAGCTGTGTGCAATTGATACCTGCTGGGAAATGGGAGTGTCACTGGGTGTATCTACCGCTCCAGGGCAGGCTCATGCTCAGGAACAGTTGGCCAAGGTAAAATGGACTCTATGGTTTTTGGGTTTTTTTTTTTTGTGGTCCTTTTGTGTCATTCTTGCTATCACAACTATTTTTTCCTGCCTTCTTGGGTTTTTTTGTTTGTTTGTTTGTTTTGTTTTGTTTTCATTGAGAGGAAGAGAGAGAGAGAGAGAGAGAGAGAGAGAGAGAGAATATAAACTGGGTTGGTAGGGAAGTGGAAAGGATCTGGGAAGAGGTATGGAGGGAAAAATATAATCAAAATATATTGTATGAAATTTTTTAAGATTAATTTTTAAAAATCATGCTGGCCCTTGGTGATATGCTTAAATATTTCGATTTTCCTCTCAGTCCATACAAGGACTATATGTAGTTCCTCAGTTTTGTTAGAAGTGACCTGTTGCTACTGTCTTTGAGCAGCGAAACATGAGCCCAGCTGGCTTGTGTCAGTTCTGTTAAGAAGGCTGAAGAGTCAACATGAGAGTCTCATGGTCTCTCTGTCTCCTGCAGCTATCCTTAAACTGTGATATTAGGATAAATTCTCCCTCAGCCTGGGTCCCTGCAACACTACAAGAGCAGATATCCTGATGGTCTATGTTGGCAAGGGGCATTAGCGAGAAACAGCATGTGATTGCTTTAAGCCACTGCCCTTGGGGGGTTGTTGGTTTCTGCAGAAAAAACAAAACTAGCCTATGATATCACACAGAAGTACTATCCAGCCATTCACATACAAAACCTAGTCAGTGATAAGGAGCGCAATCTAGTCTTTCACACACAAAACCAAATCAGTAATAGAAGAATTTTATTTTTTAAGAACTAGAAGTTTCATGTTAAAATCCAGATCTCCATTTTTACCCAAGGAAAATAAAACAAAGGAAATCTCTAAAATGTTTATATTTCCTTTCCACTTTCTGTGTACTAGGAAATGACAGAAGCTACAAGAATGCGCATAATTTAGTCCAACATGAGAACACTTGAAAATTCGGTGACTTCGTGGTGGGAAAAGCGTAGATGGCTTTAAATTACTGCAGGAGTAACCGAATGCAAGGGCCCCTGTGAACTTTCCCCCTGAGCATGTCTTCTGCAGTTCACACTCTGACCAGGTCTGAGCAGTCTCCCTGCAGGGCTGTGTGTGTGCGCGTGCATGTATGTCTTTGAGTTTGGATCCATGCTGCTGAGATCTCTTTCTGCTTACAAGTCACCTGCTTGACTGACTGGCACATCCCGTTTTCAACGAGACTTTAGCTTTACAAATACCCAGACAAAAATATCCTGAACTGCTGAGCAAGACTGGTGGGCACCTTTGGGAGGAAAATGTTTTCATTCAGCGTGTTCTCAGTCATCTTTTTGTTTTTATTTCATCTCAGAATACCGAAAAACTTACAGAGGCTGAGACAAGGTTAACGAGGCACTCCAACTTATTCTTTTGTGTAACCTAGACCAAACTTGGCATTCTGTCTGCCATTTTTCTCTTCTGGACATATATGCTATGTCCATGAACTGAGCACGTGCGCACACACACACACCTAAGAAGAGGAGGAGGAGAGGAGGAAATAATCCAATTTGATCCACAGAGCTGGCCCAGCAAGTATCAGAAGCAGAAGCTTCATTCAGCGAGACCCATGGTGAGGCCTGTGACCGTCTCCTGCTGTCTGCTTTCTCAGCTTCATGCAAACTTGCTCCCAGGAGCATTGTGACATGTTCCTTTAAATGAGAAAATTGTAAACACACTTGCAAAAATGATTGCCTGTGCCAGATACTCATCAGGGCTCCCTTCAGTGATCCTGAGGCCAGCAGAGTGACTCACATAGTTGACTCTCTCTCCCTGACAACTGCTGACATCTGCCACACAGGACAAAAAGGGAGTGTTACCCTGAGGAAGGAAAGATACTACATTCAACAGGGAAATTTCAACATATTTTTTATTCAGATGGCCTGCATTCACCTTGGAAAATGAAAACAGACATTACCCCTTCCTGCAGCATGGATTCACAAACACATAATGGGAGATGCTCGTTTAAAACGGGCTAATTCAGAACTGGAATCTGCTATCATCCTGCAGACCTCTTCCAAAGCTGGGAGTTACCGGAGCAAACAAGGAAACTGGATTTATATAATAAAGGGAAGGGCTTTGGACAGTGAGGACCAGAGGAGACCAGGAAACGTGAAATTGGGTTGACTGAAGGCTCCCTTGGTTACAGCTATCCTGTTGGGCACATAGAATGTTTCTGGAATTGAACATTTTTTAAAAAAGAGCATACAAGAAAGACTGTATCTCATTTTTTGCCCATTGAAAAGGCCAAATCTCGGTGACACTAAGGGAGAGGCCACATGGGCATCAGACAGCTCCGTGCAGATGACATCATTCTTTACAGAAAGTGAGTTGAAAGTCTATGCAACTTCAATTAAGAATCCTGGGATTAAATCATCCTGGGAAGAATAGCAGGTGTCCTGATTTTGTTTTGTTTTTATTTTAAAGGAAGACATAGAGACAGATGAGGAGATAAGGTGAGGACAGAGGCCAAGGCTGCCACAATGGATCCACAAGGAAGGAACATGGAGACTGACTACCAACCACAAGAAGCCAGAAGAGAGAGGGATGGGCTGAGCTTTCTCTCTAGAAGGAACAAATCCTGCTGAAGCTTTTGATTCGGGACTTCTGGCTTCTAGGCTATGAGAAAACACATTTCTATTGTTCTAAGCTATCAAGTCTGTGGCAATGTGTTGTCATACCCACGGGAAACTAGTAAAGTCTGCTAACCACCAATGCCCTTTCTCACCATGTCACAGGCTTTACTCAAACCGAGGTCGCCAACTAGCTTTCATCAATCTACCTCCCGAGCCTCACGAATCCCCTGAAATAACTGGCACTGTTAGCCTTCCTTGTGCAATATTCTCCCAGCCTTTCTTCTCCTGCTCATGGTCTTTACACGACACAGAGTCTCTTCCATCCAGTTGGCATCAGGGGCACTTCCCTTTGTCCCCTTCAGCGACAAGGCCAGCCCTCTGCTCTCCTTACTTGGTACCCAGGGGCATTAGGTTAGATGCCAGGACCTTAGCATCACGCCCCCCCTCTAAAATCTGAGCCAACTTATCTATTCACAGGTGTACCAAGCTCATCCCATCTAGTTCCCATCCAACGTTTTCTGTCTTCCCAATGACCTCAGTAGTCTACCAAGTGACCCCCTTCCGCACCCCACATCCGTTCAACCATGCGGTCCTAAACATTCTGCTTGTCCCTTCCTAAAGTTCCCTCCCCTTCGTCAGTCATCCTCCCCACTGTTGGACTTTGCAGCCTTCATGAGTCCAAACTTGACCTCCCATTGTTTCCCCAGATCCTGCCCCCTCCAAATATTCGGGCACACTACCAGGGAGGTATCCTTTCTACCAGCAAGCCCATCTGAGCTATTTCTTGGAAAATTCCTCTCAGGGAAAGTTAACAACTTGCTTCTTTCCCACTCGCACACGCAGTCCCAACTTCCAGCACTATTGCACGACCACACCTTACCTCTCAGTCCCGTAGATTAGATACCCTTCCACACACACCTGAGGCTGCCTCCTAGTTCTGCATGTCAGGAGCCCATGCCTTTTCTTTGTATATCTAACTCGTTCTCAACTTTCCAACACCTCAGTGTCTAATATCGCTTCGTTCGGAGTGAAGAAGCCCCGATGAATTCCTCCCTCATTGCTGATGCTCAAACACAGGGCCTTGCATATTAGGAAGGAGCTGTACCACTGCGCTCAGCCACACCCCTCTACATCACCTTTACTGATAATCAGCTCATTTTGAGTACAATCGTAATGCATGGCATTGACAAAACGTTGGAAGGAAACAAGCTTAATTCCACAAACTGGTGAGGAGTATGGTTACGCAGTGGACAAGCCCCAGGGCGGACTGATTGCAAGAGAGGAAGATCCTGGACAGCTTATAATGTAAAAGAATGGAACAGCAAGCGTTGAGCATGGGAAGATTTGGCAACAGGGAGTGTTAGACAAGGCAGAGCAGGGCAGGAAATGGACCAAGAGAGATCGGCAGGCAGCTAGGGGAGGCCAGAGGCTGCGGTGTCAACTTCAAGAAGACTTTCCGTTTTGCGTCTGGATTTGTGGTATAGTCTTGGTGAAAAAGGCCAATCTGTGTTTAGAGTTCTTGGATGGCAATATCCGGTTCTCCTAGCACAATCTGTCGACTGTCTTCTCTCATTGCTCCTTCCTAGGAGATCATTTGGCTGGCTATGGACTTATTCCTAGGCTTTCTACTATAGCCCACTGGCCCGTTTGTCTCTTCTTGTGCTGGTTTCTTACTGCTTTGATTGCCGTCATTTTATATGGAGACTGGAGGCTGTAGAATGCTGGTCCTCCAACTTTGTAAGTGGAATTGTATTTCCTTGAAGTTATTGACTTTTGTACAGACAACCTGTTTATATACACTGTATTATCTGTAATCAGTTGTTAGTTCCAGGAGGCTTTATTTTTTTACTCAACATATGCAATCAAATCATGTATAAACAAAGATAATTTTGGTCTTTTCCTCAAACAGCATATTTTTCTTGACTTTTATTCCCAGTCTGTTGAAAGGCAGTGGTGGGGAGAGGAGGGGTTGGGAACATCTTTGCCTTGTTCCTGATCTTAGCAAGCAACTGTCTAACTTCTTACTGTTAAGAATGATATTAAGCCAACTGTGGTGGCACACACCTTTAATTCCAGAATTCAGGAGGTAGAACCAAGTGGATCTTCATGAGTTCAAGGCCAGCCTGATCCATATAGTGGATTTCAGAACTGGTCAGTGTTACACAGTGAAATCCTATCTTGAAAATATATGTTATGCGCTCTCTCTGTCTCTGTCTCTGTGTCTCTCTGTCTCTGTGTGTGTGTGTGTGTGTGTGTGTGTATAATCAAGCAGTGGAAATGCTTCTTGAAGTTTTCTGAAGGTTCTTTTTAAACCCTTTCTGTCCTGAATGAGTGCTAGATTTTGTTAAATTCTTTTTTTCTGCGTCTGTTCCTATAATTATGACTCTTCTTTTTTGTTGTTGTTTTTCAAAACAGGGATTCTCTGAGTAACAGCCCTAGCTGTCCTGGAACTAGCTCTTGTAGTCCAGGTTGGTCTTGAACTCACAGAGATCCACCTGCCTCTGCCTCCCGTGTGCTGGGATTAAAGGAGTGTACGAACACCATCACCCGGCTATGGCTCTTCTTTAGTATGTGTATACGATAGAGTATATTAATTGATTTTTTGAATGTTGAATGGTCTTTGTACACCCAGAATAAATGTCAGTTGGCTATGTTTCTGTACATTTTCAGGTTTGATTTACTTATTTGTTGAGATATTTGTATCTCATGATACAATGGGAGAATGAGTTCAGAAGATCTCCCTCTGCTATTTTCTGAAAGAAATCATTAGGAATTGGTGTAAATCAGGGTGTTTGCTATGAGAGTATGGCTCTTAGCAATGTTAGAAGCTACACCCATGAAGTCTCACCAACATGACTGCCTAAGCATGAGCTGAACAAGGCCAGTAATAGTAGAGAGTCAAACACAGACAGGAGAAAGCCCATGAAGCCACAACGTGCACAAAGAACTACAGGCAGCTAAGGAGTGCTAGGGCAGGAGACATGTCTTCCCCAGGAAAGAACATACCAGATGGTGATCCAACAGGAGACATTGTATTCCCTGGGAAAGAACACACCAGCTGGTGATCCAACAGGAGACATGTCTTCCCCAGGAAAGAACATACCAGATGGTGATCCAACAGGAGRCATTGTATTCCCGGGAAAGAACACACCAGCTGGTGATCCAACAGGAGACATGTCTTCCCCGGGAAAGAACACACCAGCTGGTGATCCAACAGGAGACATGTCTTTCCCGGGAAAGAACACACCAGCTGGTGATCCAACAGGAGACATGTCTTCCCCAGGAAAGAACACACCAGCTGGTGATGCAACAGGAGACATTGTATTCCCTGGGAAAGAACACACCAGCTGGTGATCCAGGACAAGATGGTCATCCCTGAAAACATACATACAAGTAATTATACAAACCGAGATGGTTGTGTTTATGTATCTAGGAAAGTGTGTGTGTGTGTGTGTGTGTATGTGTGTGCAATTAATGAAAAAAGAGGCCATGAAATGGTTTATGGGAAGGGTTAAAGAGAGGAAGGGAAAAAAGGATGTAATTACATTATAATATCAAAACTAAAAGAAATTAAAAAGAGAACTGTGGGAGAAGAAAAAGAAGGAGAAGGAGGAGGAGGAGAAGAAGAAGACTTGGTATAATTTCTACCTGATGCGTTTGAACATGAAGAGAACTCCTGAGGCAGAGGGTTTACTATTTTGGAAAGTTTGTGCTCATTGGTCTGAGTTCTTTCATTTTTATAGGTCATATTCCGGTTGTCTGTGTCTAAGTTTGTGAAGTCTGGCAGACCTTGCCTTTCCAGGAGTAGGTCATTTCTCTATCTAGTCTGTGAGCACATTGATCCCAGAGGTCAGCACTGCCCGCTCAGAGCAGTGATCTGAGAGTGTGGTCCTGGAGCCCGCAGCAAAGCTTCGGTAGCTCTGAGAACTCAAGAGAAATGCAAAGAGCTGGGCTTCTCTCCCACAGACAGAGTCAGAAATTCTGGGCAGGAGTGGCAGGTTACACTATCTCAAACTCTTCGGCGGGCGGGTGTGGGGGGATTCTGTTTGTATGCCCAAGTGAGAGATTTCCTGATCCCGGAGAATTTAAGGAGTCTTATATTTTGCACAGGCAAAACCCATACAGCATTCAATAAGGAAAACATGATTGGAATGCCGGAAGAATAGAGGGAGAATTCTGTCGTTTCCCTAAAGCCTGCACGGCACATTCTCTCTCAGGGAATACATTTACACTGACGTGGTCCAAACCTCATTACTGAAAATGGACACGGAATATCCCCAAACCCAGGCCATGTATGAAAGGTGTGGCTTACCTGGCAGATGCCACTTATGCACATATCCAGTGAGTCAGCATTGCAACGAGTTCCATCCAACACTTTGGGTGCCAGCTCCACCACCAAGCTCTGTCCCTGAGCATGACACTTGAGCGCGCAGGGGGCAGCAGGGTCATTGTATAATGGAATCCATTCATAATAATGGCCCTGGTACTGCACGTCGTTGTAGGCTGAGCACTGCTGGGCTCTGAAGTCTTCCGAGTCTGCTGGGCAGTCCTGTAGGTAAACGTAAGGAACCCTGTGGCACGGGCACATTTACCAGCCACGGGGGCAGGGGAAGGCTAAATCAGACCCCACCTGCCTCCGCTAAGACTCACCATCTACCTCCTCATCCCCTCCCAACACCCAGAGATCACAAACTGAACCTGCATTTCTACGCTGCGGAATTCCACAGAGGCCTCTGCAAGGCTGACCTGCCGAGGGGAGCATTTTATTAATCCTATCCCTCTTTCAACCAGGTGTTTTCCCAGATAATTAAGACATATCCTGTGTAGGTGCCAATTTTAGCCCGGTTTAGCCATCTCGTGTGTAAACTACCAAATGAATAGTAGTCTCCTTTTCGAGTCACGAGGAGGGGGGGCACCAAAGGCCTTTATGTTCAAAGTGATTCAAGGTCTTCATAGGAACGGTATCAGTCCTAGCCCTTGGGAGTCATTGCAGCTGGGTCATCTGCTCCCATTTTAGCCCCGAACTGCTGTGTGTGCCTTCTATTAAAGTTGTTTAATTCTATGTAATAATGAGCTTTATTAAGATATTTTCATGCACATATATGACGTATTTTGATTATATTTACCCCCATTAACTTCTCTTGCTCCTCTCCCACTGAACACCTTCCCCTGGCCAATCAGCTGTCACTCTACTTTCCTGACTTATTTTGTGCTCCCCCAGACACCCCCACACCCACCCCTAGCAAACTGTTAACTGCCTATAAATCCCCAGGAAGGAGTGTAGTCCTGTCCAGACATCTGTGTTTCGTGAGAGTTGCTGGCTGTGTCTCCCTTGCTATTCGATGTGCCTGCCTTTTCTTTTTCTCGTCTCCCATTGCTCTTCACTGGTACCAAACATCTGTCCGCAGCAAGCTAGTGCGAGGTTCTGTCTGTGACAGAAGCAAAGAAAGCCCAACACCCTAGGACACCCTCCCATGAACAGTAAAAAGAACAAGTGCTGAAGACTCGGGGGAGGCCTTTTCTTAGGTTATGCATTCCTCCCTCTAGATAGTACCAAGGCAAGATGCTGGATGAGACAAGTGGGCACTCCCGAAAACTCTATTATTTTATAGTGTCCCTGTTAGAAACATAATTAATGTTCATTCTAAGAACTTTGGGGGAAAGCTTATATCAAAATGAACAAGCTACATTTTACAAAGATTCCTGTGCTTAAATATTTAGACAAAGCTTGACTCTTTCCTAAGAGTTTATTTTTGAAAATAAAATTCTCTGAGTGCAAGTGTGTGCATATTTTATGGACTACTCTAATGTTGTGAAATGGTCCTCGAGAAAGGTATTACCGTTAGCCATACCCTATACAGGTTGTCCTTCTGGATCCTTCTTCCCCATTTGGATGTTATAATTTCTAATCAGACATGTATAAGGCAATTTCATTGCTTTCAATTCCATTTCCTTCTTATTGTTTAGGCTTCATGGGTAGTCTCGTAAGTTTGCCTTTTTATACCTAGTCTTTGAAAATGTGCTCATCAAATTTGGTCATTTCTGCTAGAAACCTCTTCATTATGTCATTTGGCTCTGGGCGCCTTGAATGTTTAGGCAGCCTTTCTTAGCGTTTCTTACCCTGCAAGACTTCTTCCATTTTAATGGACTACAGATTCTTTTCTTACCCTGCCCCGAGGACGAATAAATATAAAATGTATTTGTCTAGTTCCTTTATAGGTTGGCAGTGGCATTTAACTCTTTGAGCTTGGGGTTGGGGTTTTATGTGTCATTGTTGCTCTGGTTTTTTTTTTTCCATTTTATTTTTGAGGTAGGGTTTCTGCAGCCCAGACTAGCTACACTTACACTTTGAATTGCAGTTGATCCTCCTTGCTCTGTCTCAGTCATGTGCCACCATGACCAGTTTAACTCTTTGTTCTAGCTAGAATTATTCAGATGAGTACTGAGAGGTTTAAAAAATAGCTCACCCTATTTTCTCAAAAACAATGAACATGTTCCATCATGCTCCTAAAACATAGTTTATTTCATGTGTCACCTTCCCCCAGATCAAACCCGTGTTTTACTGCTACAATGCGGCCAGACCTAATCTTCAACAGAGTGACTCCATTTTGCTGCAATCCACCGTTCAGTTTTTCTGCTTCCTAGACAGAGAAAACCAGGCCACCCTTCCTAGGGTTGGATTGTGTTGGCCTACACCATTGCAGTTTTTGGTAGAAGTACGTATCAGCATAAATTTCCCAGAGGCTAGCTTGGTATGTGGGTCTGCAGTCACATCCATTGCCTCACTAAGTATCACGCTGAAGCCGGATCTGCATGGTCAGTTCTGCTATAAGCTTAGAGGCATGCAGAAGGAGGGGTGTGTGTGAGACTTCTAGGAAAACAGAACTGTCCATAAACTCACTTACCCCATAAAGCTTAACTTGAATGAGTCATTCTTTCAGCTGTTGATGCTGTCCCAGTCTAGGGACAGTTGCTCACCTTGCATTTCCAAACAAAATGTTATGCAACAACTGGGTTGTGCCTTTGGTCTTTGCGAACACCCTCAAGTCCTTTGGAAATAGTTAGGGAAGGAGCAGACCATGCTTACCAGACTTTCCTGTGGGCTCACTATATTGATGTAAAACATTCAAAACTCCCACAGTGTATTCATTTTGGTTGTCTTAGTGACTTAAAATCTTATCTCAGGCCATGATAAATGAAGCAAAGCAAACCAAAGCAGACTGAAGTTGACAACTTTTCTCTTTAGAAATGGGGACTCTGTCTTCCGTGTGACCACAAGGAAGATCGATGACAAAATGACATCACCTACTTTCCCACAAGCCATGGTCAGTGTTCTTTTTCAAATTCTTTGAAACCAAAGAAAAGTGTGTAGGAAAGCTGGGAACAGATGTGTCCCCTTGCACTGGGCTCACGGGTGTGGCAAACACTCTGTAGGGACTGAACGGTTTGGCAGGCTGAATTCTATAAGCCAGTAAAGTTTTTAAAAATGTAGTGAGTGCTAGCTAATGTAAGTCTAGGATGTCAGCCTGAGCTTAGTCCTTGCCCAATGGGTGGCCCAGTTTGTCATCCTTGGCCAGGACTGACTATCCAGAGGCACATCTGGTCTATACCAGGTCAAACTTCCCCAGGAATTTGAAATTACACCAAAAAGGGGGGGGCAGAGATGAGAAGTCATATGAATCAGGGGCCGGGCTGTCCCTTTCTTTTAAGACATGTGTGCCCCAGCAAAGACAGGCAGTTCGCATCCCAGAGGAAAAGGGATGGGATACAGAGGGAGAAGGAAAGTTGGCAAGCCACACATCTTAGAAGAAGGAGAAAGTCACCCGTGTTCCTCACTTTGGGGACTCAGGCTCTCGAAACCTGTTTCTGCTTAAATAATATGAAATATCACATAATTCTACTGAGGGACAGTGTGGCAGTGTGTTCCTTTGGGTTCTCTGGAGCGTATGACCAAGGACAAAGGTCATAAAGTATGTTCAGTAGACACGTGTTGCCTTGAACTTAACTGGACAGAAGAAAAATACATCTCAGAGGAAGGAACTTAGAAACACTCTGGGCGTTCAAGTTTTCTAACGAAGACTTAACTATTTCATGGGTTCCACTTTCTAAGAACTGGAGGAGACATAGGCAATCAGTTACTTGCTTTCATTTACTTTACATTGGTATAGCCTCAGCTCTAAGCCTGCCCAGCCTGGCTTAGCTAAGCGCAGCTCAAGACATTGTAGGGATTTTTTTTTGTATTAAAATAGCCTAGTCTAGTCTAATAGTTAAAGACATATATGAGATGGAACACCTCCTTCTTAAAAGATTAATATTTATTTAGGGCTATGTATATGTATGTGTGTGTTCACAGAGGTCAGAGGGGACTGTTGCAGCCCCACCTGGAGCTAGAGTTACAGGAAATTGTGAGCATCTCAATATATGTTCTGAGAAGCAAATTCCAGTCCTCTGAAAGAGTAGCAAGTATTGTCAACCACTGGGCCATCCAGCCCCAGGACATGGCTCTAATACAGAGCAGAAACAACAGCAATGGCAAGAGAAGACCCCCAAGAGAAACACCTCGTAAAAGACTGGCAAAAAATTAGCCACTTATGGGCTCAACGGCATGAAATAAGGATCCTGCGAAGCCACATCAAATGTTGCCTTTTCTGGAAGCCATCAGAAAGCCCACTGTGCAGAGCTAACTGCTCATTAAAAATCTGCCCATGTTGCAAAAATGTTCCTGCCAAGTTGTGATACACTGTGCAGTTTAGAAGGCATTCCCCTTTGCTTCTTCTAGCACTGCCTTTAATCCCATAAGCCCTGGACTAAGGAAACACAAGGAGTTAAAGAATTCGGTATTAGAACTCCTGACCGACATGCATGGCTTCTTCTGAAATCTCACAATTGCTCTGATAGGCTCCGGATAATTTTCTCTGTAAAGACCTATGCTGAACATCAATCAAAGCTTTTGTCTAAAGACTGAAGTCACTTAGGCCTTACCATGCTGCACACAGACACGTTCTGCTCCCTAATTTTTCATCCCAAGACCCCATCTCTTCTGACAGGGAACCCAGGAGCTCCTGAAACCACAGCCTCGTATCTTGGAGAGGACACTGTGGCCTGCTACCCTGCTGGAGTCTGTTGCAGAATATTTATTGAAACTGTGAAGACGTGTCTTTGCTCAGATGCCTTCTGACTGGTTTAATAAAAAGCTGAATGGCCAATAGCAAGACGGGAAAGAGGTTAGGTGGGACTTCTGTGGAGAAAGTGGACTCTGGGAAGAAAAGAGGCAGAGGCGTCAGGAGACGCTGAAGAAGTTGGATGTACAGTACAGAGTAGAGGCAACCGAGCCACATGGCAGAATATAGATTAACAGAGGCAGGGTGATTTGAGTTATAAGAGCTAATTAGGAAAAAAAGTCTAAGCTAAAGCCAAGCGTTCATAACTAATATTAAGTCTCCATGTCATTGTGTATAATATGGTGGCCCAAAGGAAAGACCAACCATGGGAGTCTCCCTCTCCTGCCATCTGAAACATGGCTGATCCCCTGTACATGAGAGAATTCTTTATCTGTGGGTTCTGAATATATTTGCTATTGCCACCAGCTTCTGAACAAAAGCCCATCTGGGGTTTCTGTGGTGATGTTCGGTAAGCTTCTCTGTGGTGGGCAGAATTATGAAGCACAGCTGTGGGGATGCCCTCCTCAAGCAGGGTCACCCCTTATATGGAGGATCCACCTGAACAAGGAGCAGAATGCAGACAGACACAGGGGACTTCATGTCTCTGATATGGCTTCAGTGGCTTCTCATCCATATCCTTCCTTGCCTGTGTTTGCCTGACCTTGGTTTGCTGAATAATCAGGCCTGTGCTGCTCACCCAGGGCTTGTCCTATAGCAACTCTTGGGCTCACGGTGTTGCAAGCTACAACATGCTTTCTGTGCTTTCTGTTCCCGCTGTCTCAAGCATCATTTCACTCTTCATGAAGCTGGAGACACTGCTAAACTTCTTCCTAAGAGAGCACCTGCCTCTCTCAGGAGAGCTTCCCGGAGCCTCTGCACTTCATCTGGAGCCCGTTGTTTTGATTCGAATATATTTTGCTAAAGAGGGAAATGTTTGGAATAAAAAGAAGTGGTTGTTTTTTTGATGTGTGTAGCAGGCACCTGTGCACGCCAAGGAACAAGTGTGCGTGCATGTGTTCGTACGTGTAAATGGAGCCAGAGGACAACCTTGACTGTTATCCTGAATGATGTTGCTGGCCTCCTTTGAGACAGAGTTCACCAATTAGGCTACTGGGCAGTGAGCCCCAGGCTCCTCCTTTCTCTGCCTCCCCAGTGCTGGGATTACAAGCCCACTCCCACGCCTGGAATTTTTACATGGGTTCTGGGGCTTGAACTCAGGTCCTCCTGTTTGCAAGGCAAACTCTTTACCAACTGAACTACCACCCCAGCTCCTAATTTTGCATATAACTGCAAAGCAAAATATTCTAATTCTTTTTAGTGCTGACTCATGTACCAAACAAAGAGGCTTGTATAAATCCTTCCTTCTGTGTGACCTTCTGAGTCACCTAGCAGGGGTACAACAGGCAGTGTGCTGCAGAGGAAACACCCCAGACCTGTTCCCTGCTAAAGTCTTCCTTTGAAACTCTCAAAAATAATTTTGCCCCCCTCAGGCTCACTCCCTCTTCATGTGTCTGTATGTCCGTCCCTCAACCTCACTCCCTCTTTGTGTGTCTGTGTGTCCATCCCTCACCCTTACTCCCTCTTCGTGTGTCTGTGTGTCCGTTCCTCTTCATGTATGTCTCCACTTTGTGGAAGAGACTAGCTGAGATCCTGACATAAAAGCACTTGGGGCCTTGAAGGACTTTGAAGCTATTGTGTATGTCACTTCTATGAATGGAGTCATAATTACATACTTAGCAAGTTCCATCATAAATGTGAAATGACCTACAAAAGAGCACTGTGGATGGGAGATACTTCTATACAAAGACTGTCATCAACCAAGCAAGTATTTAAAATTAACAGAACAGTTCTCAATATAGTGTTGGACTCTCCGCCCATCTTAAACACTCTAAGATAGGGCATAATTGCATGACATAGTCTCGGACTTACGTGATTGCTGCATGTCTTGTATCTGATGTTCTGTCCTTCACAGTTTCTAAAGGAAGAAGGAAACAATGGTTTTTATAGAGGTGGCACACATTAAAATGATGCAAAGACAAGGTGCTAGTTTCCTGTAAAATTTTAGTGCTGTGTACTACTGCAAAGATTCTAAGTTTATACTCTGAAGAAGCAAACGTCCAAAGATTAGGGAACCAAAAACATCTCCAGGAGGTGTCCATAAAATAGAGGGTGAATTCTTTAGTGAATGGCACATGATCAACTAGCTTTGTTCTTACTCTAGGGTCTACATAATCTCTGGAATTATGGTGTGTGTATGTGTGGTGTTCCAAAGAGATCAACAAATGTTTCTCTAAATTATCTCTTCTATAATGATTACTCTGTATATTATTGGGTCTGATACCCTTCTTGTGTTTGTTGGTTTGTTTGTTGTGTCTTTGGAGACAGGGTCTTGCCATTTAGCCCTGGGCTGATCTGGAACTGATGAAGTGGCCCAGTTCACCTCCCAACTCACCACGTGTTGGAATTAAGGCTTGTGCCGCCCTGCCCAGTATGTGGGGTTGCTCTTTATTGCTGAGTCTTTCTTTTCTTGCTTTGCCACCCTTGAACTCACACCTCTCCACTTACATGCCAAGCAACCTTCATTATTTATTTATTTATTTATATTTATTTTTCACGGGCAGGGCCATGCAGCCCTGGTTGACCTGTGATGACCTTCCTATCCTGGCCTCCCAAGTGCTGGGATTACAGGCATACATCGCCACGTCTATAGTCTGTAAGGGAACTTTCTGTTCCCTTATGGCATGCACCCCTCTGTAGGAGGTGCCATCCCCAGCTAGATTTAGAAGGCTTAGGGACAATCAAGTTTTGGAGTAAAAGGAGCAGGGTTATGGCTGCCTCCCAAAGCATAACCCCCTAATGCTTCTAATGCTTGACTCTGACGACAGACTGTGAACTCATTTGTTGCTCCTTCTGAATGTGTGGTTTAGAATGTCTTCCCAGATTACAGTCAGGGGTTGGCTAAGTCTCCATACTCAGGGACCGAACCTTCCCATCGTTTCCCTTGTCAAGAGTCTACTCCTAAGGTTGGCTGCAGCCTTCATGAGAGGACACCACACTTTAAAGATGTAGGAAGCACCAAGCCAGGAGGCTGGCAGAAAAGCCATGCTGGGCTGGAAGACTCTGTTCTTCTGGGAACCACAGCAGCCTGATGGAGGAGGCCATTCATTGGCCAGGCTCATGTCCCTTCCCCTTTCATGTGGGTGACAGAGGAAAACAAACAACGGGATGAAAGGGCCATTTCAGTTACGCTGTTAATTTTAGGGATATGGCTGCTACATCAGGGAAGCGACATCCAAAGGCTTCTGTCATTGTCAGCTTAAAACCCTAAAGGGCTTTAATTCACTTAGAATTTGTTTTTTACGAGGACTGGTATCCTCTGATATTTTCCGTTGGCTATTCATTTTCAAAAACATTTTCACTATAGTTTATTGTTATTTTAATTTAATCAAGTTTCCTGATTTCAAGGAGAAAGAAAAATTAAAGGGAAATGGCTCAAAAGAAAATCAGAATTAATAGAAGTACCAAGAACTAAAAACCTTTGGAGTGCACAGGGAAGAGAAATTTCTTTAAAAGTAATTTAAAAACTTAGAAATACTTTTCATATGAATTTTAATAATTATTCAATTTTACCTATTTAAATAAAAAACCATTTTTTTCCAAATAGAAATTTAACCTAAAAGAGAATAAAAGAGTCAAGTTGTCTCATGACTGTGTCTCAAGTCAGCTCTGCCAGCTACCTAGCCAAGGTCCACACCCAGCTGTCACCCACAATGTCCAGGAGTCACCTGTGTGAACATAGAGCCCCAAACTCCAAGCCTAAACAACAAGTGCACCCCTAACACATCCCACTTCAACAGCTTCAAAGGGGACAACAGAAAACAAGAATTTCATTCCAAGAGTTCTCCAAACATAAATCCCTCTGCTGGACTGATGTAGGAGGGTCATCTGTCTATGTGTTGCTTTCATTGGTTAATAAAG
>LOEQ01001121.1:357435-368981 GCA_001685075.1 Bramus lutescens | reverse complement strand
AAATGAATACAATTTGTGTGTTATTTCGGGTGTAAAGCTAGCCATGCGGGAGCCGAGCAGGACAAAAAGCAGGCCAGCCCTCCACTCCTATCACTACACAGGACTTTCTCCCTCATCCACAAAGTCTGTGGTGAACTTACTGGGGACTGGGATGTAGGTATAAAGATACCAGGGTGTTAGTGCTCAGCTTGCTTTACAAACCAGCCACTGGGCTGACACGTTTAGCATTCTCCTTCCTGTCCTCCGTCCTCCAGCCTGACGCACACTCCGCCCACAGGCGGCCTCTATTGATGTGGCCAGCTTGGGTTGCCATTTAGTCAGAAAATGAATGGCTGCTTTATGAAACAAGCATAAAATGAAATGCAAGTTATTTTAGAGTTAAGGACGTGAGGGCCCTAATTCCCCAAACAGGAACCTGCCAGCTTATTCTGGAAATATTCCTTTTGAGCTGCAAAAAATATTACTTGTGCGTTTTTAATACCACTATAATTAGCATATGAAAGACCTGATGCTTATCAGGAGCATATGAAAACTCAAGAGCAATGTTTCGACAGCAAGGTTTCTCTACCCATTACAAAACTCATAGCACCCTAGAACGGAAGATTTTTAAAGTCTGAATTTATGACTATCTAAAAAACATGCTGGTGTCACATAAGAATATATTACAAACATTAATAAAGTTTCCCTGGAGTTTATAGTACTATAATTCAATATTCACTTGGTGACAGATTGATTCAAACACTAGTGTCATAAAGGTTCAGAAGCATATGCTTTGAAGAATAAAAATACATTAATTTAAAAATAGTAGTGGGGCTGAACCTGTGGTTCCTGGGACTGGCACTTGGCCAGAGGATAAACTCACAGGTTCTGCAGGAAAAAGAAAAAAAAAAGACATGTGGTTGGTGCATGGCTGGTCATGCAAAAGAACTGACTGGAATATTTCAATGGAGCCAAGTTCTGAAATAACTCTATCCGCAGAGAAATAAATAAGCGAAATGGCTGCGCTCCTCTCTTTCCCCGAAGTCTTCATTTGAAGAAGCACACTGATAAGAGAAGCCGCCATTGGGATGGTCTCTAAAAGCTCGGGGATGGCTGTCTGTTCGGCTTTGTATAGAATGGCCTCCATCCTCCTCTTCCAAGAAAAACTGACCACAGTGCTGAAGATTTATGGAATCTTAATCAGTCTCTGTGGCTCTTCAAGGGGAGCTGATAAGCCTTCCAAGGGAAGTGGGTTTCCTCCTTAATAACTCGGAGTACTCCAGTGTAGCAGCAAGAGATCTTAATGCAGGGCTGAGTCAAGAATGAACAAGGCCTGTGAGGGACCAAACGGTGGGGCGCAAGACGGCTTGAATTCTTTAAAAACCCACTATCCTCTCAAATGAATCCAATCCAGTTTGTGTGCAAGGTGACATTACTGTCCCTTTGGAGAAGGGCGTGGAGCAGGTGGCTGCGACTCAGGTTTGGCCTCATGCCTAGAGCCACGTGGGACTGAGTAAATACACTGCCATCCATATACCTACTGGAGACACCAGAGCAAGTTGGTAACTCAGCTGACCTTCTAGACATTACATATATGGAATACATAATTCTGCACACAGGCACGTATTTTATACACATATGCACACCAAGTTTAGGCTATCTTGTAGGATCATATGCTTGGCTAAATCAGATCAAGTCAGGGAGACAACAAATTTGGAGGTTCACAGGCTTCACAGCGCATTTCAGAAATGGAATGAAATTAACATAGAAACAGATTCGGGTGCACTTAAGGCTCTTGAAATGCTTGTATGTGGGCAAGCATGCATCTGCATGTGCATGCATGTGTATATGTAAACCCATGTGCATCTGTGCATAAACATGGATGCATATGCATATGGAAATTCATCCTCATTTGCAAGTCAAGGTCTCTCAAACCCAGAGTTCACCAATTTGGCCAATCTCACTGACTAACTTGCTCTGGGGAACCTCTGTCTTTGCTTTAAGAAGCCAATATTACAGGTGGGCTGCCAGACAGCCCAGAATCTGCAGGCAGTATGGGAATCCGAACTCCGCTCCTCAAACTTCCTTGGTAAGCACTTGAATCACTAAGCCATTTCAGAGCCCCTGGGCATTGTTCTAGAGAGTCTTTGTGTTCACAAATGTAATTCAACTCATTGTCATGACATTACAGCAATCTAACTTGTAACTATTAATAAATGTCAATGTTGGCTTTATAAGTTGGGCTTTTATAACTTTGCTAAAGAATTTCTCACTACCCATCTATATTATTTCAAACTTTATAATCATAGATGGACTTTAAACCACTTGAAATTTATTTTTATATGAATTGACACACTCTAAAACTTGTCCACTGAATACTGTTCTTCCAATTATAAAATGTTTTACCACAATTTAGTAATGGATTATTTTGCTATGAATCAATTGATTTTCATTAACATTGATGATCTCAGGTAATTCTGCATTTTAAAGGGCATCTGTAGTTCCACAGTGAGAAATGCCTATCATTTCACTGAGTAACCTGCAGTGTCTGCGGGACACACATCAGCATGGACTGTGGGACACACATCAGCACGGACTGCGGGACACACATCAGCGTGTTTGTGGGACACATGTCAGTATAGACTATGGCACACACATCAGCATGTTCTGTGGAACAGACATCTGCCAGGCACTGCAGACTGCTCTCTAAATTCTCTCCATTTCCTCTGTTCTGCTCAGTATGTGTGTGGTTGTTTTCATTTTTACACACTGAAGTCAATAATTGGGCATTTTAAATTTTTGTTGGTGGTGGCAGTGGTGACTGAATATTTTCTTTTGTTTTCAAGAATGCAGCTTGCATCTCTCAGTTTCTGGTTCATATTTCTGTCTCCACCTATTTACAGTGGGCTTTGTTTCCTGGTGAGAAGGTGGTACCTGAACGTCTCAGATGCTAACTCACTGATCTTTATACTTATTGCCCATTGTCAAGATTATTTTCCCCAAGAGTTACTGGCCTTGAGTTTATTAATATTTCCCTTCATAGACTTTATATATTTGCTAGAAAATAGTTCACTACCAAGAGATCCTGATAGTATTCACTTTTATTTTGTTAAGCTTTGTATTTTATAGATAGACATTAATCCACTGGGAATTAATTCTTTGTATGGACCAGCAGCTCTAATATATTTCCACTGGATATTAACAATATAGCTGAATCCTGTCTCCTCTGGGTGGCAACAGCACATTCAGCACATACCAAACCCCTAAAGTGTACACATCTCTGTTCATTGTGCCACTGTGGTCTGCTTATTCCCAGTCCACTCCTATTAAAAGTTAAGTTCAGAATCTGGTAGCAGGAGAGACGGCTCAGAGGCTAAGAGAGCTTGCTGGTTTTGCTGGCTTGTTTCCATCACCGTGACACAAACTAGAGACACTTGGGAGGAAATAGTCCGAGGAATTGGTTCCACCAGATTGACCTGTGGGCATGCCTGTGTGTTATTTTCTTAATTGTTGATAGATGTAAGAGGGCCTAGCCCACCATTGGCAGGTGTAGGCAGAGACTTTTCATTCATTTCCTGGCCACCCAGACACGAATAATCACACAGAAACTATATTAATTACAATACTGTTTGGCCTAGCTTAGTCTTATTTCTAGCTAGCTCTTACATCTTAAATTAACCCATTTCTATTCATCTGTGTATCGGCATGAGGTTGTGGCTTACTGCTAAGGGCCCAGCGTCTGTCTCCTTTGGCAGCTACATGGCGTCTGTCTGACTCTGCCTACTCTCTCTATACATCTCTTCCAGCCTGGCTCGATTCTGCCCTGCCAATGGCCAAAGCAGCTTTATTCATTAACCAATAAAAGCAACACATATACAGAAGGAAGACCCACATCAGGCATGGCTACCCAATGGCAGGTGGTCCTAGGAGGTGTAAGAAAGGAAGGCGAATGCCACCCTGGAAAAAAGCCAGTGAACAGTTTTCCTACGGCTGTCTGCCTCGACTCACATTTGAGGTCCCGCCCTAATTTTCCTCAGGGGTACACCAATGGCCTGGAAATGTAAGATGAAATAAACCCTAGGATCCGACCACAGCAACAGAGAAATGGACTACACTGCTGTTTTCCCAGAGGTCTGAGTTTCAGTCCCAGCCTCCCCATCAGGGAGCACACGACTGTAACTCCAGCTCCAGGGGATCTTACATCGCCTCCTGGCCTTCATGGGCACCATGCACAGGTGGCACACATTAGACTGGCCCAGACACACAAATTAAAAGTAAGCTTCATGCCTGCCTGTTCATGGCCTGTTTGCAAATTAAGGACACATTGGCATTTTTCTGATGCTGAGATTTTCTATTTATGATCATGTGTTAGAGAGGGATTACACATCCTTTATAGACATCGTTGCAAAATATTTTGTAAGTTCTTAATAGGTCACATGTTGCCTTTTGGAATGCTGCTTTCTAGCTCCTCCCACGGAGTCAGAGCCCAGCCATTTATGCATTAGTCTTGCCTAGAATTCTCCAGCGAATTCTGCAACTGGACCCCTTATTTGTATACAGGTGCTCTTAGATTCACTATCTACTTGAGCTGTGAGTCCTGACAGTTACTTCTTCCTTTCTAGTCCTTAAACAATGTGTGTTCTTGTCTCCCTACTTTGGCTACACTGACTAGGACCCCAAGCACACACTGAATATAAACAGCGACAGCAGGAAGTCTTCCCTTTACAATTGCTGTTAAAGACCACGTGGCTTCCACTCATGATGAGGCACCTCTGGGCCCATCAGGTGTCAATCTCTACATCCGAGTTGCTAGGATTTGTGTGTGTGTGGGTGGTTCAATTGTTCATCGGATGAATCACTGCCTGATTTTTCTCCTTCAATCTTGGAACTGCTGTTGACACCTGGCTGTGGCTAATGTTTCCTCCAAGGTTCTGCACTTCAGGAGGGCAAACTTATGCAACAAGAGCTCTCTTGGTGGGAGTCTCTCTCCAGATCCCTCCCTACTGCCAGGCTCGTCAGGGTCACTTTTTACATCTGGCAGGTACTCACTGCACATGGTACTGGGTTCCAAAAGGACATTTTTATACAACTACACAGTGTGCTTTGAACATGTCCAACCCCTGTGCTTCATAGTCTCCCTTTCTCGCCCATCACCCTCCTGTCTGTCTCCTTCATTTCCCGAGACAGATCTCTTCATGCCATGCATGCATACATGATTTATATATCAGTGTAAAATCTACAATACACACATGAGAGAAAACACATGACATTTGTCTTTTGAGTCTGACTTAATGTGATTAATATGATAAACTTCAGTTGCATTCACATTCCTGAAAAATGATATAATTTTGTTCTTTATGGCTGAATAAAATTCCATAATTCATATATATACTTTTTCCACTCCTCTGTTAACAGGTGGATTCCATAGCTTAGTCCTGGTGGATAACAAGGCCACCTTTATGCTGACTTTCCTTTGCAAACCTCCACAGCCTGTAGGCTATATGCATTCAGCCTTCTTACCATACACAGTATAAGGGGGCCAATAGATGTGCCCCCGGAACTCTTGGGAGAACAGCAGCACCCGTGTTCTACAGTGGAAACTTTTCCCATTCATAATTAAGATCCACATATTTAAATTCCTTAGGCTGGTATACAAAACTTGTTTAGGAAGTGTGTGAACCACAAAGGTCCTTCCTTTAAGCTAGGGTTGTGGTTCCTAAGCTGTGTCTCACATACTCTCCAGGCCTGGGCTCCTGTATTTATGGTGGAATGA
Organism: Bramus lutescens; assembly: GCA_001685075.1. Lineage (NCBI taxonomy): Eukaryota > Metazoa > Chordata > Mammalia > Rodentia > Cricetidae > Bramus > Bramus lutescens. The sequence continues at coordinate 363,229 of LOEQ01001121.1, read as the reverse complement.
ACCCTCTGAAAGCTAGGTTTCCACCTCCATAACCAGGGCAGGCAGAGAATCGGCTATACACTCACTGTCCTGGCTTTCAGTTTTCCCCGTGGATTCTCCCTTAATTTCCTATTGAAAAGCATGCATGTTTAATTTACCTGGGGTTTCTGGGGAGTGGTCAAATGTGTAAAATTTCTGTGAATCACATAGTTTTGTCAGAAATATTTCAGAGGTTTTGTCTACTGTCCACTTGGTTTCTCTTAAAGGTGACATCTTAAGGAAGTCTGGCACAGGGACACACCCAGGGTGTCACCAATCATGCGGTTAAAGTACAGGACGTTACCGCTATCACAGGGCTCCCGCAAGCTTCCTTTAGTAGCTGTGCCTCCTCTCTCCTCTCTTAGTCTACCACTTGGCAATTACTAATCCGTTCTCCACTTCTAAAAGTTGAATCATTTAAAAAATATCTCATGAGCAGGATGAAGCAGAACTTTGGACTTGTTTTTCAAAAGGTTGTCTGAATTCCCAGAGATTCGCCCAGGTTGCTCAGTACATCAATTATTCGTTTCTTTTAATCCTTTATTTCCCTTTAATCCCAGCACTTGGGAGGCAGAGGCAGGGGAATCTCTGTGAGTTCGAGGCCAGCCTGGTCTACAGAGCTAGTTCTAGAACAGCCAGAGCTACGTAGAGAAATCCTGTCTTGAAAAACCAAAAAGAAATAAAAAAGAAACTTTTTCATAGTGACTAGACCAAATTACACTTCCACCACCAGTTTGCAAGCAATCTAGTTCCCTGCATCCCTGGCAGATGTTCGCCTGTCAACAGTTTTCTTCCATGAATGTTCTAGTCAGTATGTGACAGTGTCTCACTATGGTTTACTTTACAATAGCCAGCCATGCTGAGCCCCTTCCCATGTATCTAGTGACTTTCTCTGTACCCACTCGCTCATCCTTCACTCCTTTTCTGATTAGATGTTTCTGCCCTAACAGTCGGTTTTTAAAGCTCCATAGTCTGCTGCTGCAAGTCGCCCCCATCAATCATCTCGTGTCGCTCTGCCAAAGCCTTTCTCTTGATTATGCCTTCATACGGCATAAGCTGATTGGCTTACTCTGTTCTTATTCTCCACTTATCTCACCTACTCCAGGGCCTGTGCTTTTCCATCTGAATTTTTAGAATAATCTCATCTCCATCCACACACAAAAATACTGTTTGTATTTTAAGAGAAACATAGTTAAACCTATACATCAACTTAGGAAAAATGATATATTTACCATATTGAGTCTGGCAACTTGTGGACAAACTATCTCTCCATGTATTTATATCTTTCATTTGTTTTCAAGATCCATTTCATTTTATTTACACATGTATATGGGAGGAGGGAAAGTCAGCGGGAGCCAGAGAAGTCATTGGATTGCCTGGAGTCTGAGTTACAGGCACTTGTGAGCTATCTGATGTGGGTGCCAGGAACTGAGCTTGTGGGCTCTGCCAAGGCAGCCAGTGCTCATAACCATTGAGCCATCCCTTTGCCCCACCCCCATCTTTCATGTCTGTCGTTAGTACTTCACAGTCCTCTATCTATATATGTTCAGATAGATTTATGCTTAGGTTTAGGATGATTTTAAATGATGTCATAAAGTTTAGTGACTGTCCATTTGGTAAGAGAAACACTGTGGATTTTTGTATGTTTATTCTGCATCTCAGACCTTGCTAAAGTCACTTTTTAGTTGCATAAATTGCTTCATCAACTCCTTGAGATTTTCTGTGTAGACAGCAATGTCCTCTGTAAGCAAAGGTTCTTCTTTCTTTCTTTCTTTGCTTTATTGACTGCATAAAAGTGCAGCCTTCCGCTGAGAGCTGGAGGGAAGAGCAGCCTCCCTCCCCCAAGGGCCTCATTCGCGATGTTTGGAGGAAACCACAGGGCTTGCTGCTAAGTCTCTGCTAGCTGCAGGTCTTTGGTGTTATTTATCAAATTGAGGAAAGTCCCTTTTAGTTCTTTTTTCTCCAAGAGTTCTCTATAATAGATTGGTGTTCACTTTTGTCAAATACTTTCTTTGCATCAACTGATACGACCCTACGTATGGTTTCTTTACCCTATTAAAATTACAGTAACTGACTCTGGAAGACTGGGCCAGTCTTACTCACTCTGTAGACTAGGCTGGCCTCAAACTCACAGAGATCTGTCTGCCTCTGCCTCCCCAGTGTTGAGATTAAAGGTGTGTGCCAACACTACCCAGCCCAGCCTTACAACCCTGGACTAAATTCATCTTGATGCACAATTCTCTTAAAGATTTGTGAACAATAATAGATCTTATTTAATTTATAACTTTTATATTTTATATTTATGGCCTAAATTGGTCTATAGTTTCCTTTCTATACACACTTTTTCTGGTTTTGGTATTAGTGTTATATTTGAGTCACAAGAAGAATTTTAATAAATTATCTTTTCTTATTTTTTTGGAAAATTTTAAAAATGTAAATTCTTCTCTCAATGTCTTATAGACCTTGCCTGGTTAGGAAAGAATATTTATATTACAAATTCAAAATCTGTATCTCAATTGTCTATTTTATACTAAGAATATCTTTGGCTTTGGAGAGCAGTGAAAGTTAAATTCTGATGCAATAGCCTGGGATTGCCAGAAATGACTCAATTTTTTCTGCAGAACTCAAAAAAGGCTGCCTGTGGTCAGGGAGGCTTCTGTTTTCAGTGTGCAGAGACTCACAACTGGTCACGTGATAAGAATAAGTGACATTTGAAAGCTCAGCCACAAAGGGGACATCTGCATCAGACCCTCCAGTGCGCAGGGGACATTGCAGAAGAGGGGCAGAGAGAACACACGAGCCAGAGGAAGGAGTGGGGCGCTGTGCAACGCTATCTTCCAGACACAGCATAGACATTACACTACAATGAACTCACAACCGCCGTGATTATTTGTGCAAGACCTGCACAAGATTGAGTTCATCTGGTGGGGGGGGCAGACACAAGGCATCATCCACCTGGAGGATCTAGAGCCAGTCAATAGGTACCAGAGAGAGAAAGACATCTTCGTCAGGGGTGCAGCCCCTGGTGAGGTATCATGCCCCTATAAGCGACATTGATGACACTCATATGCCTGTCCAAAATGTCATGATTAAGCTCCTCATTCTATATATCTCATATATGCAAAAGTAAACATTAAAAACGAAGAGCAGGGACATCACAACATGGAGTAGCTAGCCCCTAGCTTCCATCCCTTGCTCCAGCAGAAATCTTTGAGGATGATAACAAACCCTGAAGTCCTCTGAAAAAGCCAGATGGGAATCTGATATTGCAGAAGCTTCCTGAAATATAAACGTGTATGTGTGTTTATATTCATATATATATATATATATAAGTTTTAATGGAATTGCCCTATATGGGGGCAACGCCTCTCCCAGACGTTATAGGCTATCAAACAAAAAGCCTGATGCCAGATGTAGCTCCCCTCCCTTTGTGTTGTTGGTCACTGGGATCCCAGAAACTCCTAAACAATACAGACTGTGGTCATTGCTCTGGTTTACCCTCTAGAATTGATGGGATGGGTTGGAGAGAGAGAGAATTTCCCAGGAAGCAAAGAAGCAGGGCAAATGGACAAAAAGAAAAGAATCTATATGAAGAGGGTTAGGGGTTGGGGCCATAACAAGCCAACAAAGAAGTGAACAAAGAATTGGCTAATGAAAGAAGGGGCTTGAAGGGAATGTATTTTCTAGTGAACGTCACAGGGGCATTTCTATATGTTTAGAGAGGAAGAAAGAATGGAAACTGGACTTCAGATTTCTCAATCTGCCATTTGGCCTTATGAAATGGTGTGGTAATACCTTCTAATTTCTCATGAGAAATTATATCTATCCCATCACATACCTGGTGAAAATTTACCATTGCAGTTCAAAAATGAAGACAGTTTTAGATGCCTGGGAATCTCTTGGAGGAGGAAGAACTCCATAAAATGAGAGGGATGGATGCTGGCACTGGGCCAGCTCAAGAGTGGGCGCAGGGGAGAGAGATCTAAGCAGCCCGACTCTGATGGCTGAAGTATTTGTTACTGGGAGATTTCGGCATGAGGGAGTCATTGATGGCTGAAGTATTTGTTACTGGGAGATTTCGGCATGAGGGAGTCATTCTCTCAATCATCCCCTTCAGCTTGATGCTCACTAGTGACCCCGTCAGGCTTCTGTGTAAGTTCCCATCCAGTGCTCACACAGAAGGTCCTGCCTAAACTAAAAGGATCACAGAACAAACCCCAAATCTTTGAGTCTAGGAAAGGAAGTGGCAGAGAGGACGGGGGTTGATAGGGATGAAAGGAGGTTAGAGCCAAAGGAAAGAATTCTGGGACATCCCCTGAAGAGTTTATCTTGTGTCCCTGACTGTTGGTTGATGTGTAAGTCACATCCAAGAAACCGAAGGGTGGAGAGGCCAGCTGCAGCAGCCTGTCAGGTGAACTTTGGGAGTTTGTTCACCTGTGTTCATATCAGGATTTCCTGGGGGCCTCATGAAGAAAGAGCCAGCACGAGGTGTTCCTATGAGCCCACCAGGTCAGCAATGAAGGTATACAGGTAAATAAGCTAGGCAGGTGCCTACGGGCCCAAGGGTCAAGGGAAAGTCGTATTACAAGACGAGGTATACTGGATACCACACATCAAGGAAACGGGAGACAAGAGAGCTCAGTGGACTGGGGTCAGACATGGGCAGGGGCTCAGATAAATCCCAAAGCCCTTCTAGGAGCCAGCTTTAACCACCTGCCAAGAACACTGTCCCCTGCTCACAGCAGTATGGTCCCTTTCCTCTCCTGCCCACACCTTCAGCAGGAAAGCCAGAAGTCGAGCCATGCTTTCTTTATCCACACACAGCCCACTTAGGATGAAGAAGCCGCAAGCTCACAGGCTTCTTGAGATGCATCACATGGCAAGATTGGTTTACAAGCAAGACCAGAATAATTTCAGGTGAATCAAGAATATATAAACATGTAAATATTTTGGTTCTATGGTGAGGAAATGAAAATTATCATCCATTAATATATTCTTCTAAATTCTTTTTAACAAACAAGAGTACAGGAAGACAATGGAACAAATACTACTTTATCATTACAGCCATTATTAATTTAAAATTATTCATGTTCCTGGTATTTGGAGGTTACATAGAGACATCCAAGCTGCCCTTTCAGTTTTCAGGTTGACCCTTCTCCCCTTAGTGACTGACCAGCAGTGGAGAGGAACTTATCCTTCACCATAGAAGTCACTGCCCTCCCCTTGTCCACGGGCATGTGGTCCTCTGACAAAGATCTCGGTAGGATCTACAAATCTATATTTATATAGATATAACCTGATATTATAAGATAAAGCATGATTCTTCTGCATATCACAATGTATTTAGATTAGTGGAGCCTTCATTTCCCAACAAAGATGAAAGAAAACGGAGGGGGATCAAGTATAACCCTGATCGTCACTAAACTAAGCCTGGTTTTAAGTCTGTAACCATTTGCCTAAGCTGCTGTTCTGTCAAAATTTCTTTAGATGAAACTGCAACCTTGCTCCAGCAGCCTTGGTCCTTTCTGGCTGGACCAATGTGGTGTCCTCTTTCTCAAAGATTCTGGCTCTTCATGCACTAAACCCTGTACTGTCTCAAGGAAAGTAAAGGACATACTTCATCACTGTCTAATACACCTGCACAAGATCTACGTGAAGAGCAAACTGAGCAGAAGAAAATATGCTCCCCTTGTGCCTCTTCTCTGTCGCTGGAGATAAACAGTAAAAGCCAGTTCACTCCATCTCCCAACAGCATCCTACATGTGAATATGGCTGC
>LOEQ01001121.1:345930-357421 GCA_001685075.1 Bramus lutescens | reverse complement strand
ATCTAGGAGATTTTTGTCTGGGACCAGAAGATGAGAGTCCATCGACCTGAGGTTGTGTCTTACCCAAGAATCATGGTTTAAACTCTTCTATGGGTCACAACCTCAAAAACAGCAAGTGCAGGATTCCCAGAGACTAGTGGGGTATTAAAATTAAACTGATCTGACATTTTAGTAGAAATAAATCTAAGAGGTAAAAGCAGAGAGTGTACCTTCTTTATAAGGCTTTTTTAAAAAAAATATGTGTGTTGTATGCATTTGAATACGTGGGTGAGCTCACCCACGTTTGCATATGTCCCCATAGCTCTCTCTTAATTTTTGAGGCAGGATCTCTCACTGAACATAAGTTCACCACTTTGGCTAGACATTCTGACCAGCAAGTCCCTGTGATCCACGTGTCTCTGCTCACCCTATGAAGTGAACATGCCCCCTAGCAATGCTGAAGCATGTAAAGGCAGCCGGTTTATGTTGGATTTCATGGTCTGAGTTGATGAGGACAGACTGACCAGGTCTCTTCCTCAAGGAACAGGTTCCACCGAGATACAAACTAGGACTGCTGAATTCATAGTCCAGAACATTAACCGTTACACCACGGGAGCTGGTGCACCCATCCTACACAGGGTCACGAGTGTGCACCGCCACTCCTGGCTTTTCTGTGGGTTCCAGGGACCTGAACTCGGGCCCTTATGCTTGTGCAGCACACACTTTACCCCTTGTGTCGGCTCCCCAGTTCCTACATCACCTTCTTCATCCATGGTGCTTTCACAGAAGAAAGAGATCTCAGTGGCAGCCTCTCAAGGACTGCCACCAAGATGACATAACATTTGTCCCCAAAATCTGATAATATCAAGATGGCAACTGAACTTAGCAGGCCTTCACTTTCTTGGGACCAAAGTGTCTGGTTTTCCTGAACCCTGTGACCGTGTAAATAGGACACAGTGATATACCAGGAAGTAGGCTCATTCCCATTTAAATATTTTAACTTGAGATTGGCTGATGTTTATGGTAGATATTAAGTCACCGAATAGGACACTTCAGAGCCACAACCACTCGCCTTATCACTCACCCAGAGACAGTGACACAGTCCCCACAGGAGCAGCCAAGCCCCCACTGACCTTCCCGTCAGACACCTCCGCAGAGAATAGGAAGCTCCTCCGCCACAGGTCCGGGAACAGTCGCTCCAGTCGCCCCAAGCATCCCAGTTGCCATCTTTGTCTTCCTCGGAATGAGTGTTCCTTGAGGTCTGGATGAGGGGGGATGCAGCCAATTATAGAAGTCAATTATTACCTACATCTACTATAAAGCACTTTTTATTTTATCTTCTAAAAGTAGCTTTAAACTATTTTAATTCTGGAGCTAGCGTCTCATGATGTAGCTCCAGCAGACACTGAGTTTGTGTGCCCCCTACCTCAATGTCTCCATCTCCTAAGTATTAGTATTAAAGATTATTTTTATAAATAGATAAATTCTTGGTTGTGAGAAACTTCGCAGCAGTTAAGAGCACGTGTTACTCTCACGGAGAACCCAAATTTGATGTCCAGCGCACACATAGTAATTCATGACTGTTCATAACTCCAGTCCCTGGAGATTCCATGCCCCTTCTGACCTCAGCAGGCACCAAGCACACTTATGATCATAAACACACATACAGATGAAACACCCACACATAAAACAAAATGAATAATAAATTTAATTAAAAAACTTTCTAGAAAAATCTATAAATCCTTAAAATATGTCAGAATGAATTCCAGATATCTTAGAAATTTATATTAAAGCGCTAAAACCATAAAATACCAAGAAAATTATATGCCATATAAACATTGATAGTCTTATGCTTAGCATAGGAAAGACTGTCTTGTATCTATTAGCAGAGGTAAAAAAGTAGAAAAGGCTGGTGTGGTTTGATTTCTTTAAAATGAAAACACAAAATAGTTTCTCTCTGTCTTTGTACACAGCAGCGAAAGTACAGGAGCACAGGCTGCAAGAATGTACATCAAGCCGCCTCTGTCCCTGAGAAAAGTCACAAGAGGAACGGCATTGCTGGCTTTCCTTTACCCTTTGTCTGCAGCAAATATGCCTAAGCCTTAGGAATCAACATCGAGCCAGGTGGGCTTTCCTGAGTGATGTTTTCAGTGGTTTTGAATTTCTTTTTCTTTTTGAAGTATTTTAGGTCGAAATACAATCATTAGATGATGTTGTCTTATTTAACATGGGCAAGCCTACTCTTGGATAGATCAAGAGATGCCCAGAGAAAGAGAATGCTACGGTGAGAGAGTGGAAGGGCTTTGGATGACTTAAGCAACATTTTGTGTTGTGTCTCTCTATTTCGAAGCATGTTTAAAAGGCTTATTTTTATGCTTAGTCATATGTATTCCTGTGTCTGGGGTGGGGTAGTGCCCGCATTCGCATGAGCGCAGGCTACTTTGGAGGGCAGAAGGGAGGCATTAGATCGCCTGCAGGGGGTGTCACAGGTGGCTGTGATTCTCCAGAACGGGTGCTGACAACTGAACTGAAGCCCTCTGAGAAACAGAAAGTCTGAGCCACTGACCCATCTCTCCAGCCCCTTCAACCATATTCTAAAAGATAAAACACAAAATGTCTTCCTTAAAATCAAGGAAGTAAGCAAATGAACAAAACCCTATCCTCTTGGAATGTGGAAATAAATGGTCAAGTCAGACAGAATTTAATAGGTAGGTCGTAAGGCAGAGAATGTAGAGAAACCAGGACATAGTAATGAATGACGACAGCATGTGCCTGAATTAGATATTGCTCGGGTTGCCCTGTGCCTTCAGGCAAGCTACATCATCATTCCCTCCCCAAAAAAAGTTAAATTAAGAAGGGTATTGGTAGGGAAGACCTTCAAAACCAAAATGAAAAAAAATTATGACAGAGTGCGAAAAAGGTTTTCCAATAACTTTTACTTAGGTGCCCCCGGTCACCGGGTCTGACAGCTTCTATTAATAGCACAGTGAACAGCCCCATAGAACAGTACTGTAGCCTCAACAGAGAGACAGAAAGAATAAATATTTGGCCACTGACCAAATCTGTCATCAGGAACGGGAGCTAATTAAACCCATACTATTGACTGTTCTAATTAAGAACACTGTTCAGGTCGATTTTTTGCCCTGAAAGTCATCAAATACAACCTGTCTATAATATAGTATAAAATATAAAATTCCAATTCATAGAAAAATACAATTAGCAGTTTAATGCATTCATCTGGACTTCTCGACGGGGTAAGTCCAGATCATTTAGGCAAATGCTTAAACTATACAGAGCTGAAATTGGCTTTTCGTTCTGTCACTCGATCTATGAATTGGTCGAATGTGAAAAGTTGAAAAATATCATCATATATTTTTTAAGCGAAAGTTGAGAGCCCCCTGCAATATTGCTTTAATTTGTTTTTACTCCCGCCATCCCATCTGTTCCATTTATAGTTAGACTTGGGTTTCTTTCCATAGCTCCTCCACCTTTACTTAGAGAAAACATCTTGATTCTAAAATAATTAAAGCAGGCACATTATAAAATGAAAACATCTGGTTTCTCTGATTGGATCCGTCAGCTTTTTTTTCCTCTTAAGAAAACAGAAAGCAAATGGCATCTCAAGGCTTCCTGGCGGTGTTTCCCTTCTGTTAGGATGGTTGGGTTCCATAGACCCCAGAGGCATTTTCTGCCAACCACTGGCCCTGTTGTGCTTTCTTCCTAGCTACAAAGTAGCAACAAAGTCCTTGATTTTGGCCACTTCTCTCCTTCGGTCATCCTTTCCCAGAATTTCCATCCCTCTAAAGAATCGGACAATGAGCCCCACTCCTCTCCTCCGGAAGAACCCTCCTAGATTTTCCCAAAGCCTCCATTACCAGGCTTATACCCCAAACGCCTTCTGCTCTTTCGTGACTGTGTTCAATCTCTGCACACAATTAAGGATGCAAATTTTAAATCTCAAAATGCAGTGTCTAGACTGTGGCATTATATCCAAAAAGAGCCTAAGCCAGGTATTACCCCATGATCCATATTCCCATGTGTATGTGCATGTGTGCTTGTGCGTGTGTGTGTGCGCACGAGCACATGTGGGTGTGTGCAGTGCATGTATGCACAGATGTGGAAACCAAAGAATAATCTTGGGTGTCATTTCTCAGGAGCAGTCCACTTTGATTTTTGATTCTAAAACAGGGTCTCGTATCAGTTTGGAGTTCACTCCTTTGACAGAGCTGGCTCACCAGCCCAAGAGAACCATCTGTCTCAGCCTCCCCAGTGCTGGGATTACAAGCACAGGCTATCATACCTGACTTTTCTATGTGGGTTCTGGGAACTGAACTAAGCTATTTCCTTAACCCATGCCAAATTTCTTTTGATAAAGTTTCCCTCCCTTTTCCCCTCCATCCTCCCTTACTCTTCCTGTCTTTTCTTCCTTCTCTCCTTCTCCCCCCCTTTCTTCTTATTTCAGACATACCATTTAGTGGAACCCCCTTTGGAGGCAGGATTGCATAATGATTAAAACTGTTAAGATAAGCTTTTAACCTTCATAACACTCAGGTTAAACAGCTAGTCACCATTGTTCACACAATACTTAGAACACACAGGAAGAAAGGAAACCACATAAGTGTCTCCGTGTAGCTGGTGAGTGTGTCACAAATGTCAGCAACTGTTGTTCTTAAAAATAACATCATCAAGATAATGATGGCAGAGCCAGCTCTCCAGGCAATGCTTATAAAAGATTTAACATTAACCACCAACAAATCTTCTCTTGGTGCTTTTGGCTTGGGAGATCAGTCTGCTGAGGTCTGTTTGGACCCTGATCCCAGCATCCATCTCTAAGCCATGCTCCTTGACCTTGCAGCTTCCATGTGTCCCCCAAGTCACTGATAAGCATGCTAGACATGGCTTCCGAACCTGACTGAATTCCATTAAGAATTATATCTGCTTTTCTGCAACAGGAAGCAGATCATGTTGCCAAGTGGATAGCCCACTGATCAGAGAGACCTGTGAATATAGCTTAGTATTACCACAAAAATATGAATAATATCAATTGCCATTGTCAAGAATCAAGCTGCAGAAGAGGGCCGTGGAGGATGGAGGGACAGTCATTCATGGGAACTGGGTAGGACCTTACCGGGCTGTGTGGTGACCATCATCCCCCTGAGAGAAGAGGTATGTGGTAGCCTCACTATGACCAGCCCAGTCCCTAAAACCCAGTGGCCACAAAGACAGATAACCCAGACCAGACAACTTTTGTTTACTAGTGGGAACCGCTTCTCCCAATTCCCCTTCCCAACATCGCCTTAAACTGACTTACGTGACTAGACTCTGTGTGAACACTGTTTTGTAAGGCAAGTTGTTGAATGAACCCAATCAAAGTTTGATCCACCCAACATCACATTCGTGCCTCTGTGGTATGACCTAGACTAAGACCTGAAGAATTGTGTCCTTCCCAGGGCAGCTGCTGTTGCATCCTCTCTAACTCCCACGGCCTCTCTGGTGAATATTCCCAGCAACATCTTCAGGAGAGCAACATTTGCAGAACCATGTGTGTCCAAGGAATGACAGGGCCTCGGCAGAACCCCTTGGTCAACCCCCTCAGGCTAATCCTGTTTTCCTCTGTGTGACTTCTCACTGATGGTCCATTTCCTTTGTGACCAGGAATCTGCTAAAATTCAAGCATTGAAGTACCTTCACTGACAGTTAGCATCCGCAGTGTTGGATCCACTCCATCTGCAGCTGTGAGCCACAGGACCACAGCATTGTTTTGATATCTCAATGACGCCTTTTGCGTTATCCACCACCCCCACCCCACCTTTATTGAAAGTGGAGCTACACTTCTGGTTTTCCAAAGTCTGCCATTTTATCTTGGGGATCTTGTGAGGAATGCGTGTTCCTGGCTGGCATTTGTGGACTCCCCGACATCTGCTGGTTCCCTTATCCAGACAGACACCCAAGGTCAAGGTTCTGCACTAGGTGCCCTGAGAGGACAGATAAGGATCCAGGTCCTCAAGCTGCTCTAAATGAGCAGGAAGGGAGAGAGGTCAAGGGATTCAGGGGCATGGCATTAATCCTTAATTGTTGAGGAAAACAAATACATAAGCTATTTCCATGACCTTTGTTAGCAGAGGATAGAGCAAGGTCAGTTCTTTTCCATAGAATGAGGCGATAATTCTGTGGGAACCATATGCCCCCATCATCTCCAGTGGGAGAGTCTGTGATGCACATGAGCCCTTATTTTTACTTGTCTCTATTTTCTAACTGATAATGAATTATAAACACTTTTCAATCTGCTAATTATTTGTTGGTGACTTTTTCTAGTATCATACAATGTGTGTGCATGTGTGTGCACACACAATAAAACATTCAACATAAGTTTTTTTGTTTGTTTTAAAGAGCAAAGAAAAACACCCAAGGAAAGCCTATGAAAACACATCTTAAGGAACAGTGTGCACTTTGTGTCATTTGCTTTAAACCATCAGGATTAATGATTGCTTAGGAAATCATATTTTCCCAAGTAAAATTGCAGCTTGGGAATATACTGGATGAAAAACAAGCCCCCAAGATATTGTTTACTCGTTATATAATTGGACTTGGCCAAAGCCTGGACTACAGTGGGAGTGAATGTGTTCACCATCTCATAAAGCCTTGAGTTTTGCTCACTCTTCTTGGATCCCCAGGCATAAATCAAATCATAAACTATTTCCCTGACAAGTTCTCAAATCTCTGACTTCTACTGAATAGCCTTGTTCTGCTGGTCTAGCTCAAACAAGAGTAATTAAACACAGATTGCACATCTAAGGCCACTTATTGGAAATGCCATATTAACAGCTCCATGTTAAACACAACTCCAAATGAAATGAGTTCCAGTGGGAGATTACTTCCCAGGCATCAAATAAAGGTTCATTCCAATGTTCCCACAAAGGTTATTTGAGGAGATCTCAAACCACTCCGATTCTGTTAACAGTAGATACATTCTTTCAGGTTAATACCACCTTCGGGTTTTGAGCAAAAAACCTTTAAAATTATGAATGGGGCAGATGTCATTAAAATGTCAGTCAAGTTGTCACGGAGATCAACAATTCAATTCAACCAGGTTTATTAAACACTAATATATCTAAAGCCATGTGCTAGGTACCAGCGATAAATTCCCAGGGCTCTGACACTTACCCCTTCCTTGTCCAGCCCATACTACTCTCTGCTAAGACTCACTGGCTGAAAAGCCGACAGCCTGGGCAATTGGCCAGCCTTTTCCTAGCCAGTCTTGGTCCCTGGTCATTTTTACCACCACAAGAGAACTTCTTTTTCCCTAATTCACTGGGACACACTTCACACTGGTAAGCATCTGCCTGTCAGACACACCTTACTTTGTAGCTTCATATCTCATGGTTCCTGTCCAAGCTGCATCTCAAACTCCAGACACAGTTCCTATTAATTCCCCAATAGAATTGTGCTGGTCGAATCCTCTGTGTGTATGTGTGTGTATGTGTGTGTGTGTGCACGCTTATCTCTGTATGTCGTGTGTCTATGTGTGTGTGGTGTGTGTGTGGTATGTGTGTCATGTGTATATGCGTTAATATGTGTGTGTGTTGTGTGCATAGTGTGTGCATGGTGTGAGTGTGTCTGTGTGTGTACTTGTTCACATGAGTATGCGCCAATGTGCTTGACTAAGGAACCCAACTGATGTCCTCATGCTTGAGTGGCAGGCACTTTATTTACTGAGGCTTCTTTTGAGCCCCTTGAGGGGTATTTTATTCTATGTGTTTATATATTAATTTATTTTTGAAGTATTAGCATTTGTTTTTGCAGCACTTGAGATCAAACTCACAGTCTTGGGTATGGGAGGCAAGAAAAGTGCTTTGCCACTGAATAACACCCTTAGCCCCTGAGGAACATTTTTTAAAATATGTCTTTGAATGGACAGGGTACAGAGAAGCCATGAGACCTGGGCAGCAGTTTGGGCTAGTGTGAGCCAAACTCTATAAATCTCAGGACTTTCATCTTCATCTTTCTGTGTAAAGAGCGATGAGGGGGAGGTAAGGCTTTTGGTGAGAAAATATAGCCAGAGAGAGAGAGAGTCAGAGACAGAGATAGGAGATGCCAGGCCAATTCCCGGGTGTCTGTGTTAAGTTGCACATGGCAATCACATTTAAGCGTCATGACCATTCTCAAGCCCACCCTTGCGGTAAGTTTCTAGTGCCCGTCTGTATAAAATAAAAGTGGCTATGTCAATAATGGCTAAAAAGAAAAGCACAAATAGGAAACACCCTTGCAGCTCTAATTCCTTAATTATAACGGTACAGCTTACCAAAGGTGATTGTGTGTGTACATTCGTGTTGGGGAGTGGTGCTCATGTGTGTGCGGGTGCATGTGTGGATGAATATATGTGGAGGTCAGAGGTTAACCTCAGGTGCCATTCTTTGAGGTACAGTCTACCTGGTTCTTTAGCTACAGTCTCTCACTGACCTGAAAGTCACCAAACAGGCTAAGTTATTTGTCAGGCAAGTGCTGTACTGATTGAGTCATCTCCCCAGCCCCTAAAGAATTTAACAAAAGAATCATTTGGCCAAGACTTAAACAAACAACGACTTCATATAAAAATCAAAATTTCTGACTTCTGATGAAAAACGAAAAATGTAACTAAGATTCACATTGCCACACGATAATAATATTTGGACTGGGTGGTTTTGTGTGTCAACTCGACACAAGCTAGAGTCATCAGAGGAAGGAGCCTCAACTGAGAAAATGCCTCCTTGAGATCAGTGGGGGAGGACCCAGCCAATGGTGTGTGGTGCCATTCCTGGGCTGCTGTTCCTAGCTTCTATAAGAAAGCAGGCTGAGCAAGTCAGGGGAAGCAAGTCAGTAAGCAGCACCCTTCCATTGTCTCTGCATCAGCTTCTGCCTCCAGGATCCTGCCCTGTTTGAGTTCCTGTCCTGTCTTCCTTTAGTGATGAACAGCAATGCTGAAGTATAAGCCAAATAAACCTCTCCTCCCCAACTGGCCCTTTGGTTATGGCATTTCACTGCAGCAATAGAAATGCTAACTAAGACAATATTGCTAAATGAAACTTAAGTATGGCCATTCAACTCTAATGGACAATGCAGCATCTTTCCAGCCATCCGGTTTGCAGTGAAAGCCTCCGGCTACTATTTCTCATCTACTCAGGATGACTACTGGAAAACAACACACTGTGAGAAAGGAATGAGCAAGGCCAGACAACAAAGAGAGAAAACAGCAGCGTGTGGAGGGATTAGAACCCCGCATCATTGCTGGTAGGAATATAAAGTGGTACGGTCATCATGGGAAACAGTATGGCAGTTGCGCAATAGAGTATGTGTTCACCATAAGACTCGGTAATTCTCCTTCCAAGTACATATCTCCCCCAAAATTGTACACATGGACTCAGAGATCTGGATGCCCATCTCTACTGCTAAAGTATTTACAGTAATCAGAAGAAGGGAAAACCAAATGTCTACCAACAAGAGAACAAACAAGATAAGCATGTATAAATGCACATATTATTCAATATAGAGAAAGAATAGAATTCTTAAACATGCCACAGCATAGATGAAATTGAAGTCATTTTACAAAAGAAGTCTGGCATAAAAGAAATATGTCTAACTATTTATGAAGCACCCAAGTCATCCCATCCACAGGCATCAGTTGAGGGCTGACTGCCAGGAGCCGGAGGGAGGAGAGAATCGTTAAAATGCTAAGTGTTGTCATGTATGTTCTAACACATAGGGAGACAGAGACTAGGACAGAGACGGAAAGACAGACAGACAGTTGACACAGGCAGAACACCATTTTCAAATGTAGAAGGGAAAAGCCTCGGAAAATGGAAATTTTCTTTTTAAAGTTGGTGATGAAATCCAATCAACCAAAAGATGATGCAAAATTTTGGAAAAACAGGATTGTAAAAGTCAAGGAGAAGGAACGGCAGTGAGCACTTGATCCACTTCAGTATGGAGCCCCTCTCAAGCCACAGGGCTGCCTGAGAGGGCTGTAGAGGAGAGCACACTCCAGCAAACTAGCCCCTATCGTGTGGCATAAAACACTGGAAGGAGAATGGGAAAGAGCTGTAAGGACGGCGTACAATATTATCTAAAATTTCAACATCAGTTTCTAAAACATAGTAAACTCCAGACTTCTAATGCTGTGTGATCTTTGGTCATATATGTAGAAATACCACTGAGGAACAAAGTTGTTCTGTTATGGTTTTAAGTTCTGCCGGTCTCTCATTTTCTCTTTGTGTCCCTGTTAAATTCGCATGAAGTAGGGCTGGAGAGATAGCTCAGTGGCTATAAGCACCTGCTGCTCTTCCGGATGACCCAGGTTTAGTTCCCAGCATCCACACCAGGAGGCTCAAAACCATCTGTAAGTCTAACTCTGAGGGAATCCACAGCCCTCTTTTCACCTCTGAGGGTACCTGCACTCAACTACACATATCCACACAGGGACACGCACATACGCACATCATTATTTTATAGCAAATAAAATTAAATACTCTTCACTTAAAATGACCCTCATAGCATGACAGCATTTTCATGGCACCATGTCTGTGTACTCGCCCTGTTCAAAAATCCTATCCACAAACATGCAAGAAAATGTTCAGAATGTTGCCATATAAATTCTGGTTATTTCTGGAGATGGAAGATGAGTGGGTTTGTGGCTTTCGTTGTAGCCTTTCTGAACTGCTGGATTTATTAACTAACAAGTGCTACACTTTCAAACTTATTATTCTAATATATAAATCAGTCCAGCTTGGACTCAAGAAACAGCATCCATGATAAGTTCCAAATCCTGGGCAATGCAAGGTCTGTTTGGCAAACACTGGTCAAGAATTTGGCCCTGGTGGCTGGTGCCCTTAAGAGCATTTATGGAAACTGCCTTAGGACATCTCAAGCCCAGTTGTACAAGGTCTCCACCCAGATGTTTCAGATTGTTAGCTTCCAGCCCCACAAGCATCCATGATGTTCTAGAACGTTGCTTCTCAGCTGGACTCTGCAAGTCCTGTGGAACACTTAGTAATGTTTGGAGATATTTTGGAGTTTTGCAACCGGAGCAAGGGAGACTACGACTAAAATGTTAACACATTCCAGCCCCCAGGGCAGCCTGAACAGCCAGCAAGTATCTAATCTAAAGAGTGGCCTGGCAAGGAAACCATCCTAGAATGATGCTGGTCATGTGACTAATCCTCTTTGCTCTCACAATGATTTATAACAATTCATGCGAAAATGCTTATTTTCTAACCCGCTGTAACAGCCACACATCAGGAGTATTTGCAGCACTCAGATGGATTTTGCCTTCACTCTGCTCATCACCATGGATGAAAAGAGGATCCCTGCAGAAACCCGACACCTCCTATCCTCAGGCTCTGTGGAATGCTCTTGGTGCACTCTTGCCCATTAAAAACCACAGAACAGCCTTACGGAGCTCGTAATCCCAACATACCCTAAACCACATTCAAGTCCCTCATATTTGACAGTCCACAGTGGGCTTTTCTTTCTCAGGAGT
>LOEQ01001121.1:332557-345920 GCA_001685075.1 Bramus lutescens | reverse complement strand
GAAATACAGGCATAGTCTTTCCAGTTTCATGATACCAAGGTTTTAGGAAAAGCTTCTTTTTAGACTTTCCTTCATGATTTATTTTCATTCATGGTTAGCCATTTTCACATAGAAAAACACAGGATTTGTGCCAACGACTCATCAAGAATATTACCCAGACCACAGGCGAGGGGCATCGGCTTTAAACAAATTCCCTCAAGAAATATTATTTGACAGTTAGTAAAGTGAGTTATGAAAGAAGCCAGCACGCCGTTTCCATCCCTGGCCTCTCTTTGCGCATGCTGGGTCACTGCTGGGTGGAGTGTTACCCTAGGTGAAGAGAGAAAGCTGGCACAGGGAATTCTGCACACCTGAGACCAGAGCACAAAGATAGGAAGAGCCAACACAAAATCTCAGTGCCTTAGCGGAAAATGTTCCACGAAGTCTCTCAGGTTAGATAACAACAGCCAGTGTAGACTACCAGGTGGAGAGAGTTCAGAGTCATCAAGGCTTCGGCCAGGGTCTTTTGAGTTAAGCAAAGTTAAAGTTCCCTTTCCCCCTCAATAACATTCCCCCGATGCCATTTAGTCACTGCCCTCAAAAATCTGGTTAAATAATTGGAAGGCAGGGGAAACATGCACTGAGCACTAAAGGAAATGGGAAGGAAACCATCCTCAGCCTGGTTACTTGGGGGAATGGGTGGCAAATACAAGTCTTGCATTTTGGTAGAGAGGTCTTTTGTCTTCCCCCTCCTCTTTGGATTGGGAATATAAAGCCTATGGCAAATATATGTGGGGGATTCAGTACCCACTGGGTTGCCCTCCCGACTCTATCCTGTGTCTGTGTCTTTCCTTGTGTATCTCTATTTTTTTTCCTGCCTAACATTTTTGATCCACACTCACCAATCCTGGAATGTATGAACCCATCGAGGCCGGACCCCAACAGATGGTGCCCAACATGGGGCTCATGACAGTTTGTATAAGCACCCATGGATTGGATATAGTCACCTAAGCTTGTGGAGACCAGACAGTGGTGTCTGGGTAGTCTGACCTTTATCTATCTTCATCAGCTGACCTTGAACTTACAGTCATCAAGTGAAGCGCTTGTTAAGCTTGGTAGGCAATGGCCACTGTGCCAGGCAATGAAAACCTAGAAACGTCTATGGTGAAAGAAAGTTCCACTGGAACCATGGCAACAGTCACTGTTGGAAAAATGGCCCCAAAGTTGAAAGCCAAGCCAAGAAAAGAGAGTTTACATGTACATAATTGTGCATGTTTATATAAGCACAAAACATGGGAACATGTAATGTACTTGCATATTAAATTAATAATTTTCAATTATACGTTTAGTAAACATTGAAAATACCCAGTAGAGAAAGTTTTAAAGGAGCAGCAAAACTTTCAAGGGCAACAGAGAAAAAAAATGCAAGCAAAATGTGTTCTATACAATACAATACCAAAAATAAAGAAAATGATGGGACTTGATTAAAAAATGAACATAATGAAAAGGATTCAAAATTAAGGAAATTAGAAGAAACACAAAGACAACAGGACATGGGCTCTTTTCAGAATGTTCGTAACATTGTGCTCTGTGTTGTTGGCTCCATTTTCTACAATGCAGTTTGGCTCTTCCTTGCTTCTGATAAGGTCTAAACTGTTTTACTGCACCATTTGTTTACATCCTCTCCTTTATTTTATTTATTTACTGGGACATGCTATTTGTCCATCTCTATGGAGTACATTATGGTAACCCAATACATGCATACAACGCACACTAAGCAAATCAAGGCTATAAACATTTCCACCCCTCCAATAATTAATTGTTTTTATGGGTTAGGGATTCTGCACTCTTCTGTTCATTTTGAAACATATCATCTCACATTGTTGCTTCAGATAATCGATGTTTTCTTGGATTTCACTGATAGCCAAAACAAATGCTAATTAGAATCCACATGCTTCCAGCCACTTCAAAACTTATCACTTGGCTATGTTTTTTTAATAAGATGCAGAATATCTTCACATTTCTACTGTTAGTACTAATAAAATTGTATTCCCTACAGAAGGAGAAATCTATTCTAGGCTTTTATTTGTCCCCCAGATATTAAAGATCCTCATTGAAAGATTGGATTCTTACTCCTCACCTGGGCCCCCTCAGCAATTTCTTTATCCCTTGGATTAGTGATTAACCAGGAATACATATTGAATCAAAATGGAAAGCCATCCCCAAAGATAGGACGACCTCTGCAGTTTCTCCTGTGTTTATTAGCACTGCCGCCCTAATGCATGAGGCTTCTGCACGTACTTCCTGTTGAGAGCAATCTCCACGCCCTGTGTAGTCAATTTCCCCAGCAGCCACCCATCTTCTTAGAAAAGACCCAAGCACACTGTCAGAACTCTACTACAGAGAAAAGCACAAACACCCCCAAGAGTGTGTGTGATGCCTTCCCCATGCTCCTGATTCAGCTAGACAGTTCTACTTAACTTTGGCTAGAAATGCCAAAAGGAACTATGTCCGTCTCTGTCATGGAGACTTAATCTCAAAACCACTGTGTGTTTGGCCTTGCTTCTAATCTGTGCATGACTCCAACGTGTGGATAAGTCAATAAGCTTTTGCCTCTTTTTGTCCAGCATAAAATAATTGCCAGATTCTTAGAAGCCTTAAAATTGTGTTCATCCACTGAAGCCACAATCCAAGGTCACTCAGCTAACACTAAGTTTCCATCCTGAAATTGGCATCTCCAGCGTCACTTCCTCCGAGAAACCTCATCTCAATTAGAGGGAAGACTATGTGGCTATCCAGTTCACATCTTTCTCACTATCTGCAAGCTTCATGAATTCTGGCCTTTTGTCTGGTTTCACTAGGATATTCCCAGCAATTCACGCAATGTTGGAGATAAGTATCTGGTGAAAATATTTATAAAATGGAGGCATGGAGTCAAATTTAATGAGCAAACACAACTGTAGAGTTAAGATTTTGGGTAATAGGTGGACTTGGGGAAAGTCATCTTCTGGTCAATAAGACCAGGGTATAAAACTTCTCTGACACCGAAAATTTTCTCTATGAATCATCTTTAGTTTGTCAATGGGTCTTTAATTGAAATAGAATTACATCACTCTCCTTCCTCCCTTCCATCCCTCCAGGCCTTTCTAGCTACTCACCCTGGAATCCCTCCCAGGGCCCCTCTCTCAAGCTGATAGCATCTTTTTCTCTGTGTCATTGTTACATGCATAGATGTAATATATGTGACATGTGGATGCACAAGCATAGAAATACAACTTGCTGAGCCTGTTTTTGTTGTCTGTATGTCTGTCCCAACAAGTACATCAACATCACAGCTCCTGTGTCTAAGACTCAGGGAACATGAAGGAAGAGGAGGTAGAAAAATTTTGAGAAAAGAACGAGATGAGCAGGAAGTCTGCTGCGAAATAGTCTCTCCTAGAAATTGCTGTGGAATGACGGCAATAGCGACAGACATGCTGAGGTAGAAGGGGGAGATTTTCTCCTCATCCCAACCCTAGACAAAGAACCCCAGGCAACTAACGACTGCTGGGATAGGTTTTCAGCCTTTCTCTGGGATGAGCCCCTTTATTGGTTGTCTAATGCAGAGACGTCAGCACTGAAATCGTACACAAATCCTCGTCAAATGGAAAATGGCCAGCGTTCTGGGGAGTCAGCTTACCTCCCTTACTTTTCGTCTTGATTTTGTTTTTGGTCCCATGTTAACTTTTCATTGTGGACTTGACACCACACCATAGCACAGAAGTCACAGACGAGAAAATGTGTACCTTACTTCAGTCTTGACGCATCTGGCCTCACGCTGGCTCATTTCTTCATTGCCAGTGTTAATCCTCCTTTCATTGCTCTTTAAGCAGAAGCTTAGGGGAGGACATTCTATCGCTGAGCAGTAAGGAAAGCTAATTCTGTCTTCCTTGTAGCTGGGCTGAGTTACTGGATATGTTGTAATTGATTAAGAAACAAAACCCTCAGGCTTGTAATAGCTGATACACGATTCTGGTTGAGCTTGAATCCATAATCCACTGGCTACAAATTTTATGTGGAAATATAGGGAATTGGAAGGCCATGAGAGCGGAGGAATCAATTACCATCCAAACATCCAAACCAAAATTTCCAGAAGTCTGGTTTTACACTAACCCGGCCTTCAGCATCTTTCCTGAGGACACAATTTGAGGAATGTAAGTGAGTGGATAACTTTAGCATAAACTCACAAATCGTTGGAACTAGATAGGGACTTTAGTGAGTCATTTTTACAGACGGTTAACAAGTCCAAGAAGAAGAGCTTGGGTAGGACCTTGCTTATTGCAACTTGCAGTCAATCCAGGGCTCTTCTATCAATCGCAGTACCTGCCCCCAACTCTCTCTTTCTCTCATCCTTCTCTTTTCCCCCAGTACTAGGACTGAGCCAAAGATAAGAATTCATCACTGAACTAATTTTTAGCCCACCTTTCATTTTCAGGCAGAGTTAACCAGGCTGACCTTTGAACACACCTGTAGCCAAAGCAGAACTTGGACCTGCGATCTTTCTGCTTCAGCCTCCTGGGCAGCTGGGTTAACAGCCCTGCTCACCAGGCCTGATTCAATACTCACTTTCTTTACTCTTTAGGAGTCTCCTTCCCCTAAACTTCAATACTCACTTTCTTTACTCTTTAGGAATCTCCTTCCCTTAAACTTCTTGAACTTTCTGTTCTCCTACATGCCTAAGCCAGGTCCTTCCCTCTAGGACACAATTCAAACTCATCACACCTACAAGAAGCTCAAACTATTTAGTACGTTCTGATGCCCACAGGATGAAGTTCACAGACGTTTACTTGGCAGTCAAGATCCTCTTCCTTCTGCTTCCTGCCAATGCCTGCATTATCCTTGCTTACCTACGGACACCAAAGCCACGGCATCCCAGCTATCCTGCCCCTTGATACTCATCATGATGGCTGGGCATGCATTAGCTCATCTCATTCTCCCTATGACACAGCCTGGAAGCTCCTTCAAGAGCATTCTTGACTTGGCTGTGAAAGCATGTTATCAAACAGCCTTCAGCTGTCTGCCATTTGCTGGAATTAATTCAGTTGCTAGAGGCGTTTCTCTTAGGATCACACTCTGGTCCAATAGAAAACCTAAGATCCAATGCCCCTCCAGAAAGGGTCATTTCAGCTACTGCCAAGAAACAGTAGAACACATAGTGACTGACTCTTCTCTTATACTTGGCTACATTCAGCAGCAACTCAATGTGGAGCTGTAAGGACCCAGCTATATCAGTCCAGATAAGGGCAACTTTGTTGGCCACTTGCTTAAATGTAGACGGAGACCGCTTGTTCATTTCCTGGCCGCCTAGACATGCATAATCACACAGAAACTATATTAATTACAACACTGTTTGGCCAATAGCTTATGCACATTTCTAGCTAACTCTTACATCTTAAATTAACCCATTTCTATTATTCTGTGTATCGCTACAAGGCTGTGGCTTACTGGGTAAAGTTCTGGCATCTGTCTCCTTCGGCAGCTACATGGTGTCTCCCTGATTCTGCCTTCTTCTCCTCTAACTCTGCTTGGAATTCCTGCCTTGCTCTATCCTGCCCTGTCATAGACCCAAGAAGATTCTTTATTCATTAATCAATAAAAGCAACACATATATAGAAGAGCTTCCCACACCCCTTAAAGCTCCTTAGCGATGGGACAAGTCTGTCTTCATAGGCTCAACTTATCCTTCTGTCCACTCTGTTTCCTTCCCAACTCTATAGTGACATCCATTTTGGGAGAACACTAGCATTTACTCTTTACCCAAGAGAACTATTTTCACTGTCTTTCAGAGTCTTTGCTCCAGGGCACTCCTCTTTAGAAGGTCTATACCATACATCAATCACTTCCTTTACATTCTATTGGCATGAACCATCTTCTCATATCAATTACTCAGTTACATGAAATTACCATCACCTAATGTGTCTAATACTTGTGATAATATTGACAGCAATAAATGTGGGACAAACCATGGCTCAATCATCTGTGTTAACTCCATTCTCTTTCCCCAACTAGCTAAGTAGTTATTCCCTAAGCACAGCACACTCTCCTCTCAAAGGTTCCACATGGCAGACATTAGGTTAACGGTCAGTACACCTTGGATGTGCTATTGCCTTCAGAATGAAGGAGAACACGATGGTGGTTGTATTCTCAGACATAGTAGAGGAGACAGAATAAAAGTTTTGTTTACAGAGAATGACATATGAGGAGTGTTGTACAAGGTCTTTCATCCATGCCAAAAAGACTCCAGAAGGCACCAAGTAGACACTTGGTGAGAGCCACACTGGTGCCAAGGAGTCTGGATCTGCTAGAACCAGTGATGGCTCCACCGGAGCTGCCTTAATCCATCTAGGATAACCCATGTTCTGAAACAGGAGACCGTCACC
This sequence comes from Bramus lutescens, assembly GCA_001685075.1. Taxonomy (NCBI): domain Eukaryota; kingdom Metazoa; phylum Chordata; class Mammalia; order Rodentia; family Cricetidae; genus Bramus; species Bramus lutescens. Next base: position 339,522 of record LOEQ01001121.1, on the reverse strand, counting down.
ATCCTCATATGCATAACCAGGGAATCCAACTGCTTTTGCTTCTTCCTCAAAGAGAGCAGGAAATGTTTGGGCGATCTAGGTTTACCTTGCTTAAAACAAAACCTGGGTCATGTTAACGCTTACAGTAAAAAGTCAACTAGAACACATGAACCATGAGGGCTAAGTTTTAAATTCTGTGACACGTAAGCATGCTGTGAATGAGAATAAGAAATTTCCTCAGATTCGGGGAAAGAGTTTAAAAGTTAACTGTGGAGGACATCCCTCACCCTGGGTCATTTCTGAAAAGGCAAGAAGCATAAGCATCCTGCCACCTCCTGGACCCAGGGACCTAGCAGGTACCTGACAGGAAACCTAATGAACGGGAAGTGGAAAAACTTACTGAAGCTATTTCTCTACCAGGAAGCAAACAGTCAAGAAAGAGCAGGAACTCTATGGCTGCCTGGTGACGCCAAGTGAGACACCTTCTCAGCACTCTTTGGGAGCAAGGAGGAACCACAAGATGAGCGTCAGAGGGAAAATAGAAAGGAGAGGACTCCGTGGACCCAGAGAGAAGAGAAGTCAGGAATGACCCAACCTGGCTGTCAGCTGAGGGATTTTCAGAGACTTGCAGCCAGAGGGCAGCCAGATGCTTCCTGGCAGAGCTTCCCAGGAAAACATCCAAATTGTGGGCAACTTCCTCTTCCACCTAACCCACTCTCATTTCGGCTAAATCACCATTTTATTGCTTTCCATAAAAGGTAAGTTAAAAGAGAGTTTCATCCATTGATTTCCTCCCAGAACAATCTATAGTTAGTCTTTGCCTTACATTGTCGAAGCTTATTCCACAAGAAGGAAAACCTCATGTTACTGTACTTTAAAAAGAGGTAGATCAGGATGGCCTTGAACTTAATGAGATCCTCCTGCCTCTATCTCTCAAGTACCGGGATTCAAGGCAAGCATCACCATCACCCAGCAGGCAAAAAAAAACAAAATCTCCTGAGTAAATTGGTAGCGTGGGGGTCACGGGAGAGGATAGAAGGGGAGAGGAAGGGAGGGGAGCAGAGAAAAATATATAGCATAATAAAATCAATAAAAAATTAAGCACAAAAAAAGAGTTAGAATTCCCTTCAAGTCTGAAATGTTCTATTGTCCCATGACACTAGCTTCAGCATGGCACTGTCGTCATAAATATCATCCACATGGCCTAGAGTCCTTATAAAATGACCAGGGTTTGCAGCTTAGGAGTCAGGAGCATGAGCAATAAGCTTTGGCTCCTCCACCCACTCCTCAAGAGCCAATGACTTCGGCCTCTTAGGTGATTCTTCTCCACCTGAAATATGTTATGGGTAAGGCAAGAACAGCACTGAATTTGTGGTAGACATCAATGGCTGACCCTTCCTTGTTTTAATAACAGAATCCTTTAGAGACTGAACTGAAGTTCAATATGCAATAGGGTTCTTGCTTTCCCAGCCTTTCTTGCAATCTGAGCAGTCTATGATTTAGGGGTGCTAAATGACACAGAATGGAGCATCTTCACTGGCTGCAAATAGTACCCCCCTCACTTGTGCTTGTTCGTGCACACAGATATGTGAAAGTGTCTGTGTGTGGAAGCCCAAGATCAACCTTGGGTGCTGTCCCTCAGGAAGCAAACACCTTGTTTTTTGGCAGCATCTCTCACTGGCCTAAAGTTCACCAAGTTAGTTTGACTCTGCCCAGAAAGAACCAGGCTTCCTCCTGTCTTTAACCCATCTACCTCCAACACTGAGGCAACAGAGATGAACCAAGATACCCAGCTTTTCACAGGGGTTCCAAGGGGCTGAACTTGGGTCCTCGTGTTTGCATGCTGAGTACTTTACCAAACGAACTACATCCCCAGGCCTCGGAATCAAATTCTTGATTCATTGGATGTATGTAATTACATGCCTCTTCTCTCCATCCTTGGACCTCAATATGATGCTTGAAGCTGCGAAAGTCATTTTGCAACCACAAGAGGAACAGCCAACATACAGGGTACAAAGAAATGAGCCAGGCCAGGATGTTGAGTAGCTTCACCTAGGCACCATACCAGTCCTACTTATTAAGCAACAACTGCTGCACTCTACTCCTTGCATTTGAAACACTCATACCCAGCACAGGATTGTTGCGAAGGCTGAAGAACACACATCATGAAAGTCAGCTGTGCCTCACACATCATAGCTCTGTCTGGCTCATAAGCCTGCCACTCCTTCCTTGACAACAAGTGACCACTGTATTACTAACAAGATTGGTTTTCTCAGTGACACTATATAATCCAATCATCAATTCAAGCACAATTTGTTCATTTTGTGAATGCAGATAGCCCCATAGAATAAGCACACTGCTTTGACATTATAGTAGAAAAGAGGGAATTCCCAACACCTGGTCCTACTAAGAAATCAGTGAGTAAATGTTGGAGCTTATGGTGGGTGGGTGGAAAAGATGAGATGGAGGAGGTCAAGGGAAGCCAGATTCCACTTAGGAGTACATTCAAGAGGTCTAGTACTGCGGTGGGACAGTGGTCTGTATCCTGTCAATTATATTTTAAATAAATGCTGATTGGCCAGTAGCCANTGTGACTGCCTCACTGAATAAGGTACCAAGCCACATGGCTAGCATAGACAAGAATAATGGGCTACTATAAGTTTTAAGAGTTAATAAGAAGCCTGAGCTAATGGGCCAATCAGTTTATAACTAATGCAGACTTCTGTGTGATTTCTTTGGGACTTAACGATCGTGGGAACTGGGCAGGACAGAAACCCTGACAACATAGTACCCAGCAGAGAGCTTCCAGTTAGTAATATCATAATGCATCTGTAAAATCTCTGAGAGAGTGCTAAGGGTTCTTCTCACCAAAATTAATAATAACAATAATAATAATACCTAGGTAATATGTATGCTAATAAAGTCAATTTGACCCTTCCATAGCATACACATATTCTAAAACATTTTAACTAATAATATTTGTCATTAAGATTAACTTTTAAAAGAAAGCTAATGTACAGACATAGCACTTATATGTCTGTGAGATGAACATACAGAATTTCTTAATCATTAAAACTAATGGAGGTAGAAAGAACTGTGCTCTATCTGGGCGGAAGTTATGCAATCTCAGGAATGAAAATCTGAGCAAAAGTCTTTTGCGGAATTTAGGCATACTGGCATACACCTATCGTCCCACAATTCAAGAAGCTAAAGCAGAAGGATATCAAGCTTATGGTCAGTCTGTGTGAGGTAAAGAGAGACCAACAGGCAAATCAACAGACAGACAGACCAATAGACAGACTGCTAATGTATTAGTTACTTTTCTCATTGTTGTGATCAAACATCTGACAACAAAATCTGCCCTTTCCTATGTAAAATTGATTGCAATTTTATGATTTGTAATTACTTGCTAATAATTTCTTTTATGTCTTAATGTTTAATCATATTGTTAGAGTCTCATGAGTGTCTAAACATTTCACACAGCCATGAACTACAACTGTCTGGTACCAAGAACTGTGTACAACTACGTTTCAGTTACATTAATCAAACCTTCCATACCTTCACACATATTTTATCAATTCAATCTACAGGAAAAGGTAAATTACGCATTCTTACTATGACTATAAAGTTGGACCCATCTTTCCTTATATCTCTCCCTCTGCCTCTCCCTCTCTCTGTGTGTATGTGTCTGTGTGTATGCGAGTGATGTATGCACATGTGTGTGCAAGTGCATGTATGTGCAGAGGCCGAAGGTCACTCTAAGGTGTCTTCCTCTATTACTCTACCCCTTGTTTTTTGTGACAGCATCTCTCACTGAACCGAGAACCCTCTAACTGGACAGACTGACTGAACACCAAGGATTTGGGAACTGCACATCTCTGCCTTTCAAAGATGCAATTACAGGTGGGCATCACCAAATCCAGCTTTTTATACAGGTGCTCAGCTTCTCGCTCAGATCTTGACACTTGAGCAGCAAACATTTATCCACCCAGCCATCTTCACAGCCTGTGTTTCTGCTTATAGCAGTATTTTCTATAGCTATAGTTAAGTGCATATGCGGTGATTGTTTTAACAGTATTATCAATGCAAAGTGTCTGTGTCCAGTTTAACATCTCTTTATCAAATCTTATTTATAATACTGCTATGTAAGTTTCCTTTAACTGTGTATTTGAGTGGTGAAATATTATACTAAGCATTTCTTTTCAATCCTGCTATATGGTTTTCTGTATTCTCTTATAAAAAAGCATGTAAGTACTATTTTAAACATCATAAATGTACAATACATACTTAGAAATACCTTTAGCTCATTATATATTTAATTTAGTTGTGTATTTCAAGGCATTTATTAACATTTAATAGGAACTATATACATTAAATTTTACATAAGACAGTAGTCACTAGAGAAATTTACCTATTCTAATAGCAAGCTGGATGGATGACTAAGGAGTACCACACAAAATAAGAACCACGTCTTAAAGCTCTGTCACACCAGCATATTTCAGGGAAGTCATGGTGATCACTGACTATGCTCTCTGCTTCACTGCTAAGGTTACTGTCATGCCAACTGCCTCCATTGGCATTTATACCACCTGCCTCTGGTGGCTGTCTGGAAGAGGCATGGGGGGTACGTGGGCAAACGGAAGTCGTGGGTAGTTTATCTCCTAGACTAGAGGCTCTCTGTCTGTCTAAAGGTGGCTACCTAAGTGGAGTACCAGCCCAGCTCTTTGCTCCCAGTGTCTCGCCACTGCCTGCAATTGCCATGGAGAAGAATTTACACTGCCACACCCTGCGGAGCTCATACTGTTTAGTCTTGGTTGTCGACTTTGCTGGATCTGGGGCCAACTGCAAAGTTGCTGGGCACACATGGGAAGGGGATTTTCTCGACCAGGTTATTTGAAGTGGAAAGGCCCACCCAAAATGTGGGTGGTACCTTCTGGTAGCAGCTAGATCAAAGGAGGTCCAGGGAGACCTTTGGCCTTAGCCTCAATGCTTTGAATTTGGCTGTGGAGTTCATCTACTCTGCCTGTAAATTCAGCACTGGCCACTGCCATGGNCTGCTTCATTCCTTTGCTCATACTAGAATCCAGCTTCTTCAGGCTTCCACCACGGCCTGAAGAACAGTGACCCTCCAGGAATTCTGCAGGCTTTCAGTACCCGGGAGGTACAACTTAGTGAGGAACCCAGCCATATGGGCTGAACAGCCACTGAGTCCTGAGGCTCTCCAACATAAAGATAGCCGTTGTTGAACCTCCTAGACTGTGAATCCCCCTTTATTATATAAATACCATATATATATAATTTATATATCATCCTTTATTATATATATATCACTCTTTAGTATGTACATATCACACACACACACACATACCTTTAATTTATAAGTTCATTCTCTTGGTTCTATTCTTCCAAAGAACCTGATGAATACACCTCCCCTCCTCATCATGGCTCTCATTACATAATTTTCCTGAATATATTGTGGATGGTTATAATATTTCTAAAAGACATTCATGCAAAGGTCATGCTCAAGATATCCAAACATAGTAGCATAACATGGTAAATTATAAAATACAGACCAGCATCTCTGGAACAAAACAGTGCTGGCTGTTTTCTGGGGGTCAGGAAAGGTATTTGAATGCTTGTGGAACATTAGAAAGGGAGGAATGGGAACATGACCTCTGCCTAACACTGTTGCTGAACTCAATGAATCTTGGCTTTTACAGCCCAGCTCGATTGGCGCAGCCTTCAGAGTCAGTCTCTTGAAATCTAAAATAGGTCGAGCTCCATTTAGCCTCAGTTTTGCTGTACTTGAGCTACCTTGAGTTTGTTGTCAAATTTTTCATGAAAATGACTGCCACAACTCAGACTCTGACAGGACTCTGAAATAATAGCTTTACACACCACCATTCTCAAATAGGACTCTGAAAGAATGGATTTACACACCACCAGTCCCAAAATGAACTCTGAAAGGATGGCTTTACACACCACCATTCTAGATGGGACTCTGAAAGAATGGCTTTACACACCACCATTCTAGATGGGACTCTGAAAGAATGGATTTACACACCAACATTCTAGACAGGACTCTGAAATAATGGATGTACACACCACCATTCTCATTGGAAAAGTAGATAGAGCCTCTTCCAAAAGAGGTTCTTCGGGTTCAGCAGTACAATCACTGCCTGCCTTGAGGGTCTCCCCAGAGCAAGTCCAGGGGTTTCTCACTCTGGACAGCAGTATATTTTCTCAAGAGCCGCTCTTGCACGAGCTGGTATCAGGCCTGAGACTGTCATCACGTCCCTGGGATGGGAGCACCGGTGAAGCTTAAGTGGATTTTGAAAAGACATTTTAATATTTTCTCGTCTACTCCCTGCTCTATCGAGAAGCCAGATAGTTTCCCCAGGACACCAGGGTTTCTCTAGAAGTAATGAGAACCTTCCTGGAAAGACAAAGACAGCTCCTGGGTGTGCTTCTATTTCTTTACTTCAGACTGCTTCAGCATACCGAGCAGCGTAGCTACAAATCTGTGAGACTTCGAATCTTTGTCTTTGACCATTGAAACTCTAGATATTGGTTAGTTCTGATAAGCAGACCCAAGGAGGGATTAGGAACTTGAATCTGATGTCATCATTTTCTGAAAGAGAACCAGATTACATACCCCAAAATGGTGGTGAGAGATCAGGGTGCCACACCAGACACTGGAACTCTTGCCCTTTCTGTTGGCATAGGAGTGGACAGTAAAGATTCCTCCACTGTTTCTCAGCTAAAAGTGACTCCTGGGTCAGTCTGGACACATGATCCTCTGGGATCTAAAAGGTGACTCATTCTCCTTAGCTCCGGTAATGACTTCTTGGACACCTGACAGTCTTCTAAATCTTGTGTTGTCCCATGCTACACGCCAGGCAGAGGCTAGAGTTCCCAGTCCACATCCGCCAGACAGATGCTAGAGTTCCCAGTCCACATCTGCCAGGCAGAGGCTAGAGTTCCCT
>LOEQ01001121.1:313227-329834 GCA_001685075.1 Bramus lutescens | reverse complement strand
CAGCCTGGTCTACAAGAGCTAGTTCCAGGACAGGCTCCAAAGCTACAAAAAAAAAAAACCTGTCTCGAAAAACCACAAAAAAGATGTACCGCATAAGGCAATTGACATACATGTACATCATGAAAAGATGGCGACTGTCATGCTAACAAATGTTCCCATCTTCACACATGGTTACTCGCTGGCCGGTAGGCAGTGACAGGAGCTGAAAGCCACTCTCACAGCTTCACTGCTCTCCCCACAAATACACAGTATTTAAAGCTAACCTGATGTGCTCACCATTGGACCTCCTGCCTTTTTGTCCTATGCCACTGTGACTGTGTGTGCTCTGACCAGCGTCTTCCCATCCCCTCTGGCCTGGTGGCCATTCTCCTGTCACCATGCGTTAGCTCCCACGTGTAAGGGAATTCGTGCTGGGAATTCACCGGTTGTCTTTTGGCCTCTGTATTACTTCCTCAAGGTACACCCTCTTTTTACAAATGACATCGCTTGCTTTTTTGTGTGTGACTGTTTTGTTTTCTCGGTCTGTCCTCCACCAGTAGACACAGGTTCTCTTTATATCTTGGCTATTGTGAGCGGTGCTTCAGTGAACAAGGGGCACAGAAGAGCTGTTGTATTATATGGCAGCTCTGATGATAATATTCCCAAGAGACTTAGTACCATTATCATGATGGCCGCATGAGCTTACACTCCCATCAATATTGTGCTGATATTCTCTGTCTCTTTGTCTTTATTTTCTCATGGCATCTCTCTAATAGATACCCTAACAGGTAAGGCAAGGCTCGCCATGGTTTTATTAATATTTTCCCATTGGTTGGTAATTTCATTATTTCCATATACCCGTTGACCCTTTGCACGTCTTCTTCTGAGAAATGTCCTCTCCCAGTTTTTAAAATCTGGTTAGGTGGAGATGGTTCACTTCCTGATCTCCTATTATTTTGGCAAATCTACACTAACCAAAACAGGATTGACCTGACATGAAGACAGATATGTAAAACCATGGAATAGAACAGATGGCCCAAAAATAAATCCAAAGATACAGACAAGTAATTCTTGACAAGTGCACCAGGAATATATAATGGCAAATGGGTGACCTAGGGAACCACAGAGTCAAACACAAAGAGATGAAAGTGAAATCTTAGGCCATAAACCAAAGTCAACTCAAAAGCTACAAAGACTTAAATATAAGACCAAAAATACTTAGAAGAAAATGTAAGAAAAAAAAACTCATTGATGACAATGTTTCAAACCTGATTCCAGATATCATGCAAAGCCAGCGGGTTACATCAAACTCAAAACCTCCGCCCAGCAATGGAAACAGTCAATGGGTCAAAAGACAGAACCGAGGCAAGAGAACATTTGTAAGCTACATACAGGATAAGAACTGGAAGGCCAAAATGTGCAAGGAGCTGACACAGCTCACTAGCAGAAAACCAATCTGCTGTGATTCTAAACACTCTCAAACTGCTAAGCTTTGGGGTCCCTGGGGATAGTTTTCCCTTGCTGTAAAATGTGCTGCGTCTGCTTTAAACAGGTCCCCACCCTACAACCATCTCACTCCCTGGTCCCTACTCTCTGCTCTTCTGCACACAGAGGGAACTGGACATACTCCACGGAGCAGCCTCCGGACTCAGACTCTCTTGGGTCTGCATCCCAGACCCTGGACTTAGTTTCCGATTCATTCCTTTGCTCTTTATTCTATTATTCTCCGCTTGCAGAATCCATTGGTTCAATCCATCTCAGAGGCCAGGGCCCCCCGTCTTATTCACTAGCAGGGCTGGAGAGGAAGCTCAGTGGTTAGAGCACTTACCGCCCTTCCAGAGGTTCCAAGTTCAGTGCCCAGCACCCATGCTGGGAAGCTCACAAACAACTGTTGGCTCCGGCTCAGGAGATCTGATGCCCTCTCTCCTCGGACACCTGCATGTGTGTGGCAGACACTCACAAGGCATACACAAAGACATAGATAAAAAGTGAAAAAGATACTAAAAGCTCCTGCCCACTTGCACCTTCTCTGGGCAATCAGTACTGGTCCTTCACATCCTTCTGTTGACTTGACTTACGAAATCATTTTTAGACATTATTCATCTCTCAAAGAAAATCTCAGGGCCTACAAGTCAGATACCATTCCACTTAACTATCTATTTAGGGACCATTCTGTCCCCACCCCACTCCCCAGGGCAGAAAAACATAGCTCCTGATAATCTTTTTAAGTTGAGGTCTATAAAAGATACAGACTTTATTCCCCAGTGAATTTTTGGTTGGTCAGTTGCTTGATTTTGTGTTGCTTGCCTCAAAAAGGATGGCTCTAGCTGTTCTGGAACTCATTACATAGACCAGGTTGGCCTCGAACTCAAAGTCCAGCACTCGAACTTTAATTCCAGCACTGTCTCCTGAGTGTTGGGATTAAAGGCACAACCATGGGCTGGAGAGATGGCTCAGAGGTTAAGAGCACTGGCTGCTCTTCCAAGGGTCCRYAGTTCAATTCCCAGCAACCACATGGTGGCTCACAACCATCCAAAATGAGATCTGGTGCCTTCTTCCAGCATAATAAATAAAAAAATCTAAAAAAAAATAATAAAGGCACCACCATGTCTAGCTTCCCCGTAGAATTTTCAGGTTTTGACTGTAGTATAGCTTGGCTTACCTGAGTGGTGGCAGTGTGTGAGCTTAGCCTCTTTTCTTACCGACTCGCTAGTTCACTAACCTCTCATCTCTATGATAAAGAAACAAAGGCAGATTCTTTGTTTCATTGTTTATGAGGGCCCCAGCTTTGGACAGCTGGCTCCTTTTAGGCTTATGGTAGGCAGAAACACCATGGCGGCAGGATGCGGCAGAAGAAAACTGCTCACCTCACCGTGACCAGGAAGCAAAGAGGAGAAACAGAAAGCAGCCAAGGCCAATATGTCCTTCACAGGCATATCCCCAGTGATGCACTTCCTCCAGCTAGGGCCCCTCTTCAAGTCCCACCACTTGCCCATAGTCTATCCAAACCTTTAATCTGCCCATTAGGTATGAGCCCTCTGGACCCAGTGGTCTCTGGTCATGCCTGCACAGACACATGGGGTGACTGTTCCTCCCCTCCTGAGTGTCTCCAATCCAGTTGAGCTGGCGGTCATGAGTAACCATCTCCAATCCCTTCTAGACTACAATATCCCTTGCTCTCTTTGAATCTGTGTTGAGGGCCCAGCACATGACTGTATTTTGTTTTTAAGGCTGTCATTCTGGAACTGGGGAGCCAGCTCTCATGCAGTGTGGTGAAGGAACATCTCTTAGCTGTTGGTTTTAAGGTGTATCCAACATAAAGACTTTACACACTCTGGTTTTCACCGTGCACTCCACTTGCTCACATTTTCACCCCCAGCAATACCATGCTTCCTCTCGCAACTCGCCAAGACCTGGGAGCCCAAATAATCTCACGCATATGCTACCTTCACCATGAAACTTCCTGCAGCTTCTCTTCTTCTAATATACCCTAAGATTGACTTATTTTACCTATCATCAAAGCTTTGGGAAGCCAGGTTCTTTGTTTTGCTTGCAGGTGTACTTCCTGAACCTGGGCCGTAACTGACACGTAAGTAACATTGGCCTAATGAATGAACATTCCAAACCATCATCCCCCTTCTAGAGGACACTTCTCTGCAGCCGCCTAGGATGCAAACTGATCCTGACTGGTGGTGTTTTATACCAGTACCATTAGATACATTCCTTAAAGGCAGAGACCATGTCTTACTCATCTCTGTATCCCCAAATCATCAGTGAGGCTCAAGAATATAACCCACTAATTTAAAAAGATTGAAAAACAAACTTTATACAATCTTTAATCATGAAAACATTCTATTAAATGATTTAATATCAACAATCCTAAGTAGGAAAGTGGATTTTTATCTCAAACCAATTATTATGCTTTTCTGTTTTTAATAATGACGGATATGCACTTTCATCTGACAGTACAGTTTCAACCAAACCAAATAAAGACAAGGAATAGGTATGTATGGGTCTCTGTAGGTGAAACCAAACACAAAGAATTCTCCCAAGACTGAACTCTGGAGATTTATCTGCTCTAAAGTGTAGGTCCGAGCAGCTACCACAGGAATGCAAAGTGTCTCTATAGAATAAAAATGAAAACACAAGCTCTTCTGCCTTTTAGCAAAATTATTTTATAAATACCAAAAAGAAAAATTAAAAACAGAAGTAAATATAAATGGATCTTCTTAAGTAAAGCTTGGCATTCATATCTCCAATTCTTTCCATTGGTTAAAGTGACCTCTAACTTTCAAAGTACCCCAGTATTATTAATCACTTCCCGGAAGGCTCTTCACCGCTATTTAAGAGGAATATTGATCAAACTTTAATTATTATGGTATTATATAATCATCCTAAAATGAAAACAAACTTCTTGGTTAATAATTATACAGAAAGAGTCCGTCTCACTTATAATCAATAAAAGAAAATTCAAGAAATAAATGGAAAGTGCTTTTGAACTTTAAATACCCATAATACAACAACTTGAAGTTATTCATAATTAACACTTTGGTCTTTCTTTCTAGCCCCCAAAATATGAAACTGGAAATTTGCTATATGATTTCATGAACTGAAACTGATCCTCAACCTTAAATACTACATATTAGTATTTTCTAAAATTTTGAATACATAAGCATCATTAAAGTTTATAATATCCCATCTCAGAAATCTTATAATTGGCCATTTCTTATTTTTAATATTTATATTTGAATGTTTATATCTATATATTTAATATTTAAGATTATTCCTGGGCTTTGAGTAATATAAATAAATATTTCAATAATTATAAAAATTTTTTACTTAAAACTATTGCTTTTATGAAGTCTCAGAACAGATGTTTTCTAGGCCGCAAAGTAAAGATAGCTGATCAAAGTACCATGCTAGTCAGGGGCATGGTGGTACATGCCTTTAGTCTCAGCTCAGCGAGTCAAGCAGATGTGTCTCTGTGAGTTTAAGGTCAACCTGAGCTACATAGCCAGTTCCAAGGCAGCCGAGGCTACATAGGGAGACCTAGTCCTCAACAGTACCCTATAAGCCTGGTCTTTCCCACAACAATCACCAGCATTAGATGAGCAATTCCTTTCATTTTATGGAGCAATGCCACGGTGGAGAATTCTGATTGGTCATTGCTTGGATTTAGACTTCCTTGACTATAAACAAAGCTGCGGTTCGTCTCTGATTGTTCAGCAGGCATGTGAAGTCCCTTTGGAACAGTACATTGCTGCCCTTCCCTTATGCATTAAGTCCCAGTACTTCACCTCTGTTTGCGAATTTGAACTGGATTGTGGGTGATTTTACTTCAGCCTTTTATTTCAATGTTCTTTTGATAAATTCGCATTGTTAAGCACTGTAAGTAGGCAGTCATCAATACTTTTTACATATTTTAAACTTCATTAGAAACTTGAGACACATTTATTTTATAATCTTTTAAAGAATAGTTTTATTTTTCTTTAACTCCGACTCATCTGGAATTTATTCTGGAATCTGATCAAGATTTCGATTAACCTTTTCTAACTAGCCAACAACTTCTTATAATAACATAAGTGGAAACTTATTGTGCATATTAAATGTTTCTTGAAAGCATCTGAGGCAAAAGGGTTGCTTTTGAATTTGTTGAGTGTTTTGCCTGCATGGGCACCATGTGCAAGAAGTCCCTGAGAAGGCCAGGAGAGGGCATCAGACACGCTGGAACTGGAATTACAGACAAATGTGAGCGGCCCTGTGGGTACTGGAAACCCAGCGCAGGGCCTACCAAGAGCAGCCAGTGCTCTAATAGCTGAGCCATCACTCCAGCCCCTGAATTGCGGTTTCATGGCTCAGTATAATTTTTAGTTAGCTACATAACTTCAGATAAATATTCCCAATTTTTCTCATTTTTCTTCTTCTCTACACAGATATAATTCCGTCTTTTGTCAATAATTGCCTCAGCAGAGTGTTCTGAGTTTTCCAAGTGTTTTTAAAATTTTGCTTAAAATATCTGAGTACCTATTTGGGTTATCTGGATGCAGGATGTGACTGGTATTAATCCATATACATCTTAGTCTTTTTCAACTTCTACTTTCTAATTATTTTGAAATCAGGAGGTTAAAAATATCTTGGAATTGATATGTATGCTTATTTCACAAAAGCCTCTGACAAACTAAAGGCATCTTACAGTGTTCATTTAATTTCTTCGTCTTCCCATCTCTCCCATTGCCCTTTCCTACATGTCAGATCTGTGAGACCCGCCCTACACTGACAGCTCTGGGCCTCTACCCGTCCATTTATTTCCATCTCACATTCTTCTGCTCCCAAACCATTCGGGGTCTGTTCTGCCTAATTCCGTTCCCTGATTAGAAGGAATCTAGAATTCTCCAGCACTTTCTGGGTCTTGGTTTACTTTGGAATCTACACCTTCGTCTCTTTTAGCCTCTGATCACCTGCCCTGTGTTTGCCCCTGAGTCAAAGCCAGTGTCCTCTTAAAATGCCAAGCAACTGATGCTCCATGCTTCTCGTTGCTGGTTGTAAATCTGGGTTGGAAAGAGGCAACATCTAAGAGTGTTTAGGGAATCAGAGTCCCCTCTCTCAAGCTAGAGAACATTTTGTAGGCTTCATGATATCATATATATCGATATGGAAATATATATTTTTTCCATAAAGTTCAAATGCCTAGAAGTAGGGGCTGAACAGGGGTCTTGGGGGAAAATACCCCCTGCACCTAATCCTTCTGTTAGTCTGAGCTGTCAGGATTCTTCCCAAGAGGAGACAGAACATCGGACCCCACACTCCAGCAACACTGGCTGCCCACACCAGGTGTTGACACAGCTGATAAATGCCTCCTGTTGCCAGCAAGGCTTCCCACGCTGTGTGGCAAGGGCTGGGGCTAAGGAAGACCTGTGGAACACAGCCATAACAGGCTCACACCTGGCAGACTACATGGAAACTTGGGGCCCTTTCTTCAACTCTGCCAAGGGTTCTGAACCCACATAAGGGCAGCCCTGGCTTGCTCAGAAAGCACAGCTTCCCCTTCTAAACAAAGTACAGGGAAGCAGAGAAAAAGAAACAACAACAAAAAAAAAAACCAGCCAGCAAAACCCACACAGGAACCAAAGTCTTCCTACACTGTCAGATGAAGCCAGGAGTGCTGTTTGAAAGCCTTGTCCTAATATTTTACAAGGAACTCTGGTGTGTGTGTGTGTGTGTGTGTGTGTGTGTGTGTGTGTGATATTTTTAACAAAAACTATCAATGGAACAGTTTGTGAACTAAAAATTTTTAATGTTGTTTTAAGTATTTCTGTTAAAGGCTTACACCAAACTCAAGCCATTATAAACCCCTGTGCTAAAGTGAGTTGAATCGGCGACGTGTGTTATATTCTAGGAGCCAGGGCCCTAGAACAGGGCAGGAAATGAAACCAACTGCTTCAAGCTAGAGCACAAAACAGACTCGACTTGTAAAATATGCTAGTGGTAACACTCCCACTGCCAACATTAGGGCATACTGCTGTCATGAAAATATCCTGGTGTTTGACATGGCTATTCAGATTATAATGTCCATGGACACATTCTAACCTGGTATGCTCTAAAAACACAAAGACCCTTTGTCACCAACCTCTGAATCAATCAATGTCCCTCAAGTGTGTTCTACTGTCAGAACACAGGAGACATGGGGATGCTTTTGCAGAGCGTAGCAGAAGACTTGTCACTGGTGGTTCCTGTCTGTCTCCTGGGAGAGCTCACCAGCTCCCCCAAGAGCAGCTTCCTAGATAACCCCCTGGAAGAAGCCAGTTCTCTTCACAGGAGTGCTTGGTTTGGTTTCTGCATTGCTTTCATGCTGTTGCTGTTTTATGGTTATTACTTCTGATTACATGAGAATTTTTTAACTGTACATGAAAGTACATAAAATAGCAAAATGAACGAATGTCCAGTGCCCAGGACCCAATCCTACCACCGGTCATCAAGGGTCAGCCTGGCACTGCCCATATCCACCTTCCCACACTATTTTGAAGTAAGTGAGAAAATCCTACAACCTCACCAGTACTGGTGTATGTGTGTAAAGAGGAACTTTCTGAACCCTGCACCACAATCCCTTCACACCTCAAAGGCAGCCGACAGGGCATTTCTTCAGTTTTCTTAGTCACCATATGTTAACAGTTGATTGTCTGTCTGTCTGCTTTCTTAGCCAAGATTTAACAAGACACCCACATAGCAATTGATTAACATATCTTCAAATCTTATTTAATCCCTTCTGCAGCTATATCCTGTTATCTTGACTTTTCTTTTTCAACATAGTCAATAAGGAAACTGTTATTTAGCCCAGAGGTTTTCAACCCTTTTATACTCACGAGTCCTCATTCCAAGAAAATTATAGACAGTCCAGGAGTACAGGCATACAAAATAGCTACATAAATCAAATATTTGTTGATAAGTGACCATGATGACATTTATTTTAAAATAATTGCAAGATAAACACGTGCTTTTACCGCTTAGTACAGATAAGAGAAAAATGTATATGTTGAAATACATGCTAATGAGCTGGGCATGCTAATTCATTCAACAAAAAGATTGAAATCTTGACTGAATGTTTGATACTGAAAACCATGGATCATCTTCAACATTTTCCAGAGATGATTAATATTTTCATTCTTCAATTATGACTCCTTAGAATGCCAGTTCGTACAAAGCATAGTGTGAAAGTATGTTTAAAACCTTTCTAGCTATTGTTGGAAATGATCCTAATCCCAAAACAAAAGCCATTGAATGGTTTTTTATGAAACAGGAATCAGCAACTCCAACATTTCTAAACTCAAGGGTTATGACAATAGAACCCCGAGATGTACTTGCTTGAATCTGATACGTGCTGAGAAAGGGTAGAAACACCCAAGGTTGTTCTCTGTAATCAGAGTACAATGTTTCCATAAGAGAAGACAGCTTTGTATGTAATCATGGAAGTTCACTGCACCACAGTCTCCCTTCTGAGCAGAGGCGTTTGAGGCAACACGGTTGGTGTTGGGTGGGATAAAAGCACGAACAGTGGCAAGCTTGCATGCAGTGTGTTCGAAACCAGGGCTGCAGCAGACACATGATATACAACATGGCGAGCCCTGCCAGAAACACCTCGGAGCATAACGGATTGATTCTCAATTCTTTTTGGATCACTATGCATTCAGAAACCTGTTGCCATTTTATTTATTTATTATATGTTTATTATATGTTTGGTTACACAATCCCTTATGGAGTTGCAACCTTGGGTTTAATGAGCTGTGATTCCACCAGTGAAGCTCTGCCCTTTGTGAATGTTGTTGATGGTCAATATGTGGCTTAGCTTGACCTTTTGCTCTTGGGAATGAGAAGTTGCATCTAGTGTGCTGATTTTTGGAGGGGTCGGGAGCATAGAGAGCAAGACGCTACAAGGCAGCATTGTTCTCTCCCATCAAGAGACTCAGGGTTTGGTTGTGATATGAGTGTGTGCTGAGGGACAAGGACTGGGTCCATCAGTCCATAGGAGTTGCAAAATGAAGACACACTCCTATTGTTCATTATTAACTGGGTTGTGCACAGAAGTGTGTGTGTGTGTGTGTGTGTGTGTCCCTAGTTAATTATTCTGTTGTGATAAACACCATGGCAACAAGAGCAACTTGGGGAGGACAAAGAGACTTCTCACAAATCCAGGTCATTCCCCAACTGAGGGAAGTGGCGCACCCTGGCTTGCTCCCGGGCTCAGCTACCTTTCTTATACACCTCCTCTACAAGCCTCCCTTTAGCAGTCAAGAGAATGCACTCACAGGTGTGATGACAGGCTAATCTGATGAGGACTTGATGGTCCCTCTTCCCCGGTATGTCAAGTCGATAAGCAAGATCAGCTGCCACAATGTATAAATATGTGTGAGTTCTCTTTGGTTTCAAAATAATGAGCTGATTCTCAAGCAGCCTCCAACATTGATTAAATCACTTTAGTATCATTAGTAACATAGTGACTTAAGCACACTACACACGCTTCAACCCTTTGCAGACTGTTTACTATACAGAGGCTCACACTGTCTAATGCATGTTCCCAACGTCTAACAATTTGACTCCTGGACCCTACCGAAGAGAACCTAGTAGTTTTAAGTTTCTTTCGCACCTGGTAATGGCATGGTGGTCCAGGTTAGCTTTGCATGCTTCCTCCTCCAACCTGGACTAAGCTATTTTGCAGAGTCCTGGTTCTTCCAAAGCAGGCAATGTAAGCGGTAGTCAGAGGTCGGGACCTAGGCATGAGGGGCCTCACTAGCACTCGGATGCCTCTGTTGACTCGCATTTAAGCCTCTTCCAGGGAAGAGAACAAGAAAATATGTCTTATTGTTGACTTAAGACAGCACACTGCAGGGCATCCGCCCGTACTTACAATTCCACTTGGGCACCGCTGAATTTTACTTTAATCCCTGTTTCATGTCAGCATCGCCTTTCCCCTACACCAAGAATATGTGCCCTCAGAAATATCAGGCATTCAAGATTAATCAATATACACACATCCCAGTGAGCCTTGGACCTAATAAAAAGGCAAACGTTAAGTCTTAAAAATCTGAGCTTTCTTCATAGGAGGGAAAGTTTTGTACAATTAAAAGTGATCTTCCATTAAATCCCAGCTGGAAGGGAACAAGGGACTCATCCAAATGAGTCTCTCACATGGAGAGAGCTGAGCCTTGAGGCAGAGAAGCCAGGATGCAGAGACAAAGGCCAGCCCTTTTCTTCACCATGCCTCTATGCTGTGTTTGGAGGATATGCTACCATCTCTTCACTTTTGCATTCAGGGAATTAGAAGCAGAACCTAACATATACACACATGGAAGAAGTCAGATAGCCTCCTTGTTAGGACAAAAGATGAGTACAAGTTTTGAAATTTTTATTTACTCCTTAGAGAGAACTCAGAAATAGTTTTAGTCCATGCATCCTCTGGTCTCATTACTAGCTATTTTGAGTCTCAGGAGCAAGCAGAGCAGTTACATGGGCCAGCTAAAGACTTGTCTTTACCCTAGTAGAAGCTAGCAACAAGATCTCCATAAATAAATGCAAAACAGGCTACTGTTTCCCAAAGAGCAGGACACCATTCCCGATGGTTCTTGGAGAAAAGGGAACCTCAGCCAAGTACTGCAGGAGATACAGACTTCCAAAGAGCCTTGGAAGCCAATGGCCGGGCATGGGCCAAGGTGGGAAGGCATAAGATATGAAGCTCATTTTGGACACAGCACTGGACAGAAGGAGCCATGAGGAAAGGCAAGTCAGTGCTAAGTCATGTAGGCCTGGACGCAGTCTGCGACAGGAGGAAATGGGACTCATCTAAGGATCTCATGTTTACCCTTTGACAAAGGGTACAATCGCCAAGAAACCAATATTCATGGAAAACACAGTCCCTGCCCCGAAGAGGCTAGGAGCTTGAAGAAGGAGGAAGAAGGAAAGGACCACTGTGCTGGGAACAAAGTAGAAGAAAAGGACATGAGATCAACAGGGATAATGGAAAACTTGATGGAGAAAATGCTGATGACGTAAATGCATCTCAGGGGAGAGAGGGGTCTCATAGACGCTAATCTGCACACAACTCAAATGTGTTCATGCAAGCCGCCACCTATTATTGACTAGGAATGGAAACCTGTCCAGAGGGCTGTGCATTTGCACCTATGCAGAATGAGGGACATAAGCGAAGTGGTTTCTGGGAAGAGGCAATGTGAAGAGACCCTGCGGGTATGAGGCTCAACAGAAAGCCACTCAAACTCATCAAATCCTAATGGTGTTTGCTCAGGGCAGTTCATAATGCAGATCCCTACAGAGAGTGAGGCTTGGGTGAAGAAGTCCCCAGACTCACTCCAGACGCAANAAAAAAAAGACCCTAACTTCTGTCTTCCCACTCCCTGCATCCACTCTCCGTGAAGATTTCAAGGCTGGGAGGCAGGAGATGCGGTAAAGAAGAGAAATCCCAGAATGAGGTGGGTCAATAGAAGAAGAAAGGAAAGAGGGAGTTAAGGAAAGGAATATGGACAAGAGAGAAGCAAGGAGGGAGACAAATGAGAAGGTGGGCCCTGTCTCACCTGGGAGGAGACATCACACCCAGAGGTGGGAAGTGAAGGTGAGGGTGGTATCAGGGATGAGGTCCCTGAGGAAGAAATAGCAGAGCAGAAGGATCAGCAAGCATCAGCCTGTAACCTCAAGGGAGGGGAGCAGGGGGAAAAGACAGGAGAAAGGTATCTGAAGGGAGCGCGCTGGGTCTGCAAAGAGAACACCTGACCTAGACATGTGCTGGTCTAAACTGCAGAGAGCGTGCCCAACAGCAGAAGGGGGGGCTCTTCAACAGCCACACACCTGTGCCTCATGTGTCCTTGGGATGTCTGTCAAGCACTGTGGCCAGACCTCAGAACCCTGACCTCACTAGAGGAGCACAGCTCAAGTGGACCATCAAGTCCAGGCCAGAAAGTGGCACAGAAACTTGCACAGCCTTGGTTTAGGAAGACAGGGCATGGGGCACTGTCTAGAAATGCAGATAAGATTGAGATTAGGAGCATCCCGAAAGGTAACGAAAGCAGAGAATGATGCAATCGTCTATCGGCATTCTTCCTCACCCAACCTCAGCATGCTCAGTGTCCCCAGTACCAGAAGAGCTCTCAAGACATTTCTGAACTCCCTAAAATCCAGATCCCAGGAAACAACCCGGGGTGTTAAAACTCCAAGAAAAAGCAGAGTGGGTCACCCCCCGGAGGATCTGGTCTTCAGATCCTTAGCTACCAGGACACTCGTTGAAAGCTCCGCTTGTATTTTTGCGATGTAGGCCAGAACTGGCCACAGCAAAGGAAATGTTTCTAAACTCCAAATAAGCCAACCCAAACAATTCCTCAAATCCCTTGTGATGGGGAAAATTCCATTATGTCTTCTACACCTAGTCCTTCCAAGTTCAGCTCGGAGAGACTCAAAGATGT
This sequence comes from Bramus lutescens, assembly GCA_001685075.1. Taxonomy (NCBI): domain Eukaryota; kingdom Metazoa; phylum Chordata; class Mammalia; order Rodentia; family Cricetidae; genus Bramus; species Bramus lutescens. The sequence goes on along the minus strand of LOEQ01001121.1, from coordinate 316,896 downwards.
CCTTTCTCGCCTGGCATGACTCCTTCTGGCCTGGGCAGCAAAGGAACTTATCTTAGTTTTGTGTCTCTGTTGATCTTTAAAATCCACTCACTTGGCTATTCCTGAGAACAAAGCATGGCAGCCTGTGAGTCTGGCACTCGCTGGAGAGACTAATAAACTCAGTAGCAGGAATGTTGCTGACTAGAAAGAGAGGATGAAAGTGGCCAAAGGAAGAAGCAGAGACAATCAAAGGTCAGAGGAAAAGCATCCACCCCTAGTGGAGGCTGTCCTCCATGATGCAGTTACTTCCTACAACAAAGCTCAGAAGACCACCTGAGTACAAGACAAGAAAATGCCCAATAAATGGATCTGTACAATACTGACCCACTCACCTGACACCCCAGGAAATGTACACATATAAGGGTCATCTTGGCACTGATGAGTAAGAGACTCTGATTGTCTGGGAGAAGGTGAGGGGTAAGAAAACTGGACCTCTCTTGATATAAAAAAACTTTAAAAGTTGGTGGTTAATAGGAGTGTCTCCTGGAGGCTATAAAGGGGGGCAACTGAAGTTAGGGAGTGGGCAGTGTTATCTGAAGCAGGGCAAGGCCCAGGCTGGACACTTGGAAAGGGTGGCTGGAGTAGACGCTGAATAAGGGTCACTGGAGCTAGAGAAGACCAGAAGTGATGGGTGTCCGGGGAAGCTTGGGTGTCTACAATCCCTGAACAGTATTGGCAGGGTGGCAGGACTTCAGAGGAAAGAGATGGGGAATGAGGCTTTGCCAACACTTTGGTGAGTGCTCGGGTGCCATCCAGAGGGAAGGCACTGGTCTCCAATGGGGAAAGCAGTGAGAGGAGAGAAGTCTGGCCAGGAAGCAGTGGCAGGGACTCGGGAAGGACAACCAAGGCATGAGGAGTCACAGGAGGCCAGCCATCTCAGCACCGGGAGAAGAAAGTAGGACGTTGGGACACGGACTTCATGGTCAGAGAGGGCAGTGGGAGGCACTGGGAGTGCAAGGTCAACACCAATGGGTAAAACAGGAGAACTCAGAGCAAGGCATGGAGAGGGATGAAGAGAGAAGGTGGAGAAGAGGGGAACACGACCAGCAAGGACTATGGGGGATGGAGCTAAGCTGCTCAAAATGACCTAGTCTTGGAGTGTTCTAAAACTTGGAGAATCTTCCTGTAAGAACTGGCCAGATCTCAAAGAGGAGGGGTGATGGAAAACATGGTTCTCTAGAAAGGACGTACGTGTCTCCCAGCATCTGCAGCTGGAGGACCGGGAGCTACATTTGCCATGACTGACCCTACCCTATGTCTGCCATTTCATCCCCAGGCAAAAGTGTAAAGCAAACGAACATGCAAACAAACAGCAGTCCAGTGCCCCCAAATGAATCTAGGAAGAAGAGGAGAAGAGGAGAACAATGCCCGTGCCATTCAATAGCTGGATATTGAACTTCAAGGTACAGATGAATCCGTTGCTTCTTGAGAAATAACTAATTTGTGAAAATCTCTGAGATAGAAATTCAGAAGCCACATAGGCCAGAGTCAATCACAACAGCGTGTTGCTCATGCAAGGTTTATGTGTTTTCTGTGTGCCTGAGTTGGGACAGAACACACAGCATTCTAAATTGTGCATCTTCCTCATCCCCTAGCAGAGAGCACAAACTTGCTTTCTCATTAGATGGCTAAATCTTTGGAATATTTAAGGAGCATGGTAACATATTCAACCAAGATTACTCATCAACAAAAGAATGAGCCAGTCAATCTCTAATGGCTTGCTGCTGTGTAAAAACCTAACGCCCAGCAGCCAGTAAGGACATGGAAAGTTGCCCAGGCAGAGTTCATGTAGGTGACTCACTCTGATCAGCAAAAAGATGGCAGAACTCTGCAAACACAAGTTCGGGGTTCATCTTTTACCAGAAATTTCAGAAGTTGCTATAAGCTTTCTGAGCTAAAAAAAACTATTACAGAAAGAACTTGAAAATCCCAAGCGACAGTTCTGAGGCTACCAGCAGCTTAACCACAACACAGCTCCTGGCCAAGATGTCCATGAAAAGTTGGGAAGGAGTTGCTCTGAGAAAGATGTACTTGTAGCAAACAGGCTTCTCCTGAGAAAGAATGCATAAATCAATAGTTAAATCAGGAAAATTAGGTCTGGCATAATAGCATCAGAGGGATGACATTTAAGAGAAGTTTGGGGTAAGACTATACAAAGATTTCATTATTAATATACTGTTGTTATTACTAGTTTTAAAAATTCATTCAAACATTTCTCTCATACTTTTCCTGCCCACAGATTAGAAGTAAGAAAAAAAAATAAATAAAAGTCTCAACTGTACTTAAGGGCAGAGAACAGGCACTTGGCTTTGCTATGTCTGGCTGTACGATCCTGGACAGGATGTCGTTTCTTCCTAGACCTCGGATTCCTCACCTGAAGAGCCAGGTCACTGGGCTCTCTTTCAACTCTGATAAGCATTTTCCAGGGGCCTGTCAGAGCCACCCATCCTGCCCTCTGGGTCCCCAGGGATGAGGATGTAAGAAATACAACCTGGCCACACGCTGTGAATGAAGACATCACGCAAGCAGGCAGTTAGTAGCATGCAGGAAGAGAGAGAGAAGGATCAACCAGGGTGGTGATGAAGATGCCATCATGGATGGGGTTGTGTCCTGGCTTGTTTTCTGTGGCTGTGAGATGCATCGTGGCCATTGGAGAGTAAAGAGTTTATGTCATCTTATATTTCACAGTCCCACATCTAAGGAAGCCAAGGAGGGAACACAGGGCACAAGCTTGAAGCAGAAGCAACAGAGGAGCACCCCATAATGCCTCTCTCACTCTGACTTTCTCAGCTAAGTCCTTTCTAGAGCCCAGGCCCTCCGCCTATCTAAGGCGTGTGTCCCACAATGGACGGGGCCTTCTATACCAATTATCGATCAAGAAAATATCCTACAGACTTGCCCGCAGGCCAATCTGATGAATTCTTAGATTGAGTTTCCTTCTTCCTAGCTATGTCAAGTTGTCAACTAAGAATAGCCTTCACAGATGTCACAAACACAGATTGTTTCTCAAATGTAGAATCACACGCAGTTGCGCTGGGGTGTGACTTCAGGGAAATTACTGAAACTGAAAACATTAAAGATGGCTGTTCAAGGTGGTATAGAAGAAGGCTGAAGGAGAGCTTAGAAGTTAGATGTAAGGTTTACACATGCATAGAAAAAAGAAGCGGATGATGTGCCCTAGGGGTACAGGTCTGTAATCCCAGATAATTGGGGAGTAGAAGCCCTAGGATTGAAATTTCAAGGCCTGCCTGGGCCACTCAGTGAGGCTGGCTCTCTCTCCACGTTTAAATCACAAAACGGGGCTGAGGAAACAAAATTTAGCAACTGGACACTTGCTTAGCCTGCTGTGTGCAAGGCTCCAGTACTGGGGAGAGAAGAGGAGAGAGAAGGAAAGGGGCAGGGAAGAAGAGATAAATATGAACTTGAAAATCCAGGGCTCACAGAAAGCAAGGGTAGAGCAGAGTGTAATTAAGAGTAAGTTCGAGGCTGATCTCCAAAGATCTCAAGAAAGTAGACACCAAAAAATGAATAATCCAATTAAAAATGGGGTATGGGGCTGGGCGGTAGTGGCACACGCCTTTAATCCCAGCACTCAGGAGGCAGAGACTGGTGGATCTCTGTGAGTTCAAG
>LOEQ01001121.1:294757-313175 GCA_001685075.1 Bramus lutescens | reverse complement strand
AAAAAAAAAAGAAAAGAAAGAAAGAAAGAAAAACGAACAAAAAGAATGGGGTTTAAAACTAAACAGCATTTTCCACAGAAGAATCTCAAATGGCCAAAATACACTTAAAGAATTGTTTAGCATCCTTTGGCATCAGGGAAATCCAAATCAAAATGACAGTGACTCTGAGATTTCATCTTAACACCTATCAGAATAGCTAAGATCAAAAACACTAATGACAACTTATGCTGGAGAGTGTGTGGACCAAGGAGAACTCTCCTCCATTGCTGGTGGGAGTGAAAACTTGTACAGCTGCTTTGGAAATCAATATGGTGGTTTCTCAGAAAATTGGCAATCTATCTACCTCAAGACCCAGCTACACCAATCTTGGGCATATACCCAAAGGATGCTTAATCGTACTACAAGGACACTTGTTCAACTATGTTCATTGCAGCATTGTTCATAATAGCCAGAACCTGGAAACAACGTATATGTCCTTCAACCAAAGAATGGGTGGTACATTTACACAGAAGAGTATTTCATTGCTCGGTGGTTAAAAGCAATGGCATTAGGAAATTTGAAGGCAAATGGATGGAACTAGAAAAACATTCATCCTTAACTGAGGTAATTCAAACACAGAAAGACAAACATGGTATGTGCTCACTCATAAGTGGATACTGACTATAAATTAAAGGAGAACCATGCTATAATCCACAGCCCCAGAGAAGTGAAGTAGCGAGGAGGGGCCAAAGAGGGACACAGGGATTTTTCTGAGAAGGGGAAATAGAAGAGATCTCCTGGGTTAACTGGGGGCAGGGGGATGGGAACATGAGGGATCAGGTTGAGGGTAGAATAGAGGAGGGAGTAATAAGAGATATCTTGACGGGATGGGGGGCATTTTGGGGTCAGGCAAAAGCCTTGTGCGAGGGAAACTCCCATGGATCTATAAGGATGACCTCAGCTAAGACTCCCAGCAACAGTGGATAGGTGGCCTGGACTGGCCATTTCCTTTAATCAGATTGGTGACTACCCTAATTGTCATTAGAGAGCCTTCGTCCAGTGACTGATGGAAGCAGATGCAGAGATCCCCAGCCAAGCCCTGGGCTGAGTTCTGGTAATCTTGTTGCAGAAAGGGTGTATGAATGGGGAAGGGGGGCTCAAGATCATCATGAGGGAACCCACAAGGACAGCTGACCTGGGCTCATAGGAGCTCACAGACATGGGACCAACAGCTAAGGACCCCGCATGGAACTGACCTAGGCCCCTACATCTGTGTGCCAGTTATATAGCTTGGTCTACTGGTGAGACTCCTAATAGCAAAAGCAGGGCCTATTTCTGACACTTTCGCAGGCTTTTGGGAATCTATTCCTTATACTGGGTTGCCCTGTCTGCCTTAATACTAGGGGAGGAACTTGGTTCTACCTCAACTTGAAACACCATGCTTTGTCAATACCCATGGGAGGCCTGTACCTTCTAAACAGAAACAGAGGAGGAAGGAATGGGGGGCCAGTGGAGAGGTGGGGGAAGGGAGGAGGAGGAGAGGATGGAGAAGAAACTGTGATCCAGGTAAATAAATTAATAAATTTAATAAAAATACTACATGGAGGCAATTTCAAAAAAGGTTAATTCACTCAGACATGGCCAGGATGAAACAGCACAAAGGCTAAGTTAGTCGTGGGTTAGTCGTGGATTCCGTCCCTGGCATCTGCAGTAGACAGAGACACATTTACAGGGCAAGAGGGAAGGGCAGGGTATAGACAGATAGATCTAAAAGGATCGCCAGTGTGAAGAAGACAAGGTTGTTTCTTTCCATGTGGCTGCAAGCTTACTTTAATAAGATCTGTCTCACCATTTACTGGACACCCAGCTGTGTCTTCATGCTCAAAACCATGATATCAACCCTTTTCTGCCCTTTGCTTATTTAAAGCCTACAATGGGCAAGAATGACATTATATCAACAAGGACTACAACACAGCATGTAGAAGCAATTCACACCCCGTAGAAGGTCACGAGTGAGGCAGAATTTCTAAGTCGCCTTCTGCTGTTCTTTACCTCCTCTCTTGCTATGGCTACCACCAAGAAGGAAGTGCACTTCAACAATCCACCAGGCTAGGGGATACACCTTTCTCATTTCTTCACCCCTAACAAATGCTAAACGATCAAAAAAAGTAGAAATTATTTGTGCACAAAACTACTTCATAACCATTTAAATAAATAAGTAGCCTTTCACGGAGAAGTGCAAAACCTGTTACAGACTTGTGAACCAGTGTCCACCATGATGCCCCATGTTCCGGTCTCCAGTGAATCAAGGTGAAGTGTGCATGGAATAAGACCTCATCATCCCCTTTTTTTCAGAAGGAGGCCTGGAGCTACTCCTTAACCACAGCTGTAGGTGGGTGAAGGACCGAAGACCAATACACGGAACCCACATGAAGCCGTGGTCACCAAACAGTCTTCAGTGGGTGAAACTCCAAAACCCCCACGAGAAATGGCAGGAGCATTCCCCTTAGAGACTGGCTGGTAAGACTATTCTGGCCGCAAACATCGCAGCCAGGGTCCCAGACAAGGGCTTTCTTCATGTACCATATATGCTTACTACATCCAATTGTCCAAGGGTTTTCACTCCAAAGATATCAGACACAATGGGGAGGCAGGGCTGTCTGCATTTGACTTTGAAAACACTGTGGTTCCTATTAAAACCTGGGAAGGGTGATAAAGCTTATTAAGAATCTCCTGGCTAACCCCAAATTCCTGAAGTTGTTGAGTTTGAATCTATAAAGCAATCCACAAATATCAAAGCCTTCTCTGCGGATTTCTTTGACCCCCAAAGCTCTCCCTTACCACACAGTGGGATCAAGGTCTGGAAAGGAATGAAGGTTCCTGGGCAATCTGAGATAGCAGCAGGAGATAGTCTGGGTTGGCAGGGGCTGCAATGTGGAGGGCACTGATCTTCAATTTGCAAGCAGCCTGGGTGTCCTTGACTAAGTCATTTGTACACTTAGAGTCCCTGCTTCCCTGACTCATGGAACAAGGTGTCGGGACTGGTCCCTATCAGCTGTGCAAACTCCCTAATTCTCACGGCCTCGGTAATCAGAATGAACCAATTCACACAGCAGCTGGGAGACTACGCTATTTGTGGTTTAAAGACTAGACTTTTTTACAGCGGGAGGAGGGAAGATCGCGCACCCCACTCGCTCTGCTTTGGAAAACAGTGGAAGGATCTGATGTCTGCAGATGTCAAATCCCTGTTAGATTACGAGCACATTAGACGGAAGCAACATGAAGGCTGCCTGGCTCTGGTCCTGCCTGCCACACAGTGGGCAGCCGGCTAGCTTCAGGCTGTCCTCTCTCTAGGAGCTGCTTCCACTCCCGAATAAACCACGATGCGACTTTTATGTGGATCATTAAACACAGCCTACATCACAGCTGTGTTTTACGGGCCTACAGGTTATTAGTTTGCCAGGCACCTAATCCAGGAGACATTTTGGAAAGTGACCTGAAGGTCGTCGTGAAAATGGGCCCAGGATAAAACACTTCCAAGAATCCCGTGGGAGTTGTCCAAGAAAGCCAACGTCCACACACCTACCACCTGCTTCCTACTTTATCAAATGAGTGTTTGGCAGCGAGGAGGAGCCTAGTGAACCCACCTCTGCTCCAACCACGTTACGTTACAGCCCATGTGGCAGCCTCCTTTGCACACACAGTCTGTCATTCTGGCTTCAGGAGGTGGGAGCAAGCTGCCTCTAGCATAAACACTCGTGCGTGGCAGGTAATACCCAAGCCACCTGGCAGTACAGAGCTGTCCTGGATAAGTCACTGACACCACACCTCTTTGGGGCTGTTACATAAGAAGCACTGGCCCGCCTTTTCCCCAGGTATGGAATCTTTGCGCTGACTGCCCTGGAGAACATTTAGGAGCTGTCTGGGAATTTCCATGCAGGAACAGTGGAGGAGCGCCACGCAGAGTCCCGCAGTTCCTCTCATCTGAGACAGTCTGTTACAGTGCTCCAAGACACTAAACCTTGAGTGAGACTGAATCCGAAGCCTTGGTCAAAGCTCTCAGAAACTGGATGAGTGGAAGAACCCAGACACCAAGGAGTACATGCCATGTACTCTACCCATATAAAAGCAAACTGAAAAGTAGGCAAAGCCAGCCTATACTAGGGACAGAAGTCAGATACATTTGGAGTTCTTGGATGGTGGGTGTTGATTAGAAAAAAATGCAGGGACCCCTTATGGAACTCAATGCTCTATTTCTTCATCTTGGTGAAAAATAGTACTGAAAACTCCGTCAAGTTCTAGAGTCAGATATGTCTTCCTTTTGCCATGTGAGGTTATGCCTCAATAAAAGTTAATTTAAGATTTATCTGCATTTTCAGTTGGGGGTCAGTGTAGGCACAGTGCAGGTGCCTCTGGAGGTCAGAAGAGAGCACTGACCTCCTGGAGCTGCAGTAAAAGGTAGTTGTGTGTCATCCCCTGTGGATGCTGAGAACCGAACTCAGGACCTCTGCAAGAGCAGCAATGCCCTAACCAATGAGTTATCAATCCAGCCCAGGAAGATTAAATTTAAAATGTTACATGGGAATCCTCTGACGTGAGAACATATGCTTCTGTCTTTTCCTTCAGCATGAGCTTATCTGAGAGTCTATGTATTGCATGTTTGTCCATCATGTGACTGGCAGTAGCGATTGTTAAAACAGGATGCTCACATGGGCAAGGAGAAATGCACACATGATCACCTTGAAGTACTCAGGCAGTCTCCAGAAAGAGCTGTCACCAGTGTTCCCACTCCAATGAAGACAAACCAATAGGCAGAGAAGCAACGTGCCCAAAGTCACACAAGTAAAATGGCCAAAATGACATTCAAACGTGAATCTAAATCAGTCCAGCTCCAGAGCCTTCCTCCTAATCAATCTTAATGTTTGCTCTTGCAGCCACAAGACAACGGTTTGCATTTGTGTACTGGGAGGTTGGCCGTGTTTGATGGTGCCATCTTTCCCATAGTCCCTGGGAAGCTCTAGAACATCACAGTGCAACCTGAATGTTCAGCAGGAAGAGGAGAGAGAATGCATGCTGGGGATGGGCTGAAGGGGCCCAGGATTAAACCTTGACATCCGTTTGGAAGATACAGCTAATTTGCAAGAGCCTGCCTTCCTCGTTTTTAGGGTAGGAGGGTGGTTAAGATGATTGGCTTGCTGTTTTTGATATGGCCCCTTTCCCTTCAAAGAAGCATAGTGTGGAAGTAACACAAAGAGGTTTCACATGCTGTTCATTGGGCTTTCTGGAACAATGGGTCCTGCAGTAAAATCTCCACAGCGCACCCACTGTCAGGACCTGCTTTGGAACATTTGAAAAAATTAACAGAGGCTAGCTTCCCTCTTTATTCCCTAGCTTTTATATGGTTGTTTTGTTACATACAATGTATCTACAGAACTTGGAGAAGGCATTAGAGATGATTTAATTATAAAATCTATAGCTACTTACTCCAGACACCCTGATTTATTCTTTATTGTTTCTTACTTGGTTTTTCTGAAGCTCTCATTTGGAAACTGTTGGAGCATTAATTTCAGGCTAAGAGAGAGCTAAAAGTTAGAGTCCTTCTAATGACCCATAGGACAGAAAGGTAGAACATTCTTAATGCTATTTGGGTCTTACCTGAGACCAGCCCCAGATGGCTGGGGGTAGCAATATGTATCCATAATTAACCCGGCTCTGCACATGTCCCACAAACGTATTGTTTCGGGGACCTTGGAGAAGCGATTGCTTGTTGAACTTTTCAGCTAAAAACTTTGGTCTTGTCCCACCAAACCCCAGTGATCTGTGAAGTTCTGTATCAGCAGACAGTCTGCTGTGTCACAGCCCTGCCCCTCATTCCTCACCCTGGTGTAGAATAAAGGCCACCAAGGGTAGGTAGTTCCATAACAGCCCCAAGGATTCGGGGATATAGAGTCCTGGGCAGTGGGCTTCCCTATCTACCCCCTCTGCTCCTGGCTGTCATTTATATTAGTCTGTTAAGCTAGGTGAGACCTCAGTTCCCATTCTAACCAACAGCCCAGTCCAGGTCCAGCCAGCTCTTGAGCTGATCCTGCTCCAATGGTTGCATAGCACACGTACCCTTGTCAACAGATTAAATCTGTCAAGAGTTGCTCCTCCTAAGGGATGTCGACGTAGGTGCTGGCCTTTGGCCACACAGCAATAGACAAGACAGCTGGTCCCAAAATATCAGCCATCCTCCCCCACGCCATTGTGTGCCATGACATGGTTGGTGATGGTGACCAGTTCTTCATCTCTGCTTGGGCCTTTAGGTAGCCAGAGCTACCCAGGTCCCATGTGGGTTTAAATCTCCACTCACTGTTTCTTTGCCACTGTCCCTGGAATTCTGGTATTCATCTATCAATCTCTACATTTTGTAGAGCTAGGTCACAACTTGAAGATGATCCCAAAGAACTGTCTACTCTTACCTGTCAACGCTGCAGACTGAGACTGAAAGAGAATCATGGCTCTAAGTGCATAGTTTGCACAACATAGCTAAGCATGGTTCAATTCTCTCGTTAACCTTTGTGAAGTGATTTCACATAATACACACACACACACACACACACACACACACACACTAAGGTGCTGGTGCTCCTGAAAGAATTTGTAGGGAGCACAGAGGTCCATGAGCTCACAGGTAAGCACCAGAGAAACCAGGAATGGTAAAACATACAGGATTGTTTCTTCGACGGAGATATGCATAACCTGCTTTCCATCCAGAAGGCTGGGAATGGGGGTGGCTAACAGCCCAGTGATCTGCGCTATCTCTAACCCCAGGCCATACCATGTTTCTACAAGCAGGACAAGAGATGGCTAATAGTCTAGGTGAAATTTGCATTATCTGAATGGCTAGGAACTCCCCCAAACTCCCACAACCAGGACGGGAGGTGCTAATAGACCACATGACTTCTATGTTATCTGTGTGACCTATGTAACACCTGATCTTCCCCTGGGCTCTCAAGATAAGAAATGTACCCTATCTCTATTTTTCAGTACCCATCTTCATGGAAGAAGTAACATGTACTTTAAGAAGCATCTCAATGCGATTATGCCTCCTTGAGCACAGGGCACTGTGTCCAACCAGGAAACTTTCTTCCAAATTGTACTATCTTAAATGTGCCTAAAACAAACTGCCTGGTGCCAGACCCTAGGACCTTGAACCAAAACAGGCATGCATCTTGCCTCACCTGGGTGGTTACTCTACTGGCTGTGGTGCTCGCAGAGACCCCCATGAGAAGTGAACTGAAGGCTCAGAGGGTGAAGAAGCCAGTCCACGCAGTCAGAATCCGAAGATCATTCTCTCTAGGACAGTAAATTTAGTACAGCCATAGCATTCCTTCTGAGCCAGTGTTCCCAGCAGAGCTGAAGTGCACACCAATCAGGAAGTCACTGCAGCCAGCAGCCTCAGACCCCAACAGGATGTCGAGGGTCTGTTGTGTTAGTACTGCCCCGAGGAACACACTGCTGTATTAGGTAGACGCTGTGTGTGCAAAGTGCATCTATGTGTGCACCTGTGCTCCTGTGCAGGCCAGAGGAAATTGGCTGCCTATCTCCATCACTTTCTACCCTATTCCCTTAAGACAGTCTCCCACTGAATCTGGAGCTCAGGTTATACCTTCTTGGCTGCGAGCCAACAAAGCTCACTGATTGGACCGTCCTGCACTGGGCTTGCAGGCACCTGTAACTTCACACAGCTTTTCATGCAGACACTGATGACCCGAACGCGAGTTCTTATGCTCGCACAGCCACTCATCCACACCGAGCCTCTCCCCAGCCCTTCGCCAGCATTTCTGGGGTAGGAAAGGCAAAGGCTGTGACGGGTCTTTCTGCAGAGGCCTTACCTGGTCATCATAGCGATATGTGAGGAACTGCTCCCCCGTGGTGTCTTCAAGGAAGCTTCCCTGAGGAGACAGCGCAAACTCGGGAAGGAAGTAGGCTCCAGGAGACTTCTCTGCTGTGGCCTGAAAGGCAAGGTCACAAATAAGACACAGGGAAGGATCCTCTAAGAGACAGAGTCCAAAAGGATCCCACTACAAACCCTCTCCTACCAAGAAGAAAGAAATGGCCTCTGAGCAAGGAGCAAGGTGAGGCGCATCAGATATCAGTGCTGGGACACTTTTAGACCAGGATATCCCAAACTGGCACACATGGCCCCTTTCTCTCTCCTCCCATTCTGTGTTCCACCTTCCAGCAATAGAGACACATAACAATGACTTGCTCAAGTTTTACGATTGCAAATCCATTATTTTAGGATTTTCTTTTCCTTTAAAGACAAGTGTGTTTTATTTTTATCTATGTGGATGCCTCCTGTTTATCTGTATGAATGGACGCCACTCTTATACAGGTGCCCCATGCCTGTCTGTTTGCATGAATGTGCACTATGTACCTATGTAGGTACCCCAGAGCCTTCCTGTTATGCCACGTGTAGGTAGGTGCCTCAAAAGGGCAGAAGGGGGCGTCAGATCCCCTGAAGAGGGATTTGTCAGCCCTGTTACTGACGTGGAGCTGGGAGCTGGACTCAGGTCCCTAGGAGAACAGCAGAGCTCTTAATGCTGCTCCATCTCTCTAACCCCTTGAATTCATTCTCTTTCATCCTTTCGCTCCTTCCTTCTTGCTTGCTTTCCTTTATTCCGCCTTTTTCTCTTCAATGTGAAAGATTGGGGCAGTTTTTCCCCACACTGCTAACAAGATGTGTGTTTATGACAGGAATTTTAGAAAACGCAGACTGCTATCAAAGACAATGAAAAGTCGCCCACAATCCCTGCAACCCATAATGACGAATTTTGTTATTTGACCATATTTCCTTTGGAGCTTCTTTTTCTTTTATCACAATACTTTGAATGTTTTCTGTTCTCATAAAGACCCATGTTTAAATAAACCCCTTTCCCAGGCTGATTTGTTCACAAGTTTAAGGCTCCATTTGTTCCTTGGAAAACTCACACATTTGCACGCAGCTCATTGATCTGAAGCACCAATGGTTGGGGTCTTCAACAGTTAAGACTTCTGCTGTGCAACATCCCTCAGATAAGGTGGGCCTGGATCCATGCCCATGCCTGGCACCCAGCGCACACCTACAGAGCCAGTCAAGAGTGGCTGAAGCCTGTGAAATGTTTTCTTGAATATCTGCCTTGATTGAGCCAAGGAGGGATTTGGTAAAGGAAATGACATGCCTCATGCTCAGTCTTATCCAGGTAACACACGTGGAACAATGATCACACACACCCCAACTAGGACCACTCCCCCTGCTTTGGGTGGAGTGAGGATAAAACAGAGAAGTAGATCACAGGGATCACCCTCTGGAACTGCTTTCTGCAACAGAACAGCAGGAGAAAAAGCACTCCTGAGGGTTCTGTTGCCCCAGGGGTCACCTTTCCATAGTGCCGCAGAATCAGGGACCAGAGGAGATTGAGCTCTGTTGATAAAATGGTGCCTGGTTTGCATAAAACCTTGGGTTTGATCCCCAGTACAAAATGAACCGGGGTCAGTGGTGAACATCTATAATCCCGGCTCTCGGGAGGCGGAGGTGGAGGCGGGAGGATCAGAAATTCAAGAATATTCTTGCCTATATAACTTGGTTGAATCAATCAGTCGATCATTTATTTGAGTAATAAACCGAGAAGAAAAATAAGCATGTAATAGTTTAGTCACAGGATGGGGACAGATGACTCTACTAACCTGGCAAGCTCCAGACACAAAGAACTATAAGATTTTCTTCATAAATTTCATTTGAAATGAAATTTAAATTGTTATTAGAGATCTAGCACTACTCTCCTAGTTTGCTTTCTACTGCTCTGATAAAACATTCTGACTAAATTCAACCTGGAGACAAAAACACAGATTTAGCTTAAATGTCCAAGTCAGAGTCCCTCATGAAGGGAAGTCAGGGCAGGGGCATGGACGCAGAAATTGATTCGGAGGGCATGGATACTTACTGGCTTGTTTTGCACAACTTGTCCAGGTTATTTTCTGATACACCCTAGAACCACATTCCCAGATGTGGCATTGCCCATGTGGTCTGGGCTACCCCACATATATATCTGTTACAGGATATTCAATCACACTGTGAACCCCAAGTCTGCATTTGGATTAATTGAATAAAATCAACCTTGAGTCAGGAGGCGGAGCCAACAACTAGTTGACAGGAAGTAATCATAGAGAGTCAGAGGGAGTCTAAAAGATGGATAGAGAGACGCGCTGGAAGTAGTAGGGAGGGACTTTGGTGAGATTTTTGGTTTGGGAGAGCAGAAGGATATTCTCTCTCCAGAGAGAGAGAGAGAGAGAGAGAGAGAGAGAGAGAGAGAGATGCCAGCAAAGAGGGAAGGTCAACTAATCACTCCTCAACCTCTCTGAGCTAGCAGGTTTTTGCCCCAAACTCTAACTCCTGAGTCTTATTGGTAAACAGAACGAAGGAGATTTAGTTAAAACTACACTTGGTAGCAATGACAGGAGGTGAATTTGGCCACTGCCTGAGAAATGGGCCAGAAACTGCAGAGCTGAAATTGCTAGCTGAAACTACAGTAGATTCAGGTACAGCCTCTGTGCAGACAGAGAAAACAACATAGATCAACCAATAAAATTCCCCACAGACCTACCCCAGAGTCAACCTGATGGAGGCAACTCCTCAGCTGAGGCTCCCTGTTCCAAATGGCTCCAGCTTGTGTCAAGTTGGAGAATGAGAACCAAAAGATCAACTAACACAATGATAACTATCTTTAATTAAATTTTAATTATTTTATGTGTGTATACAAATCAGCATGCATGGACCACAACCTGAATGTGGAGGTCAGAGGACAACATTTTGGAGTCGGTACTCTCTCGGGTCTTGGGGTTCTAACTCAGGTCGCCGGCCTTGGCAATAAGCATCCTTGCCCACCGAACCCTCCATCCAACACTATATTCCTTTATTTCTGTTAGCTTCTGAATTCACAGAAGCGGGATTCTGAAAGTCAGAAGAGCCTTTAGAAGTCATCTAGGCCTAAACCCCTACTTTACAAATGGGTAAGAAAAGGCTTTGCGTGTACCTCACCATGAAGCCAGGCCTAAGCTAGAGCTGGAACATCTTCAGCCTTGGGCAATGCATGGAGAAACCCATTTGGTTGACCATTCAGTCAATATATTCATGACCTCTTAGTGCCTGGCACAGCTCTTAGTGCTGTGTACACCAGGAGAAACAGGGTGGTTAAGGTCCCCATTATCACAAAGGCTACCATTGTAATGGCAAAGATATATTAAAAAAATAAGTAAGCAGACAAAAAATTAAGGTTTGTTATAAAAGAAATGCCCAGGGTGATATGACAAAAAATAAAAGGATTTCAAAGGTGAGGGCCAGCAAAGCATACCTGAAAAGACTATATTTGTCTACTTCCTAAATCAGAGAGAAAGGGAGTATGCAAAAAAGCAGGGTTATATAGTTTGACCAGATAAAGAGCAATACCCAAAGCCCTCAGTTGGAAAGGAAGTCAGTGGACTTGAGCTACAGAGAGGAGGGCAGTGTGTCCGGATGCAGTGTGGACCAGGAGGAAAGGGACGTGTGATGAAGATCAGGAGGAAGGAAGATGTAGTCCATCAGAGGCTGGCAGGCCACCAGCAAAAGAGTGGAGAGCCACAGGTGAGCATTTGAAAACTCATTGGTCTGTGGAGGATGGAAAGGAGGCAAAATAGACTCCTAAAGACTCGCTAGAAGCAGCAGATACAAACCCAAGCAAGAAATCTTGTTTCCTTGGGCTGGAATGACCCTTTCAATAAGAAGGAGCCAACCACACATGCTGAAGAGGAAGGGATCAGAGAGTGAGCAGCCCAGGCTCTGCACTCTTTCCCTCTCCCTCCCCTTCACCACTGCTCTGGGTTTGTCTTGACCAGAGCTACCTGTAAAGGAACTCAGTGATGGGTGGTCCCTGGGTCTTTCCTCTAGGAAAGGATGACTCATAAGTAGTGATGTTTGACTCATGGTAAGTCTGAATGCCATGTGAAGAGCCCAAGGCAGCTGCTGCATATGTAAGGCTGGAACTCAGGAGAGTTAGAAGTCATTGCTTAAATTTACACACACACACACACACACACACACACACACACACACGTGCGTGCACACGCACTTTTAAAAAAATGTGTTTATCCAAAGAGAATACCTCAAAGAAAATTTAAAAAAATATTTTTTCTGAGCCGAGTTTGAATAACTACAATCCAAGAATACACAAATCAAGGCATGCCCCAAATTTCTTGGTGGAAATACCAGGTGGAGGGAGTACCCTAAAATGGAGGAATTTCTAATGCCATTCTTAGCTTTGGGGTTGGTGGAAGGTTTGCTTGATAGTAAAGAGACATCAGGCCTGACACAAGTGGACCATGAATGACTTAAGAGACAATAATAGCCCATGATAATTTGGTCTAAGTTAGCAACATTCTACCTCTCCACAGTCAGGAGATTCGAACCAGGCAATCAGCCTTGTAGAATCTTTAGCTTTTTCTAGGAACTTTAGTTCACAGAGGGAAGCAGCATGGGGCCTGAATGGTGTCAGAGTTTTGACTCTGAAGCTCTACCAGTTCCTCAGATACCTGCCAGCCTCCAGGGTCGCTTCATCTGTCCCCATCACTCAATCCCTCCTGTGCTATTTTCTTGCCACCGAGCACATGTCCTCTCCTGGGCTCCCAGGTAGCCTGCCCACGTGATAAAGGGACTGTCTTCCACCCAGATAAGCTCTCCTACAGCTCTATTAGCACAATCATCCGCAGTCAGAGTCCTCATCTCCCCATTGTGTCTCTATAGCATTAGGAAACCAACCACAGACCCTGCCAGGCTCCAATGAGCCTTTATCATGTCTTCTTTCATTCTGACTCCTGAGGCATCCTCTCCCTTCCAGGCCCATCTTGGAGCTGTATGTTAGAGCTCTTGTTTTAAAATCTGAGGATGGGAACTCCATTGAGTCTGGATTCTACACAGTCAGCAGTCTAGCCTATGTGGTGAGCTCAAGGTCAAAGACAGACTGTGTCTCAAAGGAAATGAACTGCATTCATGAGGATGACACTCAAGGCTGTTCCTCATATATGACACATGCACACATACATGCATACATACATGCATATGTACATCATATATCCATGTGTGCATAATGAACGTGTGCACACATACATGCATGCATACACACATTTTTAATTATAATGAATGAGTTTTTAATATGCAGCAAGTTGCAATGCATGAATTTCAGGCTGCCTTGTGGAAGCTTTAATGTATTCTCCAGCCAAGAACCTGCAACACAATAGCACCCTTGGTTGACATTCAGAATTTAGGAAATGATTTTTCTAACTTTCAAATGCATTATTTTCTAGTTCATGGCAGAAAATACTCTCTTTTGTCATTTAAAGTAGTTAGTTAGTAGTCGGCTGTATGGTAGATACAGGAAAGTTCTGCACATCCATGCTAAATGTAATATTGCCTTCCTTGCTTTTTCTCCCTAAGTAGAACAGAGGATGTGGGTAATCAATGATGACGGAGAATGATTCTGTTGTTTTGGAGGTGATTTGCCTCTGATTTGGGGGACTGAACTCACATACAAACATCACTACTTGATTATAAAGATAAATGCCAATCATTGAGGGCTGTGTCTCATTTATTTACGATTTTTAATTGAAATAAAAATGTATGCAATATATTCTCAGCAGAATTTTTCCATCTCCAGCTCTTCCCAGATCCTCCACACCTCTCCACCTACCCAACTCTAGACTCTTTCCTTCTGTCTCTATTTAAAAAACAAGCAAAGAAAGTAAATATACGCACACACACACACACACAAAGCCAGCAAAAACACAAAAACAAAAATTATACTATACAAGCAAAATAACAATAACAACAACAAACAAAATTATCTCAAACAAAGCAACACAAGAAAAACCTCTACAAGTATCCCTCCACATTGGTTTTGTGTTGGCCACTTGCTATTGGGCATGCGGCCTGACCACAAGTGTGTTAATACACCAGAGGAAGACGCCTTTGGAGAAAACTCATTTTCACTTTGCATGCAGGTGTCAATTTGTATATCTATTTGGTTAGAGATAGGAGTCCATGTTCACATCTCCTCTCAGTGTTGGGACCTCACTGGTGTGATAACAAGACAGGACAAATACGCCTTGCAGGTTAAGAGTTCTGTTTGCAGTGAAGAATGCATTCCTGTTTGTCCTCTGTTTGTTTGACCCATCTGCACTTGGTGACTTGATCACGAGTGGGCAGGGGGGTACATGGGCAGAAATATGTCAGGATGCACGCTTGCCCCTGATTGGATGAAGGCAGGAGATACATGGGCAAGAGATATATCAAGATGTATGCTTGGCCCTGATTTGACCTGATGGGAAGTGCCATGAATTATGGGGTTTGCCTCTTTTAAGACCTTACAGACATGACTCCTGTCCATTTCCTGGGACCCCAGAGAATGCCAACCTGGTCAGTATTTAATTAAGGCTTGCTTCAGAATTGGCTTTAAATGGTGGGAGTGGTCTTATTCCCAGCCAGTAGGATCAACACTGACTTGACCTTGTGCGGACCCTGTGCAGGCTGCCACAGTCTCTCTGAGCTCACGTGTGCACCAGTTATATGGTGTCTGAAGAACACTCCTTCCTTGAAGTCCTCCACCCCTACTGGATCTTACAAACCCCTCCCCTCAGGGCTCAAGGAGCCAATCAGAAGAGGAGACACAAATAAGTTTTTTAAAGAAAAGAGGGCAGAAAAAAGCCATGCACGTTTCTGAGAATCTACTATGAACTAGGATTTGTCTTCTAAAAAAATAAAGTCTCATTAGGCATGGTGGCACACACCTTTAATCCTAGCAACAAGGAAGCAGAGGCAGGAAGGTCTGTGAGTTTGAAACCGGCCTGGTCTACATAGTAAGTTCCAGGCCAGCCAGTACTACATAGTGAAAGCATCTCAAACTTAAAAAATAAAGTCTTGGTTTTGTCCTCACAGCTACCATGTGAGTGGGTATCGGTAGCCTTGTGTCTCCTAAGAAGCAGCAGTACTTAGCAAAAAAGCCTCCAGTACCGAAGGGAACATCACCTCTATTTCTATCCTGCTTCCTCCATGGCCATTGTTGCTTGAGCTTAGACTGATTTCATAAACAAAAACTGAGCTACTGAAATATCAGATAGAGACATCTTGCTTTTTAAACAAAGAAAAGATTACAACACATTCTCTAAGGTTGTTCCAAAAGAGATAAGGGCATATTGTCATTCACATCATGATGACAGCAAGGAAGATGGGAAGCAGCTCCTCTGTGTCTGCCCCGAGATCCAACAGCTGATTGCTCAGCATCCTGCACTAGCTGAGCTGCGTCTCAGCCTGTGTGTGACAAGTTTCTCAGGAAAGTTGGCCCATCTCTTAGGAAAGATGGTCTGGTCTGCTCATGGCTTCAGAAGGCCCATGCCTCTGACATTTCTACCCAGAAGGGAGACAACTTCTTAACTGTCAGGGAAACTCTAAGCTGTGGCTTCTTATGGGATGAGGAGACCAAAGAGGTCAGGGCATCAAAGGAGCAAGAGCTGGAGGCCAGGCCAGGGAGAGAAGGGCAGATAGGAAGTGTGAGAGCTTCCCAGGGCACAGAGCCAGGGCCAGGGCAAGGCGCTGCCAAAAATGCATCATCCACATCAGCCACTGTCCACAGCTGCTGAGTCACCAGGGACAGATGCAGGAGAAATCCGGATGAGCTCCAGGGACTGTGAATGTGAGACTTGGGGATACAGCTGGGTTCCCCACCCCCAACCCAGCTGAAGGTTGTAATTCTCACAGGAAGAAATACACACAGCCCAACAAGAACTAGATCGCTGCCGCTGACGCCTCCACTCATACCCTGGAAAGGACCACGATGAGCTTAGAAGGCTGTAAAAATTATGATAGGATATATATTTGGTCTCTAACCACAGTTTCTAACACAAGTTTCCTAAGACTATTGTAAATTCTGGGGTAACAGAAGGCACATCTTCTGATGCCCCCCACTCTAAGGTGGATCTTGGAAAACATCAAGTAGGAGCTTGTATTAGTGGCTTTGTGTGTTAACTTGACACAGGCAGCCATCAGAGGAAGGAACCTCAGCTGAGGAAATGCTTCCTTAAGGTCCAGCTGTAAGGCATTTTCTCATTTAGGGGAGGGTACAGCCCTTAGTGTGTAGTACCATCCCTGGGTTTTCGGTCCATTGTATATGAAAGCAGGCTGAGCAAGCCATGGGAAGCAAGCCAGAAAGCAGCACCCCTCCATGGCCTCTGCATCAGCTCCTGCCTCAGGGATCCTATTCTGACTTCCTTCACTAAATGAACAGCAATGTTGAAGTGGAAGCCAAATAAACCATTTCCTCCCCAACTTGCTGTTGGTCATGGTGTTTCGTTTCACCACTAGAATCCCTCACTAGGACAGAGCTGGTTGGGACCAGACATGGGGTAAGATGACTGAAGCTTCCATCTCATTCCAGCCACTGAGGAATGGGGAGAAACTGAAGCTACAGTTGACATCAGAGACACTATTAACTATATAATAAAACTATATAATAACTGTATAATAAAATCTCCTTAAAAGGCTCAGGTCGAGGCTCAGGAGGCTGCTGGGTTGGAGCCTGCGTCTCTTTGCCCTTAGGACCATCTCTGGCTTCTCACCTTTCTCCTCTTCGACTGTTCACTTGTATCTGTAATAGTATTCTTTCTCGTGTATTTTGTTTACATGACTTGTTTGAGACAGTCCTCATCTCTCTCCTGAGTGTGAGCTAAGCCAAGCACCACATCACTAACTTACAGAGCCGTGGTCAGTGAAGGCCCCCCAAGTCTTTTTCCCATGGGCTGCTGTTGAACCATGTTAAACCACGTCCTTGAGCTCTGGGCTGAGACGGGACTGTCCAGCTTCCTGTTGTTCATGTCCCCTTTCCATCTGGCTCGTCAGCCCGGCCTGTCAGGACAGTTTTGAATTCCAGCTCCATCCCTGTCCATGCATTGCTTTCTCCTTGTTTCACTTCCGCCCAAAGGCGAGGCGTGCACTCGATCAGCATCCTTGTCGCTGAGACACACGCTGAGCAGGCACAGGCTGAAGCCTGGACCTTTGCCTGTCTCCAGGCCCACAAAGAATCAACTCTGGGAGAGTCTCCTCACTCCCTCAGATGGCTCCATGATGGTCATCAGTGAATCAAGAAATAGATCATCCAGTACTCATATCTCGTGATAAAGGTGTGTTGGGGGGCGGGGTATGATGCTCGATGGAATAACAGAGATGCCGTCATTCCCGAGAATGACTGGAGCAAAGGCTGAATGCCAAGAAGACAAACCCCGAACCAAGACTGCTGAGTTCTGCCTGTGATGCCAGGGAGCTGAGGAGGTCTTCCAAAGTTGCTGTCAGGAACAGTGGGCCAGTTCTAACCAGGGCAGCCACACTCTGCAGGGGAGACTTCATCTTCTGGATGGAGGGGACACTCCTGCAGGTAGCCCCGAAATGTTGGCATACCACAAAGGCAGATAGGTGCAGGGACAACAGAGAGAGTCTCAGACTCTCGGCCAGCATCAAGTCAGCAAGGGCCACTCTCTGGGGCCCTCTGGCCCTTGAGTCTCCTGGCCAGGATGGCACACGGGACTCTAGGGTTTGTCCCTTTTAGGACCCAGAAGGAAAAATTTAAGCGACTAACAGTATGAAATGTCAGTCCCACACATCTTTCTTCCAGAAACCACAATGTGCATCTTGTTTCTTGAACCTGAAATGAAGGTTAAAAAAGAAACTTTCCAGATAATTTTGGTTTTTAAGGAGGATTTCATCATTCTGAGACATTTAAGTATTTGGTTCTGAAACATCCTGATGAAATATAAAACACATTTGCTCTGGCAAAGGTTGGGGCATGGAGCCTGACAGAAGGACGGTCTCACATTTTTTTTATATTTTTTTTCTTTTTTTACAAATTAACTCCAGGACCAGGCATGGTGACACACGCCTTACCCTAGCCCTTGAGAAGCTGAGGCAGGGGGATCTGAGTTTGAGGCCTTCCTGGGTTACATAGCAAAACCCTGTCTCAAATACAAAAATTAATTAGGAATTGAGTATCACATGTCTCTGTTTACCATCAAGGAACCACATCTCCTGATAGAGAGCAAGCAAGGCCTGGCGTCTTAAACAACATTTAGGGTACAGCTTCAGCTAAAATACTAGGTTTACACTTGATCTTCTTTCTAGGTCACATGTTTTTAAAAAGTGTGAGTAGCAAAGCAGGTAGGGAAGGGCCAGGCAGGTGTTCCAGAGAGAAGGTTCTAGAAATGTAAATAAGTCACGTTAAGACTCTAGCAAATTGTAATTTAGATCTAAATGAAGTTCACCGTGTCCAAATCTCTCTCCCTCCCTCTCTCTCCCTAGTCGCCCCTCTCTGTCTGTCTGTCTGTCTGTCTGTCTGTCTGTCTGTCT
>LOEQ01001121.1:270622-281086 GCA_001685075.1 Bramus lutescens | reverse complement strand
AGAAAGAAAGAAAGAAAGAAAGAAAGAAAGAAAGAAAGAAAGAAAGAACACAATAACCAAACATGGCTTCAAACTCCAGAAGGGAAAGAAAACTAACCCAGTGGGCAAACACAGGGCTGAGGGTAACAGAATAACCATCTAATGAAGTTCTACCGTTGAAATGAAAACTGTATGATATGGTGTTCAACATATTTAAGCTGGGGGAGAGAATTAGAAAACCTAAATGGAAATAAGGTTTGTACATTTCACTATGAGGGGTGACATGTTGGCATCAGCAGATGGTGGTAAAACAATAATCGGGGCAGGAAGGCAGAGACAGAAAGGGACAGAAATTAGAGCTCTATGGATAAATTGACACGGAAGCCTGGGAAATATTCTGAGGAGGCACAGAAAGAAAGGAGGAACATGGAGCCAGGAACAGCAGAAATGAAAACAACCTAAATAATGAAATGTCAAACCATAGCCCTAAGATGCCAATCACTACTCTTAGTCAAAATACAGCAAATACACCAGTAAACTGCCTAGAAGGATGGATTTTTTGAGAGACCCAAATATATATTATCTATAAGAAACTCAGTTTGTATATATTAATAATAATGGTGAAATGAACACAACACTATGGTGTCCTCTTGTGTGCTCAGCTTTAGAAGTCATGGATTCTCTGTGTTCTCCTTGATCACAAGGTGGCGGGTGCAGGAAGGAGTTTTAGCTTTCTTGGTGTGGTAGGATTCCTTTTATAGAATGGACTAAGCATGTGCTCACGGTCTGAAGATTGGATTTCCATTTTCTCATTAGCTTCTCTGAGAAGCACAAATTTCAAATCAGAGATTGTCAATCAATGCATTTGCTAATTGAGCTTCTAAATTGTGTGCTAATCCCAGTCTTGCAGAGCAAAACAGAGTTCTGAGTGCAGCGAGTACTTCCACATGGCAGTTATAAAAAAATGCCTACGCCCCGTGTGCCATGCGTACTTTGAAGTACAAGCCTCCCCTGGTTATTCCTAGAGTGGAAAAACCCCGTGAAAGCTATCTAGGACATTGCTGTGGTGCTGGCGAGGGAAGTTTCTTGGGAGCCAAGGGTTACTCAATACACTCTCTGAGTCCTGGGACGGACATCACAGAGGAGCATCTGACAACACAGAGAAGACCCAATAATGAGGCCAACTGGGCCGCCTCCCTGTCCTGTTCCACTTAAAGAACTTGCAGGGCTATACTGAGGAAGAACCCCTGGTTGGCTTAGAAGGTCATCAGTGTTTCTCAGCCCGTGCATGGATATGCCTCAGGGTCTTTTCAGTGTGTTTATCAAATAGGACTACGTAATAAACAGTGGTAAATTCATCGCAGTGTAGCTTGGGTTCGTTGTCCTCTTGTAAGTCTGTTTAGTAATCTTCAAGTGTCGGGCTCTAAGTACATTGATAGGGACCCACTAGACATCAGCAATCATAGGCCAGTTGCACAGTGGGAAACGCTGAGAGAAACAGACCCTCTCACAAACAGGTCTGAGCAGAGCTTGCTAGAGTGTAGCCACCAGCCACTCTGGGCTTCCCTTTCCAGCTCGGGGCACAGAAACGCTCTCCTGGCTCTGCTGCTAGAAGCCGTTAATGCATTCCAGAAAGTGTTTCTAGAACATTCAGCACAAGTGCTCCTCCTTCAGAGCTGTGAATGGTGATGCCTGCCACATGCTGGGCCTCCCAAGCGTGGGAAGAAGGGTTCCAGGGTGAGGCCAAAGCCAGCAGGCTACCCTCAGAGGCCAAGGTCATAGGGCCTGGCCTGTGAAGAAGAGCGTTTTGCGGACCCCCACATACACAATGGAGTCTGGGAATGTCTGCTTCCACAAGGGCGCCATGGATGGAGGGAGGGTTAATTGCGGCTGTGCCCCTAACCAGGGCCCCGTGGATGCTCTGCCTTCTCCATGTGGAGTGTTTGCTCTGGAAGGAATTTGGTTTGAGTGTCCACGGGGTATTGGATTAACTTTGCTCTGCCCTCCCCATGCACCCCAGTCTCTCCCAATACGAGCAAATGGTTGCCAACAAATAGGCAATGTCCCCTCCAGGGCAACCATGCTAGTCACACTCAGGCTGACTTTTTTCTAGCACCTTCTTTGGTTTTCAGGCCCAGCAGATGTGTGGGCCATCTGCCAAGATCACAAAGAAAAGCAAGCTTGCAAGAAGAAAGAAGAAATTTGTAGGCCGTGCCTTCACACCAGTGAAGCATCCCCATGATGGTATCCTCCTCGTCACCTAGAGTCCTGTCTTCCAGACACACCCAAGTACCAGCAAAGTCTTGTTTCCAACCGCACCACCTCCCTTCATTGGTTTAGTCGTTTTGAACTCTAACATATATTGGTCTCTCGTTCATAGATTACAGATTCAGAAGATCCATTAGCATGGTTTAAAATAGGCTCCACTGTGAACCACACCGGTCCTTAGAGCTCCATGAACTGGAAGCAGAGAAGATGGAGAAGTGGGGAAGGCACTTGTTGTACCACCTCTCCCTCCAGTTATGTGACATCCGCAGAAATGGCATTTGTGGGAGCCTGACTGACCAGTGTGCATTCCCATCAGCACCAAGAAATGAGCATCCTCTGGCTAGCCTCCTGGTCCAAAGAGAGGAGGTGCATGAAAAAAGTCCCATTAGAAAGGAAGGAAGAAGAGAAGAGGGAGGAGAAGAAGAATGTCCATCAGCACAGAACCGTGACAAAATCAACATGCCCAGATGTTTCTAAAAAGAAAGAAAGTAAGGAAGGGAGGGAGGGAGGGAGGNAAAGAAAGAAAGAAAGAAAGAAAGAAAGAAAGAAAGAAAGAAAGAAATCAAAAATGCACAAAACACAGCCATCATGACTTGGATATGAAATATTCCCCAAGGCTCTTGTGTTGAAGCCTTGGTCACCAGACAGCCATTCCAAGGTGGGGCTTTCTGAAAACTATCAGATCATGGGGTCTCTGAGTGCATCAGTGGGTTAATATATTAATTACAAATTAATATATTACAAATTAAATATAAATTACAAATCTATTAATATATTAAATTTGGTGCCATTATTGGGAACCGATGAATCTTTAGGAGGTGGGGCCTAACTGAAGAAAGTAGGTCACTGGGGACACGTCCTGGAAACCTTTATCTTGTTCATCCCACCCAACCCAGCTGCCTGGTCACCATGAGGTGAGCAGCCCTTTCTGCCACATGTTCCCACCACCACCATGGCTATCCCACTTCACCTCACATCCAAGGCAACGGAGCCATCTGACCTTGAACTAAAAGCCTCTAAAACCACTAGGCAGGGTACGCCTCTCCTCGATTTTCTTTTCTGCACGTTCATATTTTGCTTCGTTCTCAGCAATAAAGACATGAAAAGAATTCCTAATAGAACCTATTAAGAAAAGACAGCGTTCCCTCCCCACCCTGTCCCTTCCACTCATCCCAGCCTCCAGCAGTGTCCCTCAGTGGCAGACCATAGTATACACTGAGCCAAAAGAAATTGTCACAAGGGCTCCCCTCCCAGCCCATGAACCTTGTCATGTTTTGGCTTCCATCAGGGCTCTCTGGAGGCATTGACTGCTTCTTCCAAGAACCACTCCGTGTTCCCAATTTCACCAAATAATTGACAAACCTGGACTTATCAGATGTCCAAGAAGGAAGAGAGGCCTTGCCGCAGGAGGCTAAACATTCTACAAAGCGGCCACAGCTTTCCAAGTATGTGTTAGCACAGGAGGCAGCTGAGAGATTAAATAATTGAACAGATTCTGACATGTTTCGATATTGAAAAAGAAAATAATCACCACCACCACCAAGCCCAAAAGTATTTTTAAGAATATCTCACTAAGTCAAGCATGGTGACTCATGCCTGTAGTCCCAGAAATTGGGAAACTGAAAAAGACGGGCACCTGATCAAGACAATCTACACTGTACAATAAATCCAAGGCCAGCCTGGACACTTTTAGGAAGGTAATCTGATAATATAAATAAAAAACTTAAATTTTCATATAGAGTTAATCCCAGAACAATGTCTAACCCAGAACCTTTTTCTGTAACTCTATTTAAATCAAATCATCCCAGGCATATACAAAGATGGGTTAGCAGGCACAGCTACAGCTGACCTTTGCAGCCGGCAGGAGAATCTGGGAGAGTGTGCCTAATGCTCAACATGGAAGACCTAGTTAATGAACTCTGATATATTCAAATGAGGCAACATTATAACACGGTAAATATTATCAGAGTAAAATACTCCTCACATTGTTCAAACTTTTTAGTTATCAAAATGAGTAGTATGACTTCTTTTCATGTGTTTGAGAGTATGTATGTGAGTGTGTGTGTGTGTGCACACATGTGTGGACATATGTGTTCATGCATGTGGAAGCCAGAGGTTAATCTGGAGTATTGTTACTCAGGCACTGTTCACATCCCCTTCTTTTATTTTGAAAAAGGATTTCTCACTGGCCTAGGGCTGATCAAATAGTCTAGGCTGGCAAGCCAGTCCCAGTGATCTATCTGCCTGTCTCCCCNNNNTGGGGGGGGGGACTGCAGGCATACTCTGTCATGCCTGACATTTTTATGTGGGTTCTGAGGGTGAATCCCAGGCCCCCATGCTTGCTGCATATGGCAAAACACTTGCCAACTAAGCCATCTCTCCAGTCCATTATCACTTCTTTAAATAAACATATACGCTAATATTCCAGGGTCAGAGATGTGTACAGGGAACTCCTAAGAAGCGGGTACAATTCAGGTCTATTTGGCTTAACCTTTGTCCTTTCCTGCAGTTCTCACATTTCCACCCTGAGTTATTAAACACACACATACACACATATGTACACATGTACACACACAAGCATATAAATGTATGTTGCGCACATGTACACACATGCGTGCACACAAATGTACACACATGCGCACACAGGTAAGTTTAAAAGAGAGGACTTTACTAAGCTGTAAATTGCTTTTATTAATACGATAGCTCATCCTCCTGATTTTAAAAGCACTTGCAAAGGAAAATTCTATCAAGTGATTGAATAAATACTTGGAGAACAAATGGGTTTCTGCGAATTTGGCCACAATAATTTATAGCATACATTGGCTGGAGCTGTTCAGCACTGACAAATTCCAGGAAGTAATTGCATAAAATACTTGGAGAGGAAATTGCTTTATGCTTCCATGCTATTTCTGGAAATTAACATCTTTGTAAAAATAAACCAAGAGTAATCACAATCGTAAACCCTGAACTGTGACTTCCAGGCTGCTAGGCTTGAGCTTTCGGACCATAAGGGACTGTGGAAGAGCGCGGACTGTTAATTTGCCCCTGTTATGAAACAATCACATACAACTGTGGCTCCCTTCTTCCCCTTGTATCTTCACCGTCCTGCTTTCTTTCGGAAGCATCCCATGTGGAGTTCAGATATGCTGACGTGCAGTTTGTGGAGAAAACCTGCTTGTCATTCCGTTTCCCTCCCGGAAACTATTACATAATTCGTGTTCTGCATCTCCACCTTCTCCGATCCCAATCAGCCCCTCAAACCTAGACATTTCCCAGGATCAAGGTGAACTTCCAAGTTCTTGTCCTAAGCCTAATTCAAAACCTGAGAGGATTTTCAATTTTTGTATTTCTCTCAAGTCTGCTTCATCTCTTACCATGTTCTGACCCCCTCTAAGGGGTTCTTAAAGGTTCTGGCCTTCGCCTATTTTGTTGACAATTACCCATTCCCACCTCCACAGCCTAGGACTCGCCATTACCATAGTGCCATGAACCTCCCAGGCATTATCTGCTCCAGCGAGTCCCCAGTGAGTCTTCAGCAGCCCACCGAGTCCTGATAGTGCTCCCCACCACCTGCTCGATATCCCACGGATTGTGCTGCCTAGTGCTTAGAATGCTCTTCCAGCTCCTCCCCACGGCAGCCACAAGCTGTCCCCGCTCCTTTTTACCCCCTACCTCTTCCTGCCATGTTTCTACTCCTCACGTGCATGGTGCCCATGGAAACCCAGTGAAGGAAACAGATTTGAGAGGTACTTCTGAGCTGGCAACTCATGGCCAATTGGGTACAGAGCACAGACAACAGAAAAGGCATTTGGAGTATTCCTGGGGATCAATGACTAGTTGACGGTGAACGGAGGGGGGGAGGGAGAGGAGAGAGCATGAATATGAACAGCTGAGGCTGAGGCGATGGCTCAGTGAGTACATGCTTCCTGTGCAAGCCTGAGGACCTACCTTCAGAGCCTCAGCCCCCACGAGAAAAGCTGGCTGAGGCAGGGCATGCTTACAACTCCAGTCCTGGGAATGTGGAGACAAGGGGGGAATCCCTGGCCCGCCACTCTATCCAATCGGCAACCTCCAAATACAGTGGGAACCCCTGTCTCCGAAAATGAGCTGTAGAGTAATTGAAGAAGACACCTGATGTCAACCTCTGGACACACACACACACACACACTCACCTACAGCACACACACACACAGCACCTACAGAGAGTGGGGAGAGAACAAAAACAAAACATGTATGTACATTTGTGTGTCTATAGTTCTATTATTTATAACCTGAAATGGAGGTTTTTATGAACTGAAATCCAGGTTCTGAAGACTCTTCCTCTACTTCATCCTGGGTCCCACTTATGAGAAGCGCCGGGACAGCCTCCCCGATCTCAACGTCTTTACCTGCACGGCCAAGTCCTTTCGTCATGTACATAACACTGATGGGTTCCGGGAACTAGGCCGTGGACATACTTTGGGAGCCATTATTCAGCCTACTGCACTTCCCAGAGGTTTCTATACCCTAGACCCAGTGGCTCCTTCGATATTATAATGATTAAAACAATAGAGGCTTGGGGTGGGGGAGCAACTGTTGTCTTCGTTAGGAAAATCGGGTGCTAAGGAAAGACCCAAAGCAACAGCAAGCTCCCAGAGCCTAATAGGCAGGAAGATGAGGAAGGGTCCTCCTGCTTGAGTGGGAGGAGCCTTCAGCTTCACTTGGTCAAGACCCGTGCCTATCACAGGAACTTGTAGCCGGCAAATATAAGAGTTCACATTTTCCATAGTTTAAGAAGGAGAATCTCATTTTTATTAATTAGCTGAAAAACCATACAACTGAGCCTCACACATCTGTCTCCTACTCACTACCTTGTAGCCTACTTGCGAGGCAAGGAGAGCAAAACTGAGGGACACCTTCAGTCCCATCCCAACATTAAAATCATAATACAGATGGGCAACTTGTTACAAAGCCCAAATGAGCCTGGCGGAAATAGCAGCCCTATCCACTTCTGCAAGAACCTCCTCTGAGATCAGCCCCTACCTAGAACAGTTTGCAGCTTCTCGCCTCGGCTCGTGTCTCTTGAGCGCCCCCTACAGCTCCATAGCGGAATATGCAGGCACAATGCTAATTTCAAACCTCTTACAAGCAGCCACGTTAGAGTTGATACTCATTACCCACATCCTTGTTTTGTTCCCCATTTTCCATGTCGCCATGTATTGCCTCCTGAAAACAGCTCTAAGTGGTGGGCACTGCTGTGAGCTCCTCTCTACAAGTGTGGGGACAGATAGGAAGCACAGATGATGACCCAGCCATACGTACAGTGGTGGTGTTGAGACTGCTGCCCGGGAATCGTATGCCATGCCCTTCCATGTGCGCTACACTGATCATGGGAACAATACTGCCGCGGCCACACAGAGAATGGAAAACCCAAAGAGGTCACTGAGTGATTCAAGCTGGGCAAATGCTCCCTTAGAACAGAAGGCAGCAGACAGACCCAGTACACA
This sequence comes from Bramus lutescens, assembly GCA_001685075.1. Classification (NCBI taxonomy): domain Eukaryota; kingdom Metazoa; phylum Chordata; class Mammalia; order Rodentia; family Cricetidae; genus Bramus; species Bramus lutescens. Next base: position 273,353 of record LOEQ01001121.1, on the reverse strand, counting down.
GAGACGGTCTAGAGGGGAAAGGGACAAATAGAAATACTCTGTCTTGGAGGCTCAGCCCCCTTGACCAGGAAGAAATATCTCTGAAGCCATGTATTCTATTTTAGATTCTTCGGTGAGATGGAAAAGTAAACTATCTTGCTTTTATAACAACACTGCACCATGCTGTCCAGAAAATCCCTAAGCCATGCCTTTCAATCTTAACTTTTTTAAGATTTATTTTATTTTAAATTATATGTATGGGGTGTGTGCGTGTGCACGCATGACGCAGTTGCTCCTGGACACCAGAAGAGGGCGTCAGATCCTCAGGAGCTGGCAGTAACCCCAGGTCCCAGGAACTAACTGAACTCAGTTCTCTGCAAGGGCAGCAGAGATCCTGACCACTGAACTTCTCTCCGTCCTCTTAGCCTTTGTTCTAACAAAAATATATCCACTTAAAATATGGCGACAGAGGAGCACCGTAAAATGGGATAAAGGGGATGATGTCCCTCGCTAACCAGTTGTGTATAAGCCGCAGAATTGATGGAGTTCTGAAATGGAGCTTAAAGGCAGTAAATCCAAGAGAACACAGCAAGGCACAGGGGCCTCTGCTTCATTTACCCGGAGTATAGATTTTCATCCATGCCTGCATGCTTGTTTAACAGACTTAAGCTCTTAAGTACTAGGCTGTCTGCTAAGACCATGAGGGCGCGCAGACCACGGCCAGCAGTGAAATCCGCAGGGAAGCACTGTCTTGTTCTAAGTCACATAAGACATTGCGCGGGATTAGCAGCCACCCTCAGGACACGGTATTAAATGAAATGTTCCCCTGCATTTGGAGGTCAGGGCCCACACACTTTCTTGGCGGAATCCAGCTGCAAACATATTTGTCTGGATTTCACTTTGTTATAAACCAAAGGGTTGTAGAAGAAACCTGGATGTTCCCACTTTCCTGAAACAGAAGAAGGCCTAGCAATCCCGGGCTTGCATTCCAACGTAACAATGACAGACCGCAGGGAAGTGGGGACTGCTCTTATGAAGGGAAACCGAGTTCTAGCTCTTGCCATCTCTCCCGCTCCCTACTGGCTCTTCGGCAGTGCCAGCTGTTCTTCTTTGAGTTTGCCAAGTAGACAAATAACTATGCAATCTATGAGCTCAGTTTCTCAGGCTAGGTGAAAAAGACAAGAGTCTAGAGCAGTTTCTCAACCTGTGGGTCGCGACCCTCCAGAGGGGTTGAATGACCCTTTCACAGGCATCAACTAAAAACATCAGAAAACACAGATACTTACATTACAATGCATAACAGTAGCAAAATTACAGCTATGAAATAGCAACAAAAATAATTTTATGCTTGGGGATCACCACAACATGAGGGACTGTATTAAAGGGTCACCACGTTAGGAAGACTGAGATCCAGGGGCCTAGAGAGAGGACCGCACAATAGTGGGCTGTGTTAACGGAGTAAATCCAGAATACTCACTTAGAGGCTAAGCTAGTGTAGATATCAGTCTCTTCCTGACCTCTAACTGTATAGCCTCGCCTGGGCTCATGCACACAGCAACCATAGGCAGAAAAGACGGGGTTCACCCAAGCCCCAAGTCGCAATTTGTACATGAGTCCGCAGTAGTATCAAGTTCCTGGTCTTTGAATGAAGCCTACAGAGACACCAACCACAACACTACCTGCGCGAGATTATCTGACGTAGTGTTAACGCTGGTCCTATTAACATCTAACACAGTCTGGAATCATAGTGCTATGCAAAGACAGGCACGCCCCACGTTCTCAGTGTCCCCCATCCTGTTACCTGCAGATGACCGGGGAACATAACGATCACCCACGCCAGCAGCCACCGGGATCCTGTCCAGGAAGTCATAGGGTCCAATATCCTAGAAGCCTCCCTCACCGCCTACAAAAAAGAAAAACAGAGAAGACCTAATTTCCAACCAGCTCTGGCTCCAGAGATAGTCTGTAAGCTGAGAGACCAATCCAAGGACAGAGACCCTGAAGCCAGGGTCGGGAAGGTTTGTGTTGGCCAGGATGGGACTGCCTGCTGAAGAATGGAGACAACATGGAGCTCCCTTTAGGATGAGCCCTCTAAGATTGGGGAGGAGGCAGAAACTGTCCCACCCCCAAGTCAGCAACTCATACTCCCAGCGCTCCAGAAGTCAAGACACCCCTGCGCCAGCCACCTCCCAGCCTGATTGTCAGCACCAGGGTGTGGCTTTTGGCATGGTATAGGGAAGCCAGCCAACAGCCAAGGGTCGGGGCACCTGCCAGCTTCGGCTCCTTGAGGCAAAAATGAGTCCAAAGCCACCTACACTAGACCAGAGAGGGGAAGGAACCTGCCTAAGGTCACACAGCAAAACAGTGAATCTAGGAGTGCAAGGCAGATCAGAGAGTTTGAGGCATTTCTCACTAAACATACAATGCCCTCTGCTTCCAAGCCTGCGGCTAAAAGAGCTGGGATGGGGGAGGACAGTCCTGCAGAGTGTAGTAGTCTCTTAAAGGTGAGGAAGGACTAAGCCCAGGAGGGTGACGGGAACTTTTTTTCTCTCCCAGTGTGTTTTCCTGTCAATTTACAGAGAACTGACTTTGAGAGGAGACTGGAAAAGCCGAGGTCACACTCGACTCCCGCTTCGCCTCGCGGGCGCCTTGGCGGAGTCGGTGTCCGGGGGCGGGTCGGTGGCTTCTCTCCATCTGGAGAAAGCATTAAGGCCTGGCTTAATGCGATCCGCAAATGTGCTGCTGTTTCCGA
>LOEQ01001121.1:257963-269635 GCA_001685075.1 Bramus lutescens | reverse complement strand
ACTGGCTCGTGCAGGGAGCCTTTAGGAGCTTGACCAAGACCCATCAGCAGCCTTTGCAATCCAGGGACTTTTGACTGCAGGGGACCGTGGGTGACCCAGCAGGAGTAACTAAACCTGCTACCTGAAGCCCAGGGTATGAAACTGGTTTGGATGACCCCGAACTCCAGACCTGTCCGAAAATAAATTCAGCACCAGAGCCTATGGTTTGGAATGAAGTCGTCTCAGTCGGGAATGGAGGCAGAGTTGAGGGTGCCATGGGTACTTTTGAAGGGAAGAAAAGTCAGTGAAGACACGCAAGGGCCTCGGCTTCATCCCAACAACAGGAGCCAAGGGTCAGGTTGTTCCTTTCAAGGTCTGCAGCGCTGTGCCACCACCCTTTGTTCCCTTGAGCGATTCTATTCTGCCAAGCGGTGTGTGTGTAGCCAGCCATCCCCAAAGCAGAAGTTCCTAGCGTTGTCCCAATTCCTGGGAGAATAGCTTGCCTTTGGTGATCAGAGAGGCCAGGTCGGGAACTGGTCCCCACTTCTCTCAGGAATCTGAAACATTTACATCCAAAGTTGCTCTTTTGACCGCTAGACTGTTGGTACTTCCAGACGCTCACAAGCATTGCCAAGAGTTCCCCCTACTTGCCTTCCTCGCCTTTTCTTCCCCTCCCCAGTCAGATGGCTTCCTCCCACCAGAAGAGCCTCGGGTGTCCCTCCACTCCAGGCAGGAAAGGGGTTGGAATCCTGGGGAAAATGAGCAGGTGGCGGTGGATGGGGAGAGATTCAGACTGTGGCTAACTTGCCTTAAGACGACTAAGTCTCTCTGTTCACCCCAGTTTAGCTCTGGAACGCGGGGCAAACAATGTATTTATGAATACTGGGCTGTTACTGTGGTGGGTAAGACAGGATCAGGTTCCCATGAGCCTGTGGTCACATTTTGTCAGTCAGTTAGCACACGGCCTTATTTTGTAGACATTTCTGTGTTAAGACACCATAACACACACACGTTCATACGTTCACACTGACCTGAGGGCCCCAGCATCTGTCCCTCCCGATAGAGACTGCTGCTCTCTATTGAACTATGTGTCACAGCCTCTTGGGCCTTGGGGACACAGCACTGTGTCCAAGGGTGGCTTAAAACAGTGAAAGCGCAAACGACAAAATGTTGCGAAGAGGACTTTTTAGGATAATGGTGTGCACAGGAAGAGCTGAAGCAGACACAGGAAAAGGCATTGGCTTGTGGGACCTTCGTGGTGAATATGCACACCAGTGAACTCACAACCTTCAACTGGTCTTCAGATGGCTTCGAAAATGCTCTGTGCATTGGTTTTAGGGTGACAGGTGACGAGTTTTTAGAAAGACATTGCAGATGAGAAGGATCTATGGTGTGCTCATCTATGTCAGTGAGTCAGTAGAGGAACAGCCGTACATTTCAGAACATCTATGACATGCCACATGGTGGCGTGAATGAGAATGGCCACCATCAGATCATATATTTGAATCATTAGTCCCCAGCGGATAAATGGTTGTTGAAGGATGAGGAGGTGTGGCCATGTTGGAGGAAGTGAGTGGTCACTGGGGATGGGCTTGGAGGTGTCAGAAGCCCCGCCTATGCCCAGGCTCTGTCTGCCTGCTGCCCATACATCAGCATGTAAAGCTCTCAGCTACAGCTACAGCATCAGGCCTGCCTGCCGCTGCCACACTCCCCACCTTGATAAGACACTAACCCTCTCAAACTATAAGCAAGCCCCAATTAAATGTTTTTTTTATAACAGTCACCTTGGCCACATAGTCTCTTAACAGCAATTAAACAGTACCAAGGACACACCAGGATCTGTTCTAGGCATTCAACAGGCATTACTGATTCAGCCACCGGGGTAGCTTGTTGGGTGGCATATTGATTTGACCCGGCATAAAACACTTAGAGATTTCTTTTGACTTTCAGTTTCAAAGGCGACAGTTTATTGCGGCAGGGCAGACATGGTGGGACAGAGCGCAGTTCTCATCTTGGTGGCCAGAAAGCAGAGAAAAGGAAAGGGACCTGAGACCTGCCAAATGGTCTTCAAAATCACAGCCTCAGTAACCTCCCTCTTCCAGGTAAGACTCCACTCTCCCAAGTTTCTACCACCAACCAAAACAGCACCATGGGCTGGGCAGCAAGCACCCAGTGCACGAGCCTGTGGGGAGCGTTTCACATTCAAACGGCAACAAGTGAATGTTTTTATTCCTGTTTTACAAATGAGGCCCCAGAGTAGAAAGATTTAAGCACCATATATTCTTAGCAACTAGACCGATCTCTAACCATTTGCCTCCTAAACACTAGCCTTAAAGTATCATGGAAGCCATTGGAAAACTCGCATGAATATTCAAGGAGAAATGGAGAATCCAAAGAACTATTGTGTATATGCCTTGACAGCTGCATCAAGCTCGACTCCCTGTGTTTGTGTGACCGAGCAAGGCCTGAGGATGCCTCCCGAGTTCGGGACATTGTTGGTATTAATGTCTCCATAGGACTTCCTGTCTCCTTTTCCCTTAGGCGCTTTTGATTCCTGAGGCGGCCTGAATGCCTCACACTGTAAACTGGGGCCAGAACAGTTTTTATTTCTTCGGATCCCATCTAGAGTCAGGCTGTCCCTGCAAAGGGTTGACTGAGGGAGGAAACCAGAAAATAATGCCACCCTCACTCTTAGGGAAGTTCTGCCACTCTGGTAATCTTGGCATGTTGAGTCATCTCTTTTGGGTGGTTGAGGCACTGTGAATTAGGATTACAAAAGGGTTATAAAGAGCAGACTCCACCTCTCTGCTCCTCAGAGATGTCCCAATGTGACAGTTAACCTTAACAGTCACCTTGACCGGATTCACAACCACTGAGGACATTATAAAGCACACGCCTGGAGTCATGTTTCAAGATGTCTGGATCCATCCTGATGTGTCTGACCTAATGAATGCATTGGTCCCTTGATGGATTCCCAATACAAACACATAACTGGGGGTGTTGAAATGTAGGGGTGGACCTACTTAGAGGAAATAGGCTACTGGGGGGGTGTCTTTAGACGCTCTGGCTTCCCCTGGACCCTTCCTATGTTCCCTTTTCTTTGCTTCCTGGCTGCTGTGGTGGGGACTGTTCTGTTTTCTCACGCTGCTCCCACCATAACAGAGTGACATCTCTGAGATTATGGAAATCCCAGGATGTTGGACACACCAGAATCTGAGACCTTCGCCAGGGAGAGCTACAGATAGGAAGTGCAATCAGAGAGAGGGGGCGTGGACCACAAACAACAAAGCTGGAGGGATGAAGCCCTCTAAAGCCATTTAAAATTGAAGCCCCAGATACTGGACATTGAGCTGTAGGATTTGAGGATTTACCTGCTGATTTGGGGGCTTGTTTAGAATAGGAATTTATTTTGTATGCTATTGTATGTTGAAAGTTCGTAATGGCTTTTTATTTTTGGAAGGGTGGGGTGTCACCGTTAAGAGACTCTAGAACTGTGTTGAGATTATTAAAGACTATGGGAACTTCTAGAGTTCTACGAAACGCATTTTGCATCATGAAAAGGTCATGGGGTCTATGAGGGCCAACGGGCTGGATGTGGTGCTTTAATGAGAAATGTCCCCCACCAGCTCACGTATTTGGACACGTGGTCCCCAGTTGGTGGGGCTGTTTGGGGAGATTATGGAACTTTCAGGAGGTGCATGTTTGCTAGAGGAAGCGCATCACTGGCAAATGGCTTGAGGATTTATAACTTTACCCCTCCGTACCCTACCCCTGCTTCCTGTGTGTTTGTACAAATGTGATCACCCAGATTCCTGCTCCTGCAGCCACGCCGTGCCTCCCCCACCATTGTGGACTCTTCCTCCCGTACAGAAGGCTGAAATAAACCCTTTCTTCGGTAAGTTGCTTTGGTAGTCGTTCATCGCACCAGCGAGGCTCTGCAGACTTCTGCACACCCTTACTCTTGGATTTGCTCTCTGCCTGCACTCCAACCCCATGGAATTCCTGGGGACAAGGAAGGTGGCGGTCCTTAAAGGCACAGAGTCCACAATTTCGAGTCAGGAGTTTTGGACTTTGAAGGCACTGCCGCACAGGGAGTATGAGATCATCAGAACCTCTGTCAAGAAAGTGAGGGAGATGATGGACAGAGTTCCAAGTCTTCCAGGTAGGACAGTACAAGGGAGGCTAGGGACCCATGACATTTTCTGAAGGATGAAACTAGGTTTGGTAGCCCTTCCAAGGCCCCGAGATTCTGTAAGCCACGCGCCAAAGGCTGACTTCTGCTGGTTTCTGGGGCTAGGAAGATGCCTCACACCTTGAAAATGCTATACATGTACACAACACAGGTCCTCAGAGACTCTGCTGTCGACTATGGACAAGCACAGACGCCTTGCAGAGAGTGTCTTCAGCACTTTAGCACTCCAGCCCTGCCCCGAGAAGATCCTATCCCTGCCCCAGGGGGCGCAAGATGACCTCGATTACCTACAAGTACAGCTCAGGAAACCCAGTGCCCTACCGCAAGAGCAAGAAGTACTCAGGAAACCCAGTGCCGGTCCAACGTGGGCCACCAAGGGGGAGACTGAAGGCAAGTCATTTCGCTGTCTGAAGACAAACCTTCCAAGTCCACGAGTTAGAAAGCTGCAGCGGGTCCTATCTGAGCACACTGTGGCCTGTTTTCTCACTTTCCTTGTAGACTATAACACTTCTCACTGGGATGATTTGAGTGTGACTTGTTGCCCAAGGGTTCAGATGTTGGTAGCTTAGGTCCCCAGTGCGGAAGTGTGAATGGGAGGTTCTTGGGTCATTGAGCACCACCCTCAGAAGGGGCTAAGGTATTTCTCATGGGACCTGATTTAGTTCTTAAATCTGTTACGAGAGCAAGTCTATCCATAATACCGTATTCTCTCCTCCCGTACTAGACACTGTGGCTATTTTGATTGTAGCTCACACATCAAAAGCTTTGAAACTAACATCCATATAAGAGACCACATATAATATTTTCTTTTTAGAAAAAATGGATTATCTCACTTAGGATTTATTATTTTATTTTATTTTTGGTTTTTCAAGACAGGGTTTCTCTGTGTAACAGCCCTAGCTATCCTGGAACTAGCTCTTATAAACCAGGCTAGCCTTGAACTTACGGAGATCTGCCTGCCTCTGCCTGCCTCTGCCTCCCGAGTGCTGGGATTAAAGGTGTGTGCCGCCACCACCATCCAGCTAAAATAATTTTTTTCTAGCTCCATCCATTTACCTGAGGATTTCATAATTTTCTTTTTCTTAACAGCTGAATAATATTTCATGGTGTAAGGGTACCACATTTTCGTTATCCGTTTGTTAGTTGATAGACATCTAGACTGTTTCCAGTTTCTGGCTATAATGAAAAGAGTAGCAGCAAACACTGATGAACAAGAATCTCTATAGTAGGATGTCGAGTCCTCTGGGTACGTGCACGAGAGTGGTTCAGCTGGATTTTAAGGTAGATCCACTCCCAGCTTTCTGAGGAGCTGGCACACTAACCTCCATAGTGGCTGTTCCAACTTGCACTCCCACCAGCAACGAAGAATTGTACCCCTTTCTCCATGTTTCCACCAGCACGAGCTGTAATTAGTTTTATTAACCTTGGCCATTCTGACTGGGGTAAGATGAACTCTCAAAGTAGTTTTAACTTGCATTTCCCCAATGACTAAGAATGTTGAACACTTCAAAGTGTTCTCAGCCTCATGGTTCATTTTTTGAGAACTCTCTATTTAGTCCTGTGCCCCATTTTCAATTGGGTTACTTGTTTGCTTGGTGTTGGCTTTTTTTTAGTTCTTTATATATTCTCGATACTGACCTTCTATGAGATGTATAACTGGTAAAGGGGATTTCCCCATTCTGTACGCTGCTGCTTTGCCAGAGTGAGCCATAGCCATAGTCCAGTCCCTCGCTCATCCTCGCCTCCTCGTAGGAGATGGGAATGAACACAGAGACCCACAATGGAACAGCGTGTAGAGCAAGAGACTTTAGGGCGCTCAGCCCTAGATGGGATGTCTTCACCCAAATCCTCCCCTTAAATCCCAGAGATCTGTGCAGAGGAGGAGGAGGCATGAAGACCCTAAGAGACAGACAGGCTGGATGACTTCAACGAAACAGCGTCTTATACACGTATGAACAGGACTAATACACATATGAACTCACGGAGACTGTGGCAGCGCGCACAGGTTCAAGCTAGAAGGGGTCTCCGCTCCGAGGGGGTGAAATGGACATGGGGTAACCAAGAAGCCATTTGTAATTGATACCCACTAGCAAAGGGAAAAGTGAGTTTCCTCGAATGGAGTGCCTCTGGGTATATGAACAACACTTAGGGCAGGTCCCGTGTCCAGGAATAATTAGGAAAAACAAAGCAAACAAACAAACAGAAAAATCTGGTTTTTGTGAAGTTTTTGTTTTGTGTTGACACTTTTTCCTCACTGAATTTTTGAGATTTTTCTTTTTAAAAAGAGAACAAAACCAAAACCAAAACCAAACAATGCGCCATGGATATGTATACATTCTTAGAAGTTCCATGCATCTTCTTTATGTCCCAGTCAGTTATACATTTGGCACTTCATCTTGAAGTACAGACTTCTAAGGGAATTATCCAGAGATGCCAAAAAATATAATGACAAGGAGTTTTTTTTTAATCAATTCTGGTGTGTGTGTGTGTGTGTGTGTGTGTGTGTGTGATTATGGGTTTTTTAGGCCATGACAGGTATGTAGAGACCGGAATACAACTTTGTGTGTCTACTTTGTTCCATTTTCACGTGGTGGTCAAGAGGAGGTTACCACCCTTGCACACCAGAGACATCGCTCACTAAGCTATCTCACTGGTGCTCAAATAAGCCTAGTTGGAACATCACATCAGAAAAATATTGTTTTCTTTTTACATTGTAAACATATTTTCATCGTAGGACAGAAGAAAACAGGGCAACTTATAGTAAATCCTATTTGCAAATGAAAAAAAAAAACAAGCTGGGTGGTGGTGGTGCATGACTTTAATCCCAGTACTGAGGAGGCAGAGGCAGGGGCATTTCTATGTGTTTGAGGCCAGCCTGGTCTACAGAGTGAGTTCCAGGATAACCAAGGCTACATAGAGAAATGCTGTCTCTAATAACCAAAGGAGGGGGAGAGGGAGAGGGAGAGGGAGAGGGAGAGGCTCTCTCTCTCTCTCTCTCTCTGAGAGAGAGAACATAAAGTTGGTTAAAGTTGAGAGGTGGAGAGGATCTGGGAGGAGTTAGAGGAGAGAAACATGATCAAAATATATTGTATGAAAAAATTTTCATTAACAAAAGAGCACACCTAATCCTTCTCTTTTGTGTCCTCTCTGGCAGTAGAGATGTCTCGTTCCCACACAAGCCCCCTCTGTGGTGACAGGACTCACCGTGAGCCCTGGATCTGAGCTGATGTCAGGGGTAACCCCTTGAACATCTAGAAATAGCATCTACATAAATTTCTTTTCTTTGTAAAGCTATGCATCCTCAGGAGTGTTATTGTGATGAGGAAACAGACCTAATCAGCTTGTTAATCTAGAGCTTAAGTCTAGGAAGGGACCCCATCACAGTCAGACCAATAACAGGAAAGCAAACCGGCACACAGATTTAAACATTACACACCAGCAAGCAAGAGTCTTGCTCAGGATTACCTGTGCTTTGCCCTTAGTCCCAGTAAATTTGCTCAACTGATTTTCCAGAACAAATTTGAGGCTATGAATTAAGGAGAGACAGCATGTCCAAGAAGAGGCATATTGACCACATAAAAGTAAGACTGAAAATAAATTCCAAACACTTTAGTCTATTATAACTGGGTCAACTCATTGGAGCCCAAAAGAGACACCCAGGCATGGCATAATGCTGTCTTCTTGTTCATGAATTCAGGTTACCCAGGAACATATTTGAGTGTTCAGTTCTATATACAGATTATATGGAAATAAATGCTACATCTTACAAAAGTGTTTGCTCACAAAGGGCTAATTTAAGGAAAGGACAACAGAATCCCAGTTATCTATAGAAAGCAATATAATAGAAGTGGTGAGGTTAGCTATGTTGCTCCAGCTCTACCAGGGCCACAGGCTCGCATCACCACAGCACAACCATACTGTTCTAGAGAACACATTGCTTTATACTGGAGAATACACAGACAGAGTCAAAAATCTTTTTTTTTCTCAGTAAGATCACGTACTGTACTTAAAATATTACTTTCCCTAAGAAAAGGAGTTACTTATTAATCTTATTACTGCATTCCTTATCCTTCACTTTCTAAAAGAAATTCCATCTGGGATTCCATCCCTGACAACTCAGGACCACCACGTTTTCCTCTGTGAATGATTCGTTTGAAGGAAAAGAGCAGAGTGAAAAACATTAAGTCACCCCTACACCCTACACTAGTGAACCCTTGTCGGTCATTTTCTGGCATGCCACCAAGTGTTGTAAACAAAGGCATCTTCTCTGAGGTTGTACCACCTTCACTGGTGACCAGTACGAGATAGGGCCACATGCTTTCCTTAAATCCCCTCACCCACTCAGTGAGGCAATGTTAGCACCGGAAGCGCCGCAAAGGGAGAGTTGAAAGATCTTTTTTTTTTTATTCCCCAAACAATAAGTTCAATGAAAACATTTCTATGTATTCCGTTTTGCCGAGCACATTAACTTAGGCAGGATTTTGTTAGCCAATTAAGTGTTTCTTTTTTTTTTTTTACACAGAAATGTTGTGTGGCTGAGGGTGAAGACCCAGTTTCTTCCAAACCCCATTCTGCTTCTGCTCAGTTTAGGAAGGGTCCGGTCAGCGCGATGCAGGCAGTACACGGTCGCTGACCATCTACATCCTGTCAAATCTCCACACGGACTTAGAAACACAGTGGTCACACGAGCTGTGCAGAAGCCAATGAGATAAATATACCCAGGGGTGAAAGAACAGGAAACTATGAACTCCTAAGGCAGTAACTATCTCAGTCTCTGTACTAGGAGAGGGTTTGTTTTGTTTGTTTATTTTAGGGTAAGTAATAATTTGGGTTAAAAAGTACAATCGTAAGTACCAGATCTTGCTACAAAAAAAAAATCACCTCAATGTTTCGCTCTCTGTGTATTCTCCAGCGCAAACAACCTGTAATATCAAAGGTGTGTTTCAGAAGAATGTAAGGTGGGCATGGTGGCAAGGGACCCTGGTCCTGGCTACTAAAAACTGGGGATGGACATCAGGAGGTCAGAAGGTAGAAGGCAGCCTGTGCAAACATAGCAAACCTCATCTCTTATAGTCTATCTCTTGGATATGACTTACAAAATAAATAATACAAATGGCTGTAAGGTAGATCTAAGAATGAAGAACTTCCTCGCACATTCTAGAACAAATCCTACTTTTGGCAGTGACTGAGGGAAACAATGTTGCAAGCTTGAATTTATTGCTTGCTTGTGGGCTCTCTCTCTCTCTCTCTCACACACACACATACACACACACACACACACACACAGTGTGTGTCTGTCTGTCATCTCCAGAGGTAAAAGGATGCGCCTGGCCCACAACGCTGACCCTCCCTCCTTGTAAGGACCTCTGACACCAAATCAGAGGTGGCTGCTGTGTGTCCTGAACTTGGAACCTCTGTTATGTGCTGGTCCCTGTTCCCACTTTCTGGTGCTACTACAGAAATTCCTGCTGTGTCCATTTAATAATCTAATAATCTCCACGGGAGAATGGACAGAAGTTTTTACCAGACCCAGAATTTCCTCTGGATATCAGTTATCTTCTCCACTTTCTGTTTTTAAGAAACACTGGACACACTGTTCTCAATTTTCTTGACCCACGTGTGCTGCGGGGGATGCTTGTCTCACCCAGTCTCTTTCTCCCTCCCTTGGTTACTAAAGCGACAGCAGTAACACACTGTGTGCTGCACACTTGGTAGAATGGTAGGTACTTCGCGATTTGGTAAGAATGGCAGCGAGTCTTACTTTGATAACTAACCAGAGACTGGGCTGCAATTAAATATCAAGCTTGCCTCGGAAGACTCCAGGGCTTCTGAGTGTATCCTTTAAGTTGGGGTTCATGATGGAAGAAGAAAGAATAGAGCTCAGGAAACATCCTCCCAGCCACACCCACTAGACCACAAGATCCAATAGTGAAAACCCAGGCAGAAGGCTGAGGTGATCGCTAGAATTGCTTCTTAAATTTGTTTCCAAAAGATGGCGACCACTAAAGAAAACTCCAGTTGGCCAAAATGTAGAGAATAAATGTTAATAGGGTACCTGGTCCAACTGGTACATCTACATATAACTCCTGCACCTAAGGCTCAGGGACCTGGGTGGAAGAGGGAACAGGTTGCAACCAGCAAAGGACCAGGAAATCTGCTGTGGCACTGTGTCTCCCAGAAATGGCACGGAAGCTTTGTGCACCTCAACCACGGGGCTGCCTCGGCAAGGGGGAACCAACAGACGCGCTGGTGCGGAAGGAAGGAATCTCTTCAGGACTCTGCCCCTAGACCAAGAACGAAGGGCAACTAAGGGATGCTGAGAGCAGGAGTCTTCCTCAGGGATGAGCCTGGGACTCGTATACACACAGGCAATGACAAATGGACTCAGCAGGCTATATTTATATATTTATGTATGTGTGTAAAACAACAGCAATAACGATAATGATGATGATGATAAAAGGGACCATGAATTTGGGAGGAAGCAAAGGGAGGCATGGAAGGAACTTAAGGGAGGAAAGAGAAGTAGAAAATTATGTAATTATATTTTAATTTAATTGAAATTTTTTTAACATATAGTGCTGAGAAAACGATGTCGACATGTAAAAAAATAAAATTAGATCCACATCTATCACCGTGCACAAAAACTGACTCCAGATGGATCAAACCTAAGTGCAAAACCTGAGACATCAAAACGGCTAGAAGAAAACCCAGGCAGTGCCCCACATGGTACAGGGGTAAACTTTGGCCAGGAGCTGAGGCCAATGGTTGACAAGCGGGACCTCATTAACCTAAAGAGCTTTTGCACAGCTAATGAAACCACCAAGTGAGGAGGAAGCCCACAGAAGGGAGAGAGTAGCTGCCAGCTGTGCAGCTGAGCAGAGGACTGAGATCCAGAATACAGAGGGAACTTAGAGCCTGCAGAGACGGCTCCGCGGTTCAGAGCACTGGGTACTCTTGCAGAGGACACCGGGACATGGTTCCCAGCACTCACGTGGTACTCACAATCATCTGTAACTCCAGTTTCAGCGGATTCAAAGCCCTCTTTGGACTTACACAGGTAATAGGCATGTATATGGTACACGTATATACATGAAAGCAATATACCTTTGTACACATAGTAAGTCTCAGAAAAAATAAACACAGAAAAACGGGCCTGGGATCTGAGAAGAAAGTTCTCAAAATAAATAAATAGAAATAGCTAAGAAATATCCCCAAAAAATGTTCATTGCCCTAACAGTTAGGGAAATGCAAATCCAAACAACTCTGAGATCTACCCCAATCCAAACGGCAAAGATGGCAAAGATCAACAACCAACCAACAAGCAATACTAGAAGGGGTGGGGGAAAGGGAACTCTCAGCTGTGGGGGCTGCAAACTCTCTAGCCACTCTGGAAATCAACACAGAGAAACTCAAACAGCTAAAAACAAATCTAGCACATGACCCAGCTAACCCATCCCTTGGCATGTGCTCCAAGGATTTGAGAGCCGCTCCACAGCCATGT
>LOEQ01001121.1:245266-257113 GCA_001685075.1 Bramus lutescens | reverse complement strand
AAAAAAAAGTCACCAGCATGGTGTAGTTGATTTTTTTTAACTCTTTAGGGACCCACCACCCTGCTCCCAAATAAATACATGGAGATTTATTCTTACTTATGAGTGTCCAAGCCTTAGCTTGGCTTGTTTCTAGCCAGCTTTTCTAACTTCAATTATCCTGTTTCCCTTTTTAAAAGCCTCTGGGCTTTTTTCCTTTCTTTATTCTACATGTCTTCCCTTATTACTCTGTGGCTGGCTGGGTGGCTGAGTGGCTGGCCCCTGGCATCCTCCTCTTCCTCTTCTCCCTCCTCCCTCTCTTCCATGGATGTCTTCTTTTTATTCTCGCTGCCCGCCAGCCACACCTGTTTCTCTGTCCTGACCAGCTCTTTATTAGACCAATCAGGTTTTTTTTAGATAAAGTAACACAGCTTTACAGGATTAAACAAATGCAACACATCTTTGCATCATTAAACAAATATTCCACAGCCTAAATTAATGTAACACGTCTTAAACTAATATATTCTACAGCAGCACAGCACAATATCCCTAAGGGGGCATGGCATCATGGCACTACCATACTACAAGCTGATATCTTGACCTTAGCCCACAGCTCTCTAATTGGATTTAGAATTACAATAGCTCTTCTAATCGGCCCACTCAACAAGAGGGAAATCTTGCCTGATCCTGGAAACCCAGCCAACTCTCCACGGCTAGGGAAGGCATGGATTTTTTTTTACTAAAGTAGAATAACTCCTAACTACATTTAAGTAATTGTCCTTATAACCCAGAGCTAGCTCTCAGTCTTCAATGTGAAAACATCTCCTTGTAACAAACAGAAAATCACAACCAATCAAAACGGAGTGAACAAATGACCTCGTGGTGTCCAGCCCCGATTAATAACATAACCCCTGCACCTCCAGCTCAAGGATCATATCTGAAGAAAGGAGGGAGAGATATTAAGAGCCAGAGAAGTAGGAGGTTTGTCGTGAGGGTTTTGTCTCCTAGAAATATCAGAGAAGCTCTATCTCATGAAGTCTCATTGAACATGGCCGCCTAAACAAGACCTGAACAAGAGCAGCGCCAGTAGATGCTAATGTGGAAATGGCAAGCCTGTGGGCCCTAATCCTGGACAAAGAACTATAGGCAAGCAAGGAAAGTTGAGCGTGGGAGAGTGGGAGAAATGGCCTTCCCTGGGGAAGAATCCTAAATCGGTTATCCAGTACCATGTGGTCAGTACATATACATGCATGTCATATTATAAAGACTGAGCAGATTGTATTTTTAAAAAGAAATAAATTTTTGGTGCTGGATAGATGTTCAGTGGTTGAGTTTAAGAGGAAAAAAAAAGAATTTTTTAATAACAAAATACTGCTCTTGCAGAGGACCTGAGTTCACAACTGCCAGCTTGAAGGGATGCAGTTTCCCCTTCTGTGCTGTGAGAGCACATGCATTCACACATGAACATATCTTTATACAGACACATACATGTACACATAATTAAAAATACAATAAAGCTTTCTTTAGAGACAAAATATGTTCTGAGCTATGCACAGCTTGACGTTAATTATGGGTGATACATGACACCAGTAATTTGTATTTTTGTGGATATATCTAGAAATAGCTTTCCTGATAAACAAATATAGGTAGATGGTGATTGGACAGTATCCATCCCATCAAACCCTATGACTTTAACTATCTGCCATATATTGATCCTACCAACAGAAATCTCCAGGCTAGCTTGTTTGCCTTATTCTAGAACGTCATTTCCAAGCTGTCCCAGGCGAAGTTTCTGCCTGTCACTCTTCCTCACTCAGCCGACTCCTTTTCTCCTGTCCCCCACATCGATGAGTGACGCAACACCACCCTGGTCACTTATCCTTGAGTTACCCCTCACAAGCTAAACCAGGGCTTCTCAAACTTATTCAATGAGAGTCCTTTTGACTGAGAAATGTTTAGGTAACCTTGGGTATACAGGTGCTTAAAATAGGTATACAAATCTAAATTATAAGTCTCTCTTAACAGTTCTCAGGCATAGTGTAACTATACTAGTTGCTAGAAGTTAAAATAAATTTGCATGCTAATGAGATGAATGTGTTTCTTTATGTGAACATGGCTAAAAGTTTAATATTGCCAGACATGGAACATCTTCAACATCCCGCAGAGTTGGTTGCTACTTTGATTTTATAATCATCAATGCTGAGAAATATCACATAGATATTTAGTATGAGATGGCAGACTTATTTAGGGACATTTCAAAAAGTGTTGGAAATTTTGTTCTAATTTCAAGCAAAAATGTACTGAACCTTTAAAAAAATAAACTCAGGTTGGGAACTCAAACAGCAATTTTAAGAATCAAGAATTGACTGAGCAGTCAGAGCAGGAAGGTAGAGGCAGGTGGATCTCTGTGAGTTCAAGGTCAGCCTGGTCTACAGAGTGAGTTCTAGGACAGCCAAGACTGTTTCACAGAGAAACTCTGTCAAGAAGAAGAGGAGGAGGAAGAGGAAGAGGAAGAAGAAGGAGGAGGAGAAGAAAAATAAAAGAATCAAGCACTATAACATAATACAATAATACAGCCTAGAGACATATTTGTTTGATATTTACATGCTGAAGAATGACGATTTGAAAACATTAGAAGTGTTTGCTTTCTGCAATTAAACCACTGTGTTTCTAGGACGCAGAAGTCTTTGTACATATGGTAGAAACACTGCAATTCACAGCAAAGCAGGCTCCAATCTGAGCCGAGGTGCTTCAGGCGGTGTTCGCAAGTGCACAGTGCCAGAACCTACAGTAGGAAATGCGCACCATGTATTCAGATCCAAGGCTTCAGTGGACCTGTGTGGCGCAGCCTGCGTGGGGACCAAGATAAACACCTCTGTTCATTATGCTGCTGACTTTAAATTCACACTGAGCTGTTTCATAGTCAGGAAACTTTGTTGCCAAACTTTCTTCATTCAATTACATGACCACCATAGGGGGGTAGAACCCACAGCTCAGTAAGCTGGCTTTAAATCATTGACCACATCTTATCAACTCTACCTCTCCCCATCCCAAATCTATTTTCTTCTAACCCTGTAGTGTGAATAATAAAAACCCAGAGATAGATATTGAGGCTCAAGCTGAAGATCAGAAAGCAAAACAGCCAAGCCATTGGAAAAGTCTTTCCTCAACAGAGGCTGGGCAGCTACAGAGCCCTGAGCCTCTTTCTCTTCCTGTCTTAAATTCCCCTTTAGTGCTGGGATTAAATGCATGTGACTCCCTAGTACTGACTGGGGTTAAAGATGTGAGCCTCCACCACTTGGATCTATTTCTGCATTGATCTTGTGTAGCCCAAGGTGGCCTTAAACTCACAGAGATCCATCTGCCTTTGTCTCCTCTGGTAGCTTAGTTCTGATTTTCAGGCAAGCTTTATTTATTAAAACATAAATAAAATATCACTATATATCCTCACTATCAGCTATGCCAAGCTAGGCCATCATGAGCTCTAGCATAAATTACTAGGAATATAACCACAGTAATCACATCTGAGAGCCAATCTTATCATGCCATTACTCTGCCAGATATTAAGAGCTCATTGCATTCAGGGTAAAATTTGAAACCCCATCACATGACTTATGTGTCTTAGTTCCCCACCTATGTCTACAAACATAACTCTGGCCAACTCCATTTTCACTCTGTTACAAATGTACATTTCAGAATAGACATACAAGTCAGACTAGACCAGCTTTACATATCAAACACTTTACATACACTAAACACTCCGATGTCCAACCGCTAACGTTATTCCTTGTTCATGGCAAACCTGCCATATTATACTGGGTAGTTCCCCAGGAGAAGCTAACTTGAGTGGGGTGATTCAGAGAACCAGGATCCTTTGATTTTATGGATCTGCCGGCCAACAGCCGGCATCTGAATTAACTGTGCAAGTGTGGACGGAGACCGGGGAAGCCTCGGGAGCCTTTCTTCACTACCACCAGGAAGTGACACATATCATTTTCACCCTCTATCCTTGCCCAGAGTAAGCATCACGGCTTTGCCCGAGTGTAAAAAGCTGGGAATTGCTACCATCTGGGAAGATCCAGGAAGGAGGTCCATCAGGGAAACTAGGTGGACCTGGCATTACCTCTGTCGTTCACACACACGAACTACCAGGATGCAAGAGTCATCGGGGACTCAGCATCTGTCAGCTACAGATGTTCTCCAGTGTTCACTCGATGCTTTATCAAACTGATGGTGCATGCTCCCTCTGCTGTGGCTCCTCTCTTGAGCAAAGGCTGGATAAGAATTCCACACTAAAACTTCAAAATTAAATGCATAACTAAAAGTTGTATGGAGCTACATAGAGAAAAAAGAATTTGGGGGGCTAGAAAAAGATAAAGGCAGCCAGGCAATTGGAAGCTGTTTGTGAAGCTTGGAGTGTAAAGAGAAAACAGTTAAGCTTGGGGAAATAATGACAGAAAAATCGCCAACTGACAGAATTCCTATGGAGGTCTTCTTGAGTTGGCCGTGACAAAAATCCATCTTTCAAAAGTTATAAACAAGAATTTTAAAAGCCCCTCACACACCAAGATTACTGGCAAAAACGCGGCCAGATGGGAGAGAAAGGGGTGATATTTTCAAAGTGATGAGAGATAAAGCTACCCAGACTGCAAAAGAAGTCCTTCAGAAATGGAGAAGAGACACTTCCCCCAATGAAATCTGAGCTGGCTCTTGGTAGACGTGCCCTTCAAGAAAGGCTGAAGGTATGATCATTAAAGCATATAAAAGGTTAGAACACATGGGTAATGGCTACTATTTAGTCAAATTCAGGACACTGTGTAAACCATCTTGGATTCTGGTATAAAGGCTAAATGCAAATGAATTTTAAAAAATAACTATTGAGAGAATTATTTGTTGGCTACACAGTTTAAGAATATGCATCTTGTGAACCTAATAACAAAATGGGGCAGAAGTATACAGAGTTTGAATGCACTCAAAATTAAATCATCAATTTGAATGCACGACAATAATATTTTATGTCAATGTAAGAAAAAACAGAGTTTGGGTTTCATGTTTTGTTTTAATATTAAAAAAATTGACAAACTTTAGCTAGATCAAAAAAGAAAAGGATACAAATAAATGTGGTTATAAACAGAAAGGGACATAATACAATTAGTACCAAGGAAATGCAAAGGGTCATGAGACTACCATGAATAATTATCCACCAATTAATTGCATGGGAAATGGATTAAAGTTCTGGAAATACTGCTAAATATGCCAACCAAGACTGGTAAAGAGAAAATCTAAACTGATCAGTAATGGTTAAGTTCAATCAGAAGAAAAAAAAAACTCCTGAAAAACTCAGAGCCAAATCACTTCACGGTCACAACACATTTTAAAGAATTACTGACAGGGGCTGGAGAGATGGCTCAGTGGTTAAGAGCATTGCCTGCTCTTCCAAAGGTCCTGAGTTCTGTTCCCGGCAACAACATGGTGGCTCACAACCGCCTGTAAAGATGTCTGGTGCCTCTTCTGGCCTGAAGAGATACACACAGACAGAATATTGTATACATAATAAATAAAAAAAGAATTACTGACAGTATTTCCTAATTCCTTCCCCCAAAATTGAAGGTCAGGGTACACTTGGAAATTCACCTTCATACTGGAGCCAGATGAGGGCACTAAATGAAAATTACATTACCAGCCAGTATTCCTAATGTACATTAATGTAGAAATCACCAACAAAACCCTGGCTAACTGAACTGGATGGCACATGAAAAGGACTATACACCATGATCAAAGAGTTTCCTCAGCACATGCAGATAAATGTGATAAATCATGCATTGCTGCTCTTGTTCCAAACAAAAGACCCAGCTAATCAGCCTAAATAGAACACAGCCACCCTGCCTCCCAGGCTCCTCTCCAGGAAGTTGTGGAATACTCCTTTACACTGTGTGAAGATGTGCCACTGGGATTGGTTTAATAAAAAGCTAAATGGCCAATAGCTAGGCAGGAGGGATAGGCGGGACTTCTGGACAGAAAGAGCTCTGGGAAGAAGGCAGGACCACAAGTCAAGTGCAGAGGGAGTAAGATATGCAGGAAAAGCCATAAAAGCTACAAGTCACATGGCAGCACACAGATGAATAGAAATGAATTAATTGTAGCTAGTGGGACAAGCCTAACCTATAGGCTCAGCTTTCATGATTAATAATAAGTCTCTGTGTCGTTTTTTATGAACTGGCAGTCCAAAGGAAAGTCTGACTACAAATAGCGTCCAACGTGGCTGCACGTATTTCCACATGAAGCCTGAGAAAGCAGATTCTTAGGTAGGCTTGGCATATAGAGGCAGGGCTTTGTTAAGAGGCCCTGCTACTGAGCACTTAAATGGGATTTAGGTACAGAGGGTAATGCGCTACTCAGTGGTGGGAGACTAGGTAGAGACACAGATAGACCTGCACCAGGCAGGGCCGGCAGGCATGAAGCTTTGCGCTCAGATCCAAAGGGGGCGGGGAGCCTTCCACCAGGTCAAGCACTAGCGGTAGAGAGCCTAGCTGCTGGGGAGCAGTTTAAGGTTTGGCTCACATGAGTCAGAAAATACTGCAACTGCGCACTGCAGAGACTTCTTAAAGTGGCCCAGACCAAGAAAATCTCTGAACTGATATAGTGTGTTTAAAAATATGCTTAGATGCTAATGAAAGAAAAAATATGTATATACAGACACAGAAAAATAGTTTATAAGTAATAAAGTCTTTAAAGAGAAGATAAAATAATATAAAGAAGGATACGTCGTGTAAAGATGGGAAATCACAGGGAGTCTTGATCCTATATGGTGTCTTGTTAACTTTAAATTTTTAATTGCTGGTGAATGAATGGCAGCTGCTGAGAGATGTGGGCTCGTAAGAGGGCCTACTGAATTAAAACCAGCCTACATACTTCAGGAATGCCTTAACTTTAAAGCAGAAGTCAGAAAATGTATTACTTTGGCGACGAGGAATCCTGTGCCCTTGAGAACAGCCATTTCCAGGAGTCATCGTTGTTTATCTCAAGGTGTAAACATGTCTACAGTGGGAATGAGAACCCAGAAACTCATCCATGGAGAAAAAGCTCAGTTGGAAACTCAGGCTGGCTGTGTCAACTTCTCCAGCCAACATCCATTGGATGCTTGGAAGTCTCTGAGCTGATGGTGCTGTCTCTGTTCAATCACACAGCTCCAATCAACACTATTGTGGAGCCATAGGCTCCTGATTTCATGATATTTTGCTATCTGATGCTTCTATCTGCTACTTGCTATTTGTTCCTTTACTTTTGCTTGCTACTGATTAAGAAATGCACCCAAACAAAACTAAAAGCTATCATAAATCATTCTCTATATACAGATCAGCACAAAATGAAAATCTTCTCCAGTCAACCTTTAGATTCCAATAATATATCTGCAAATCATATTTCTGGCAAGGAGTTAATAAATCATAAATGGAATACAAGTCAATGGTAAAATGTAAAATAAAATAACCTAATTTTGAAAAGAGCAGGAGCCCAAATAATGGTCAACAAAGAAAGGTGCTCAGTATCAGCAATCAGGAAGAAAACAAAACCACAGTGGAGGTATGGTGAGTTTGCTTATCTTTGGTTTTGCTCTCCACAGTTTCTAGTGGGTCACTGCAGTCTGAAAATATTAAATGGAAAATTCCAGAAACGAGCAATTCCTTGTTATAACTTACAGACCACTCTGAGTAATGTGTTTAAATCTTCCACTGTCTTGCTCCATCGTGCCCAGGACACGGACTGTCACGATGTCTAGTGTGTCCACACCGTATCCACTACCTGCTCACTTAGCAAGGTGTCTGCTGTCAATCTCCTGCTGTGACACAGCAGCACTTGTGTTTAAGCAATATTTACTGTACTGCATATGCCCTTCCTAATACATCCTCAGTATGAAGGTGGAGATGCCAGGGAAAGGCTGTAAGGTGTTTCAATTAAGCAAAAATTAGGAGCTTCTTAATAGGTAAATAAATCATGTGCTAAGGTTGATAAAAAAATTTGTGGTGGAATCTATGAAACTGTGAAGACAAAATTACTTCACCATCCCACCACAGACTACAGACGTGAGAGCCATAGTACATGGAAGATGCTTAGTTAAGATGGAAGGGCATTAAGTCTGGGAACAAACACATAGGCAGAATCTGTGTGTGTGTGTTGTGTGTGTGTCTGTATTTCTGTCTCTTTCTCTGTGTATGTGTATCTCTGGCTCTATGTCTCTCTCTCTCTCTCTCTCTCTCTCTCTCTCTCTCGTGTGTGTGTGGGGGCATATCCTCTGCAGTAAGGGGAAACGACTGTCACCTCACATTATCAGAGCCAAGTGATAACAGGGTGACGAGGGGTTGGAATAGGGGGGCTGCCACGACACTCTAGGTGGTAATGTAAACTGATGCAATGTCATAGAAAACAATATGGAAATGCAACCAACAGCAAATCATACAACCTTCAGGAAATAGAGGTACTTTAATAATTTAATAATTAATGAATACACCAAATCAACATAAACCCAAGTTCAGTTTGCTTGTCCTTTTAACCCATTTCCATGTAAAATAAGTTTAAAATTGACCAGGAAACTGGAAATGTGTAAGAGCAGAAACCTAGTTAGAATTTATGCACCCACACAATAAAATGGTATATAGCTAGTTCAAGGACATAGGTCTGCAAGTAACATACAAAGGTGAAAACACGATACACACTCCTGTTCATGTACACATGTGAATCCAGAAATGTACAAGGACAATATGGGAAGAACACAGTGAAAACTGCCACAACAATAATTCTTTTGGGGTTGTGCTCTCAAAGGTGTTTTCCTTTATAACTTTAACAACAGCCTGAATTGTCCTATAATACATCTGCATTACCTTTCATAATTAGAAAAATAATTCTATTTAATGTTCAAACTTGTTTAGCCCTCTGAAAGGTCATGGATACTTTTTCCAATAGAACAAAATTCACAAGACTTTCTTAACGATGAGAACAGAAGACTCAGTGCAAGCCGGGCTGTGTGCTCCTTACTTTGTCAAGCTGACACAAGCTAAGGTCATTGGGAAAGAGGGATCCTGGGCTGAGAAAATGCCCGCATGAGATTAGCCTGTAGGCAATGCCACCCCGGGGCTGATGGTCCTGGGTTTCTATAATAGAACAGATTGAGCAAGTCTGTAAGCAGCCTTCCTCTAGGTCTCTGCTACAGCTCCTGCCAAAGGTTCCTGCCCTGATCCCACCATGATGAACTACATGGTCTGTAAGATAAAATAACCCCTTCCCTCCTCAGCTTGCTTTTGCTCACAGTCTTTACTATAGCATTAGGAAGCAAACCAGGAAGGCAGTAGAGTCCAGAAAGCTATGAGAGCCTTGAGACAGGAACTCACAAGGAAAGGCTCTCTCTTGACAGCTGGCTCGAAGCAGTTGGTGTCAAGCCTGTGCCAGGCCCCAGATGTTATCTGCCAGCCTTCTCCACAAACGCCATGTAGAGAGGGGACCCTGCCAAAGAGCTGAGGCCAAAAGCCCATGGAAGACACAATGTGACAGAGGACGTGGTTACCAAGCCACCTCCTCAGCAGCTGTCTGGCCATTAACCAAGTTCTATTTTTAATTCCTTTAAAGTGATCTGATATAAATTGCTGTTTTTCAGTTATTATTAGAAATTAATCTGTAGCTCTCAATTAAGTCCAATTATTGTTTATTTCCTCTAAACAAGCTATTCCATTAAATTATAAGCATGGAGAGTGCCGCTGGGTTTCTCATGGTAAATTTCTAATAAAGCAAACCAAGAATAAAAGCCGGGTAGAAAAACAGGCTTGTTTGTGACTTTACATGGAGAAAAAATATCATGAGAAACATTATGGAAGTGTGAAGACCATGGGCATGGGAAACGACTGTGAATTAAAATTTCAGCTCTGACACTTGACTGTGTGACTAAAAAGTGACCTGGCATTTCTGTGATGCAATCCTAGTATCTGAAGAAGGGCACCAAGCAGACAGCATAGGATGGTGTGTGGCCATTTTGCAGAAGCTGCTTAGAGCAGCATTTGGCATATAATAAATATCCCATGAATGTTAAGAATTACCACTTCTAGTATTCACTGAATGTACAAGGCATGTGTGTGCATGTGCATGCACCCCCGCCCCCCCGACACACATGCACATGAACCTGTTAAAAGAGCTCAGGATACTAGGAAATTCAACTTAGGTCACCTTCTTGGGGGGACCAATCTGGCCTCTGGGCTTTGGTTACAAATGCCAGGGATCAACAGGGCAGGTCCCAGTGACTGACAGACACTCGGGTGCCAGCATCCACTACACAGTCAAGAGTTCAAGCTCTGCTTCTGCCACGATTTGGTTGTTTGACTCTGGGTGAGCCACTCACGATTAACCTTCTCTGCAAAGGGAAGCAATGGCTGCCTCTTCTTTGTGTGGCACGGTTGTTGTGGACTTCACTGAGCCACAGCACGCGACAACGTCATACTCAGGGTAAGGCCAAGGCTGTTCTGTAAACCTAAGTTATCGGACACTCCGCCCAAGAGACCATGCTCCTGCCTCAGCATCCACATGATGGGACTGCTTAAAAACATCCCTGCCCACGTGTGACAGTAGACAAGGCTGATGTGGGCTGTTTTATAAACTTAACACTAGGCGAGGAGGTTTTCTAGTCTGGGGCTGAGGAAAGGATGAACCATGTTTAAAACGGTGGCTGATAAAGAGTCATACCCCCACTTGCTGACAATGATCTACAACCATCGTCTAAGGAACCCGCGTGGGACCCCGGGTCAGCCAAGGGGCACAAGAGGAATCTGCGCTGAAGTCCATGCTTAAAAAGCAATTTAACATAAAAAATAGCCGTAGTCTTTTATGAACATAGTGTGTCATGTTTATTGGGCTGTTCACAGGTAAGCTTAAAACAGGAAAAGACGGGATGCCATCAAAACCTCAAGAAACAAACTCGTTAGCTTCCTTAGCTGCAAAGGGTGCGCTCCATTGCAGCTAAGGACCAGACAGGCCATTCGTTCACGTATCTGTAATGGGCGCAATTTACTTTTCTTAGCAACAGGAAGCAAATACATTTAACCAATGACTTTTTAGAACAAGAACAAAACTATTTTTATGAGTTAAGAAATTGATTATACAAATTAAATTGATACAAAATACATTATAAAGAAAACATATATACAAAAGTGATTAAGTGGGCCAGAG
The DNA here is from genome assembly GCA_001685075.1 of Bramus lutescens. Taxonomy (NCBI): domain Eukaryota; kingdom Metazoa; phylum Chordata; class Mammalia; order Rodentia; family Cricetidae; genus Bramus; species Bramus lutescens. The sequence continues at coordinate 245,932 of LOEQ01001121.1, read as the reverse complement.
AGGGAGAATGTCACAGAACATCACACTGACAGAACACTGGTGCAAATTCGTTTCAGTTATGAAATCAGGTCCAACAGACAAATTTACCGAGGTAAAGGCACAATGACTTCCACATAATTTATGGGGAAGAAGCCGGATTCCCCGCGCAGCATTCCTTCGTACCAGTTTTCATCTATCTGATTGGTTAGTGTAATGACGTCCCCTTCTTTAAATCCTAATTCTCCTTGGTTTTCTGGCTCAAAGTCATAGAGACCGCGACAGCAGGGTTGGTCCGCGGGAATGTGAGTACCTGTCCATGGGATACGGAGACAAAAGTACAGGTTAACATGACAATCACCCGGGAAACAAGAAATGGGGGAGGAGCCTGTGCTGGCTCCCTGCCCACCCCAGTACTGGTTTGTTGCTCTCAGGTACTGTTTGTGGTCCCGGACCTCCTCCAGCCTCCTCAGCATTCCAGTTGCCTTGGTTGGTCAAGCCTCTGTCCCCAGTGCCTGTCTTCCCAGTCCTCTGAGGGAGCAGATACCAGTCAACCCCACCTCCACTCAGCTTGACCCTAAGCCAAAGGGGAAAAGCTAATCACCAGGCCCCAGTCCTGTCTCCGGAATGCTCAGACTTTGATGTAGGAGGGTCATCTGTCTATATGTTACTTTCATTGGTTAATAAAGA
>LOEQ01001121.1:218328-238289 GCA_001685075.1 Bramus lutescens | reverse complement strand
CAACAGCATCCACTCCCTAGATACCACTGGTGTAGACACTGTGTCAGAGCAGAGCTCCTGATTTGCTTTCCCTCTCCCTCCTCCCTCTTCTCTCTTCTCATGCCCCTTCCTCAGGCTGGGGAGCTGCTCTCAAATGTTGTTTCCACGCTTGGCTTTGAGGGAGATGAAGGCTGAGGGGGCGGTGAGCAGGTGATGTTCTCTTCACAAGCTGGAAAAGCGAAAGCTCATCCATCGTCCATCATGTCTCATCTTGACTATCTACCAGATCACCAAAAGAGTTCCTCTCTCCTCCACTGGCCTTCATTCCAGGGATTCCAAGACCCAGGAAGCACTCCCTCCAAGCACCATGAATGAAGGCACACTGGATCTCCTTCATACACACCCACTTTCTGGGAGTCAAGGGAGTGGAGAGACAATTCACAGCACCCACTGTCAGCATGAGTCCTGTGGAAGGACAAGGCATGGGGTCTCCAGGAAGCTACTGACCTGAGGAGGGCTTTTGGTCTCTTAGTAAATGCCCCAAACTGTTATGCCTTTTGAGATTTTGTTCCTGGTTTTTTTTAAAATATATATCTATCTATCTTTTTTTCTTGCCTCCCTTGTAGCTGGGGTTGCGACCTGTCACTTTTCCCGCTGCCAGTGGACCTTCCCGAAGCAGTCCCTCAGGCCCTTCTAATCTGCTGCCTTCAGTCTGTGGTAGGCTGGGAAATCAGACAACCGATTATGGAGTATCGACAGTGGCTGTGCTGTGGGCTCTTACACTGTAGCAAGTACCATGCTTTACGTTATGCTTAGAACAACTCTACCCCTGCTCTATATACAGAGGACAGAATTGGGACCCGGAAGAACAAAGCAACAGAGATGGGATTGTAGTTCTTTCTGAATCCCAGCCCCCTTCCTCCTTATTGGACACAGCTGCAGGGAGGAGGTTGAGGATGTGACTTGTCTTCTATTCTCTCCCATTACTTGTGGCCAAATGCTCAACAGTGTTGCCATGTCACCTAAGCTACGCTAAGGCTCAGAGAAGGAGCCTGGCCAGTAGAGGGTCAGCATGGCAATGGGGAATGAAACCCAAGTGTCCTGGAAGCTTTGTTTCCACGAGACGGTCACCATAAGATCTGACTATACCTGACTCAATAATTTATCTCCTAAACATGTTGGGGCAAAACAACAATTCAACGTCTTCTTCCTCTCCCCTTTTCTTCCTCCACTCACTGTCTCCTCACTTGTCTCCCCCTCCCACATCTTGTCTCCAGGCCAAGCTGGCCTCAAACTTCCTAAGTAGCTGAGGATGACCTTGAACTTCTGATGTGCTAGACTCTACCTCCCAAATTCTGGGTCCATCACAACCTATCACTATGCTCCGTTAACACAGTACTGGGGATCCAGCCCAGGGCTTCAGGCCAGCTAGGTGTGAGCTCCGCCTACTGAGCGCCATACCCAGCCCCAAAGTCTATTTCTAGCTCAGGCTCGTGCAGGGTCACCAAGTGTGTGCTCAGTGTGTGCTCTAGGCCAGGCACCATGCTCAACCTGTACCAATCTATTTATCTTGAGTTAGGAGGTGCATATTTGGTTCGGGCTCTCTCCAAAACTTATAATCTCCGAGTTTAGTTCTGAGTTCTTTGAAGGCTAATCCTTTTCCCATGGCAGACTAAAATGCAACATTGGTGTATAACTCTGACACACACACACACACGTTTGTTTTTACCACGCCTAAATTACAATCTGCATTCATCAGACTAGACAAAAACTAGCAGTCCCCAGGGCCCGGCTCTGGCACAGATCACCAGGGTCTCCATTTCCTTGAAGCCCCGCCCCCACCTCCAGGGAGTCTCCATCCCAGCTAGCTTTAAACTCCATATGCTGATCCTCTGGTCCTCCCAAGTGTTGGGATTATACAACTTAAAATTTAAATCTTAATCTATAATGAATCCATTGTAAATTGCTAGGTAAAGTGTATATATATGAAATAACAGCCCACTATTTATTACAACAGGTGATTTACTGAAATGCCTAATAGGGGAAATGCAAGTTTATTCATTATCATCATCACATCATAAGGCATGTGATTTGTTCTAACCTTACACCAACCCTTTCACCATCCACACAGGTTCGTCACTTGGGTTTAATGAAAAGAGCTTGTGTTCTAATCATGACGAAGGCCAGCATTGTCTATTGGGATGACTGGTGCAGATTCTGCAGAAGTGGCAATCTAGTTAGTTAGCCCCTGACTGGCGGCCCCTCAACTAGAACCAGATCCAGTGTTTATGAGTTGTTTTTGCCAAGACATGGGGAATGGGAAAGACTGGCTGTCATCAAAGGTGGCTTTCTGGTGACTAGTACAGGGACCAGCTAGCCAACAGCCCTGGGCAGAGCTACTTCCTGCTTTGTACAGCATGGGTTAGTCACTAATGTGGGAAAATCAGAAGACTCTGCGCAAATAAAGGGCTTCGGGTGTTCCTCTAAGAATCATCAAGACTGGCCTGCTCGACCTGGGCTCTCATTCTCCGGGAAAGGGAAGTGCCACAGATCACCCATTCAGGGTGTCATTGGTGTAGATTCATATGGTCCCCTGGAGCTGTTCCACACAGCTGCCCTGCTCATAATCCCCAGAGACAATGGACTTCTACACTCTTTCTTAAATATCAGCACCTATCAATATTTGGATTATGCCATTTGAAATGTTAGCCTGTAGCTTAGCCATGTTGTTATAAAATACATAGGTGACTATAAGATACTCGGCATTTGACATAATATCATACAGCCATTCCCACTAAGTTCTATTGAAATTCCCAAAGCTAAGAAAGAGGCTATGTCTTGTGGCTCTCAGAAGCTTCTGTGGCAGAGACTGTAGATAAATTCTGGAAATCTGTTCTGTACAGTGAGGAAGCCTTTCCCTTCCAACACCTCCTTCAGCTTGGGAAAAACAGCAGAGGGCTTCAGCTACTTCCCCACGCCAGCAGCTACTGACCGACACACATAACACTTTACAATCTGGTTTCTAGTCATGACTTCTTAATATCGGAAATGTTAAATGCTCAACCTGATAACATTTTAAGATGTTGAGAATGCCAGGGACTCAGAGACAACAAAACAGACGCAGCATTCAGAGCTCAGAGTACCCCAGCATAGGAAGTTCAACGTCTTCATTCAACACAAGTCCATATCCATCTGGAGATGGTAAGAGACCTAGCCAAAGCTGGCCCCGATTGCTGGCATCTGAATTACAGTGTGGGACTCCTGCCCCCTAGCTTATCTGGCCCTGTCAATGACACAAGTCAGAACCACCACTGAGAGCTACAGAAATGGCTGTGGAGGAAGGGGGGAGGGGTGACAGACCTGCTAACTGAATGAACTCCATCTTCAGGACTCTGTGAAACTTTAATTTCCTCTTCGGAAATTTTGGTCAATAAATGTGTGTGCTCCTATTGCAAAGTGTGTGTCTTTTTAACTTGTAAGCCCTGCCTTTCCCTTTCAAATACATGTTTATTTTCCAATGTAATCCCAGGAGATTGGCACCCATGAGAGGAATGACTTGGGCTCTAGAAGCTATTTCTGAGCAGCCTTTAAACTGTCATGAAATTTATAAACATCTCTTGTATACCTAAGGAGTAGAATGTCTTAGGACAAGTCATCGGAGAGATTTATTTTGCCTGTTCTGACGGCCCATGGCACACATCTGTTAACAACCCTCGGCCTTCTCTACACACATGAAGCAGATCTCAGCCTGAGGCCTGTTAACCCTTAGCTGTCACAGTACTAATTAGGACCTTCAGGAATCTCAGAGGAGAAGGGAAAAAAAAAAGGCTCATGAAGAGATGCCACCAAAACCCAAAATCATAAGGCTGTGGCAGAGAAGCCTGAGCCTATGACTGAGGTGTGTCCTGACCTTTCCGCAAATGCTTCTCTTAGTGTCTGCCCTTCATGTATTAAAGCCTTCCCCTATTGCCTCCAGCACAGCTAAAATACATACACAGGAAAAAAGTGAATTACAACCTGCTCTCTAATGTAGAGCAAGTGACAACTCAGTCTCATACAAGGTTCCAGGGGTGAGGATGGTTCTGGAACACAGGTCTCAGGTGCCACACTGTTTTCTAACCCATGACTTTCAGAAAACTGCCCAGGTACAGAGTTCAGCTCAGGCTTTCCTTGGCTTCCGTTTCTCTTCAGAGACAAAGGGACAACTTGAGCTGATGAAACAGCGTGACCATGTGCATGGGAGCTTGGACAGACCCTCCTTTCTCCTGGCCAGGGTCTGAACTTGGCCTCCTTCCACAGCGCAGGTCCCCTCCTCCGCTCTGGCTCCACCATTAGCCCCTTTAACTACCTAGCAACGACGCTATCGGCAATTCCATCACAGTCCCTCAGCGGCGTCTGCCTAACTGACCTACATCCTTTCATTGCTCTCTGCCCTTTTTCCTTCTCTAGAAAGAAGAAATGATGAAGAAAATGTTCTTGGAATCCATTTCTGGCAGAGTCTTCAGAGCGTTGCTTAAAATTGTTACTGAAATGCTTGACATTTTTCCTCTCCTTTATAAACATTATAGGAAAATCATTCAGAACCCTAATGGAAAGTAATTTCCCATTAATGCAGGCTGTAAAATGCTATTTTCTTTTGAAACTGTGCCTGGGAAACAAACAGTACGGGGCCTTCTTACACTCAAGAATTCTACCTACAAATCAGCAAAGCTCAATGATGGATGCGTGACATGGGGGTCCCAAGGGAAACTTCAAGGCAGTGGCTCACACAGGCACAGGGCCACAGGGGTACTATGGAGACTCCACAGCCTTGGGCTTCTGGAGACAGGCTTGGAACAACCATTCCGAATGCTCTTAAACATTCTGCTACATTTGCCAGGATTTCCTGTGGGGGGGTGTGTCTGTGTGTGTGCACATGTGCACGTGTCTGTGTATATTTATATGTATGTAGTCTGTGCATGCTTACAAGTGTGTAGGTGTGTATACATGTGTATACATGGTCTGTGCATGTGTATGTGTGTGCTTGTATATGGTCTATGCATGGTGTGTGTGTGTGTGTATATGTGAGTGTGTGTGTCTACATGTGGAGGCCAGAGATCAATGTCATGTGTCTTCTTCATTCTGTCTTTTTTAAAAAATATATTTATTTACTTATTATGTATACAATATTCTGCCTGTGTGTACATCTGCAGGTCAGAAGATGGCACCAGACCTCATTACAGATGGTTGTGAGCCACCATGTGGTTGCTGGGAATTGAACTCAAGACCTTTGGAAGAGCTATTCTTAACCACTGAGCCATCTCTCCAGCCCCCTCATTCTCTGTCTTAACTTTGAGGCAGGGTCTCTCACTGAACCAGCTTGGAATTCACAAATTCTGCACACCTGCTGGCCAATCCTCCCATCTCTGCCTTCCCAGCGCTGGGCTTATGGGTGCACACTGCTGTGCCTGTACTTTCATGTGGGCACTGAGGGTCTGGATGCAGCTGGGCCATCATTCCATCCCCAAGTATCCCTTCTTGATGATATAAGATAGGCCATCTGTGAGGGAAGCTATCTATTCCTGTTACCCACTGACTGGGTGACCAATAAAGAACTCCCACTTCACCTCCCTGAGAGTCCCCTTACTTATGTGTAAAATGAGGGTACATCGGTAGCAGAGATACATGTGCGTAGCAGACTGTCTAACCTAACACCACACTGCGGTGTAGTCGCTACCACCATTCCTACTACTGTGGCTTTATTGTCATTATCGCTCTCTGCGACATTGTATGAGGAAGAGAGGAGGCCCATGCACAAAGCAACAAATAATGCACTCGCATACTGAAGGCACCACAATGCTACGGGCCCTATGCCTGTCCCTGACACTTGATCCAAATATTTGACTTCTCACAGAACTCAACAGTCTCCTTACTGCCAGTCTGCGACTAGAACAAAAGAAAGCCGGGTCTGTCTCATGGCCAGGAAGAGATGGTATTCTGGTGGAACTTTATCCAAGGTCCTGGAATCCTGTCTCTAAGAACAAAGCCCTTGCTCGGTACATGCTGGAAGGGAGGAAGGGGAGGCCAGAACTAGCTTGAGGACTGGGGTCTGCTTTACCCAAAGCCAACACCCTGGAAGTGAAGGCTGGGATTGTACTCGTTTCCAAAGTTTTAGTTTACTTGTTTATAGCCACCATTTTTATAAACAGAAAACTTAAAATGGCGTCCAGAAAACTCTGGATTCAGAGTAAAGATTTGCTTCAGGCCAGAAATCGGCAAATCATAAAATGTACAAAACCTGTACAATTTCATCCAAACAACCCGAGTTCTGAGACAGGGAGGCGGCACTGCTAAAATCTGGCCCTAGGGCAACAGACAACAGAGCGGACCAGCAAAGCAGGGTGCAGGTGGCCCCAGCAGAGAGCCCAAAGGGGCGTGAGCTTCTCAGCAGCCAGAGAAAGCGTGATGTTTACACAGGGTGCATGATTTCCTTAAAGCAGCCATGTTTGAATGGCTTCTTCAAAGCCACTGACTTTCCCAACGGGAGGTTTGCATTTACTCAAATATATGTTGCTGAAATACAATTTTAAAGATATCTTCAAAACAGATATCATTGTCCATAGCTTCACTTAGCCTAATGCAGCTGTGCTTATGGCCATGCAGTCATGGGATCCACTTAACTTTCTTTTCTATTGAACTTCATACCTGCCCATGTGGTTCTGTATAACCCACACACTACGGTATTTAAATAGATGCATAGTGTCTCACTTAATCTGTCAAAACCTATTTATCCTATCCAACTATTCACAAAATGTCCACAAATAAAAAACTAGCAACCAGATTGTTTCCACATACAACTTCTCAGAGATTATTTACCAGGTATACAAGAATATTCCAGGCTTAAGTTATTTCTTTAGGGAGTGTTTTGAGGTGTGAAGCCACTGAAATGCCCAGACGCTTGAAAGCCAGAGCTTCAGTGATTTCCCATGAGTCATGTCAGGGGTTGGCAAACTGTGGGCTGGAAGCCGAACAATGTGAAAGCTAGTTACGCTTGTTCACTCCTCTATGGACATGCTCAATGACGTAACAATAAAGTTCAGTAGTTGTTATGGAGACCACACGGCCCTACAGAGACCATACATCTAACATATGAACTGTCTGGCCCTCCACCAAAAAGTCTGCCCACACCTCAGCAATTCTAATGTATGACTCCACAGCACTTGTAAGATTGCGCCCCAGTGCCACATTTTAACAGAAATGGAGTCTGCAGCCCCCAACAGAAGGCCATGAGAACCAGAGTAGACGGTTTCTTCCAGGAACTTTCTAAGGCGTGCATATGGAAGCTGCACACTGCCTACTCGCCCCTTCCTCTTCCATGGTGATAGAACTATGGGTAAGATCCAGATCTCCAGCTGGATATGTCATGTGACTAAGCCCTGGCCAGTGGGATGGAAGGGAGGTGATGTGGGTCACTTAAGGAGACACTCTATACCTAGATTTCTATCCATTTCTTGAGTCTCTTAGGAAAGGTGGCTAATATTAGCTCAGTGTAGAAACTGTTACCAGAAGACAGGCACTGGCTCAATAAAACCTGCCACCAGAGACAATGACTCAGAAGGCAGCAATGGAGAGAATGCCTATGTAAGAGGTTTGAGAGCCCGTGACGCCAATGAGGTCACAGCAAAGCATTTGGTCTAAGTTTTACATGTGACAACCTTGGAGGCAGACTACACACCAGGAACCCTAAAACAGAAGATGGGGAAAACTAAGATGTGCGTGCATGTCAGTTACTACTGTTGAAGCCGGAGAGTTAGCATACGAGGCTGAGAATCACTGAAACTTTGAGAAAAGATATCAGGAAAGAGCGGGGGCTGAGAGTCAGATGCTAGGAAAGCCATCTTTCAAGAGTGCTGAAGATCCAGAGGTAGGCAAACTGCGGCAGGAAATACTTCTCAGAGAACTGGCCCAGAGGACCAAGGCATGTGCCTGTGACCTATATATAGTCTGTTAGACATGTGCCCGTGACCTATGGTCTGTCAGACATGTGCCCGTTACCTATGGTTTGTCCTCCAGTCACATCTGCAGCTTCAAGCGGCCTCAATTCAGTCCCTATAAGCTGAGCAAGGGAAGCACGGATCTGACGAGAAGGAAAGACAACCAGCTGTCTGAGGTGACATATCTAAGAGGGGACTGTGACTCCGTGCATCCACAATTGCTGAGAACACACGGGGCAGAAATCCACTGTGGTTTTAATGGAATCAAACTCTGGCAGGCCAAGCAGTGGTGGCGCATGCCTTTAATCCCAGCACTTGGGAGACAGAGGCGGCAGGAGGATATCTGAGTTCAAGGCCAGCCTGGTCTATAGAGTGAGTTCCAGGACAGCCAGAGCTACAAAGAGCAACTCCCTCCTCTTGGACTATTCTCCCCAGTCATCAGACAACGCAAAAGCCTTATGATGTTGCAGGTGGCAGTCTTTTATCTGTTTTGTTTGTTTGTTTAATGGGATTTAATGTTAGCCTGATAGCAAAATCTTGACATAACAGGTCTGAGAATGTTGCTCTTAATGACTCTTAAGGGGGTAAATGCCATTTAAATCATTGAAATTTACATAATGCATTACATCACAATGAAAAATTGAAAACTAGCAGGACATTCTGTAAACTACAACTCCAGACGGGAACTCTGAAATAAGTACTGTGAGAAATAAGACAGTTCAGTTCAAGTCCAGCTAGGCACCTTTGCTGAAGGAGATTTTTAACTAGAGACCCAGTTGCTGTGTTAAAATTGGATATTAAAAATATTCCAGGGATCAGAAGATGGCTAGGTGTGTAAAGGGCCTGTCTGCTGGGCAAACATGAGGTCCTGCGTTCAGATCTCCAGACAGACAAACAAACAAACACTACGCCTGCAAACCCCAGCACTGAGGGACAGAAACAGGTTTGGATCCCAGTACCCAGGGGGATCTGATGCCCTCTTCTGGCCTCTGTCAGATACTTCTGTAATCAATACAAACACTGCTGAGAAAAAATAGACAATCTCAGTCAATGAGAAATGCACGATTTTTGATCAAGAATCAGAACGTTCTGTAGGATTAGGCCATCGCCTCCCCCTGTGGTGATCTGTAGATTCGACCCAAACAAAATTAAAATCACAATGTGCTCTTTTTGTTGTGATAGAGAAGCTAATGCACCTGGAAACACAAAGAAACTAGAAAGCCAACAACGGTAAGAAACAAAACCCAAGGACAGGAAAGACTTGACCTGGTCCCAAGACAGAAAACTGCAGTGCTTGGATGCAAGACACTGTGAGAAGCCAGAAGCAAGGACATGACGCACCAGGTGACGCAGCCATCGTGTGTGTGTGTGTGTGTGTGTGTGTGTGTGTGTGTGTATGTGTGTATGTGTGCGTATGTGTGTGTGTGCGTGTGTGTGTAGGTATGTGTGTGTAGGTGTGTGTGTAGATATGTGTGTATGTGTGTGTATGTGTGTGTGTAGGTATGTGTGTATGTGTGTGTATATGTGTGTATGTGTGTGTGTATGTGTGTGTGTGTGCGCGCACATGTGAGGGGGGAGAGAGAGCCACATATACCCACTTCCCTGACACCCAGCTTCCAGCCACGACAGTTCAGTGGAGACTGTAACTTCGCTGGGAAACAGGCAGTTGTATGCAAAGGAGTAGCAGGAAAACCAAGAGGGGCATTTGAAGACTCCGGAATGAAGAGAGTTCTATCTACAATGTGAGTATTTATTTTAAATGGTGATGGTATAAGGAAAGCGAATTGACAGAGAGTGTACAGAGACCCAAGGCGTTAAGGCCTGAGCTTCCGTACCAGGAAAAGATTAGGAGCTAAAAACAAAATAAGGATAATCCAAGCTTTTGATTCTCAACTATAGAGTTAAATGGCAAACAAGTGGCAAATGCAATTGGAAGTGGTTTCTTCTGGGAGCAGGAAGTGAGTTTGGGGACAGAGAGGGAGCTGCTGGTCATGGCTGTAACCCTCGGAGAGTGCCATTTTCTTTTAAAGCTATATGCAGATTACCTTGAAAGAAAAGACCTGTGACCACGTTGGAGAAAATGCAGGCCTAGGCTTCTCTGACTGTGTGTGCTCCAAAAAGAATACCCGGACATCCAGGAGCAAAGCGGACGAATGCCAGCCCAAGTCTCACACCTGTGCAAACAAACTCGCTGTGGACTGTGGGCTTCAGAAGGAAGATGGGGGAAATGTCTGCAGCATCCAAGGCAGAGAATGCTCAACACTCTACACCACGTGCACGGCTTATAGGAAAAAAAAAAAACAACCTGAAACATAGGGCTCCACGATTAAAAGTCCTGATCTGTGAAGATTTCATTAAAAGAAGACAAAGAAAAGATAGAGAGAATGTGCTGAAATCAGTATGTATATCTCAACGGACTTCTATTTGGCCTATGTTAAGAACTAACAAGGCGCAGCAGCTGAAATAGAAATAATCCAACTGTAAAATGGGTGAAGATGGGAAGAGACGCATCTTCCAGAAAAACACAAGCAGCTTGCTTTCTCTTGAGCCACCAACCAGCTCCCAAATCATGACACACAGACTTCTATTATTAATTATGAATGCACAGCCTTATCTTATGCTTGTCCCACCACTAGCTCTGATAATTTAACCTGTTTCTCTTCATCTACATTTTGTCTTGGGGCGTTTTACCTTTTTTTCATTCTGTATGTCCTATTCCATGGCTAGCTGGCTGGCCCAGGTGTCTCCTCTTTCTCCCTCATTCTCTCTCTTCTCTCCCTCTCTCTCTCTAGCCTACAACACTTCTTCCTACTTATTCTCTCTGCCCACCAGCCCCTCCTATCCCTCTACTGCCTCGCTCTTGGCCATTCAGATTTTTATTAGACAAATCAAGCCTTAGGCAAGTAAGGTAAAACAGCAACACATCTTTATATCATTAAACAAATGCAGCATAAACAAATATAACACACCTTCATATAGTTAAAGTAATAGTCTTAAACAAACAAGTGTAACACATCTTTACAGAGTTAAAGTGCTATCCCACAGCCAACATGCCAGCAGAAAGATGCCTGACTCCATTCATCAATGTGGCTGAGACAAAATAGCAGATGCTGGCACAGACGAGGAGAGACAGCGCTGCACACATTGCTGGTGGGAGCATAAGATGGTTCAGCCACTCTAGGAGCATGACAGTTTCACTGAATTTGCAAAAATAAGCCCCGGATGACAAAGACCTAACTTAAATATTAGGGAACAGGCTTTTTAAAAAAAAGTAGCAGAAAACCATAGCAGAATAATCCGGGGGTCAGGAAGACCACAAAATGTACAAATCATAAACAAAAATATTAATAAAGTTGGCTACACCCAAATAAGAATGTCTATGTCCTCTAAACAAAATTAAACAAGGTAAATAAAACAAAAACAAAAGCATCTCCCAAAGTTTGAGCCTAAGTGGCACCCTGGGGAAAAAAGTTATTAATAACCCATATGTAAGAGTTCCACAAATCACGAAAGCAAGACAAATCTTCTAAAATAAACAAATGATAACTTAAATACTGATCAATTCAAACAGAAAAAAAAATCTAATCTAGTGATTCCAGAAAGGTTAAAAGGGAGACAGAACACTATGTTTTATGTAGAAATGCTTGACAGAAATTGAGGTCTGGCACACGCTGACATGGCGCGGCCATTTTGGCGTGTTGCTTGGCGACGTCCGCCACGTTTCAACACTAGCACATCCCTGCCGCCAACCCTTACTGCCTCACCGACTTGGTAGTTTCATTGCTAGAAAGTATTGCTCAGTTGTATATGGAGGCAGATAAGGGAGTTAGGGTGGTCACTGTCACAGTTAATAGGGGCCACGCAAAAGCAGGAAGTTGCTCAACACAGTGGGAGAGGCGTATGAACAAGTTGGAAATAACTACAAGAAAGCAATGCATTTCGGAAACAAAAATTATAAAACAATACAGTTGCTTTTGTTCTGTATTTACAAAACAAAACATTAAGACTCTGTTATATGTAAAATGTGCCAGCCACAGGTAGGACAATAGCCATACTCAGTTCTTAGGAGAGGCTAAGTCTAGGGAAAGAGACCTGATGCAGATGGAAATCATAGAGAGACTATAGGAAAATACACATTATTTGAGTTTTTTCCTGGTTTGTTTTATTCCAGATCCTACTTAAAATCTAACAGTACAGTACTTGAGGTGGTGTCTGGCACATCTCAGGTGTTCAGAGAATGCTAATCCAACCTTCCTAACAATTGAGAAGCTATTTTGAAGGTGTTGACCTTTAAACGTAGAGGATACCATCGCAGCTACAGGCCTTTGGTCAAGGGGCTGTCTAACAGCCACACTAGGAGGCATTAGCACACAAAAGTACAACAATAATTCTTCCCAGTGCTGGGTTTCCAAATTTGAACACCTGACCATTGGAATTGGGGAAGGAGGAACTCGTCAGTCAGCCAAAGAAAAGTCTACCCGTTTCTCAGCTCATTCCCACCAAGAGCCTCGGCAACACACAGGACTGAAGACGCCTAACTGCAGACCCCACTTGGCACGCTTCGGACGGCTGACTTACCTGATATCTTTGAGGAAGTGCTGGTGGAGACTCCATTGATGTCACTGGGGCTCATGCTCACAGGCTTTGGCATGTAATCTCGCCTGGGGATTTTGGAGGCATACGTTATACTGCAACACACATAGGAGGCCAAGTCAGACCTTTGTCCCAGACAAGCAGAGACTCCCTAGTCCATAGGCCTTAGCTTTTCTTGAGGAGGACCAGACCCAGTGGGATTGTGTACCCCGACCTCTGAGAGCCCGGAATGTCAGGGACACAACTGTGTGCGGTTCTTTCAGTCTGTACTCTAGTCTCTAGTAGACATTCATCTGGAAGAATGTCCCCATAATGTCCCCAAGGCTTAGCAAGCAGACACTGCCCTAGGCTAGCTGCCTTCTTTCCTCTCTGACACCTTGAAGAAGGCCATCTGTCTACAGAAGTGGATGCATCAGGAAGGCTCCCCTCTGTAACAACAGCACCGACTGAAGCAAAAATCTCGCTGAATTTATTCATTACTATAATCCCATGTAAAACCATGTTCTGTTATAAAGCCTAGTTAAAACGTAGGGTAGGTTTAGTCCAATAACTGGATCAATGGGGTTGCTGTGCAAACTCTAAATAATATTACTGATTTGCAGAAAGTAGGGGGTGCATTGACTGTGAAAGTCCCAAGGCAGGGAACAGAGTTTCTTTATCATTCAGAAGCTACCATTGACTCTTTTGGTGTCCAGAATCAGCCGGGTATCACAGCCCGTTCACATTTTTCATGGGCTTTACAGGGTTCTGAGTGTCACCTGGCTCTTTCCATAGCCCCAGATGTTGGGGAAGGAGCCTGTACTCCACTCCTCAACAGGTAGAGAGTGAAGCCTTTGACAAGTCAGCAAAGAAGCCACAGGAGCTACCTCTCAGGCATGTATGCTCTACACATGGGTCACAAGAAAGGGGGCGGGGATATTAGCAAAAAGAAAAAGGAGAAAAGCAATTCCAGCCCTTCACCCAGTTCTGCCCTCTTATCCCAAGCTACATATTTATTATCTTAGCCTTGTCTCATGCCCACCCTGAAAGTCAGCTAGAGAGAATTCCAAATAGAAAGGCAGGAGGGACTGGAGGACAGGTGCTGGCTGCACTCTGCAGCCCCCTGCCTAAGCAAGGCCAAGGTGCTTACCGCAGCTCTAGCTTGTTCTGCAGCTCCTGGAGGATCTCTGTGGACTGCCTGTGATAGTCTAATGCTGCCTCTACAAACACGGCCAGCTGGCTGACTTGCTCTACCTGTGGCAGAAGTGCAAAGTTACTCCATTTTGGCCAGAGCCCTCGGGATGTCCAGAGCAAACAGGAAGCCTGGTGACAGCAGCTCAGCTCTGCCGGGCAGCTTGGCAACTGCCTCAGCTCTGGTCCAGTCCAGCCCAGCCCATCTTGGAGCCCTACAGTCATGACGAGGGTCACATATAGGGCTGGAGGGGCTGGAAAAATACTGTCAAATTGATTTGTGGTTACGAATCTGCTGCAAATCCATTAAACACTCTTTTACAGTTATAGGATGATATTCTTATATATTTTTTAATGCTCTAGAAATCATGGATTTGAAGATGATGGGCATCTTAGTCAGGGTTTTATTGCTGTGAAGAGACACCATGACCACAGCAACTCTTATAAAGGAAGGTATTTAATCATGGTGGCTCTCTTACAGTTCAGAGGCTTAGCCCATTATCATGGCAGGAAGCAAGGCAGCATGCAGAATGGTGCTAGAGGAGGAGCTGAGAGTCCTTCATCTTGACTCATAGGCAACAAGAAGTAGTCTGAGACACTGGGTATGGCTTGAGCATGTGCTGAAACCTCAAAGTCCACCTCCATGGTTGCACGTTTCCTTCAACAAGGCCACACCTACCCCAGCAAAGTCACACCTCCCAACACTGTCACTTCCTTTGATAAATGAGTTTTCTTAGAGAAATGTCTCTGTGTGCTTTCTAGTTAAGCCAGACCAAGAATCAAAGCCAGTGAAGTCACAATCAAAGACAGCAGGGGTGGCAGGTCAGTCACACCTGCTCCAGGACAGGGACTGTTTGTCCCCTGTGTCTCTGTCACCACCCAGCAAAGCATTTTCCCTGAAACATACAGCAGAAAGGGATGAGCTGTGGAGACTCCACCATTCCTCTTGCCCACAAACTAACAAACCCCAAAGAGCTTTCCTATTTATCAGTGGGGTTGAATAACCACTACAGCAAGTAAGGATTTCTTAGTTCTAGAACCTTCTATAGCAAGGTCCAGAGTACTGAAGTGATTTTTCCACCGCACCCCCAGCCCAACTCTTCTGCAGCTCCAGATCTGGACAGAGATACAAATCAAAACCGTGTGTCCCAGGATTGGCCAAAAGAGCATTTTCTTATATAGCATTCTAACCAGCTCTTGGCACAATCTGGCTGTATCCTCATCCTGCCATCTCTTCTCTCCAGGCACAGCCAACCGAGAGCTCACTGGCTTCCATAGCCACCAGAGGGCTCGTTGGCTTCCACAGATCCCTGTTGCTTTCACATACTGTTGAGAGCTCTTTCAGCTGCCCACCCTTTACTATGGTCGCCCACTTATTCTGAAGCTGGGTTTACTGTGTGTTTACAACTACATGGATCCCACTCATGCCAAGAATGCCATGGGCACATGACTAAGGCCGGCCCTGGCATTGCATATATACTTTACCAGGCTCTGTGGCTAGAAAGGCAACACCCGCCTTCCATTTCCAAAAACACAATAAACAAAACAAAGACAGCCTGGCCCCTGCAAAATCCTAAGGATTTCTTAAATTTCATCTCCTTGGCTTTTAAGAACACTTTTGAATAAGGCCCGTGCCACAGCCTGACATGACCACAGTAGACTCTGCTGGAAACAGTGCTGCCTTCTTGCGACACTGGAGCTGCATGCTCACTGAAGACTGTCGTGACCTGTCTTTAGTCAAAGCAGTCTGCTTTGTAGCCACTCTGAACTAACCCTGCCATTTGCAGACTTAAAGGACAGCGAGAGGCAACTAAAGGAATAACCTTCATCCACTTGGGCATGCGAATCACCAGCTGTTTCTCTCTAGACAGCTGGAGCTACATCTGGAATGCTATGGTTGATAGCTGACTTTGGGGAGGCAATGACTCCCAGGGCCTCCAAATGCTTGGGAGACATTGCAGCACTACCCATGGTGCCTGCAAACAGTGGATCCCCAGGGAAAACACTGAGACTAATCGCTAAACTCAGCTCCTCTTGCTGAGTGCAAAGGCAAGTCAGACCCAAACTGGATTTATCTATCACTGTCAGGAACCAGAAGCTTCCAGCATCCCCCGCCCCTGCACACACACACACCCTCACCCCAGGATGTGAGCTGTGTGCTGGGAACCAGCAGAGATAGTCTCTGCTTCCAAGGCTACAACTCAAATGAAATGCCTAGAAAGACAGAGCCATGCTAAAGTAACAAAATCAGGCCCTGCAAAAGCCAAAGGCTGCCCAGGTGAAAGACCTCCTCCATTGGCCACATCAGGAATCCGAGTATCATTGGAGGGTGACACTGTGTTAGGCTAGGTTGTACAGCAGGGGCCCGTGGCAGACAGTTTACATTAGGAATCTTGAAGTGAGGTGGTATCCTGGACTTTCAGGTTGGCCCGATGTAACTATAAACTGCTTTGGGGCTGAGGATACAGCTCAGCCAGTAGAATGCTGGCCTTACATGCATTGAGCCCAGGGTTCAAATCCCAGGGTTACCGAAGCTGGAGGTAGTGACAGTAATTCCAGACTTAAAGGTAGACACAGGAAGGCAAGGAGTTCAAGGTCATCCTTATGGCAGAGCAAGTTTGAGGCCAGCCTGAACTACACTAGACTTTTACACACACACACACACACACACACACACACACACACGTGTTTGAGACAAATTTTTAAGAGGGAGACAGGACGCACAGAACCAGAGTAGAAGACAAGACCACCAGAGTGGGAGGCTTGCAGACAGTCTGCCGCTGGGTTTGCACATGGAGGAAGCCAAGCTAGGAGCATGGCACTAAGGAGGCCAGAAAGGGAACAAAGCAGACTCCTGACAAGCCCCCTATGCCCCTCCTGCATTGCCAGATTTCCAGTCTCCAGGCTGGAAGACAGTGGACTAATATTCTTCAAGCCACAGTGATTACAGACGCTTGTTACAGGAGCCATAGACAATGAACAGCACTGCTTTCTCCTCTTATCCAAACAAGAGAAATCTAAGGGGGTGGGCAGCACTGCTAGGGGCTCCATTTCCTGGGGATGGAAGCTGTGGCCTTGAGACTCATGGATGCAAATTGCCACCTCAGCTCTATGCTATGTATCCTTGNCACACACACACACACACACACACACACACACACACGTGTTTGAGACAAATTTTTAAGAGGGAGACAGGACGCACAGAACCAGAGTAGAAGACAAGACCACCAGAGTGGGAGGCTTGCAGACAGTCTGCCGCTGGGTTTGCACATGGAGGAAGCCAAGCTAGGAGCATGGCACTAAGGAGGCCAGAAAGGGAACAAAGCAGACTCCTGACAAGCCCCCTATGCCCCTCCTGCATTGCCAGATTTCCAGTCTCCAGGCTGGAAGACAGTGGACTAATATTCTTCAAGCCACAGTGATTACAGACGCTTGTTACAGGAGCCATAGACAATGAACAGCACTGCTTTCTCCTCTTATCCAAACAAGAGAAATCTAAGGGGGTGGGCAGCACTGCTAGGGGCTCCATTTCCTGGGGATGGAAGCTGTGGCCTTGAGACTCATGGATGCAAATTGCCACCTCAGCTCTATGCTATGTATCCTTGGTCTGGGGGAAGCAACAGACAGTATGGACTCACCCTGTCCCATGCCAGCAATGAACGCTGCATAAGAACCCATGCCTCCTATGCACACTTCTAGGTCTATAGCCTCTATCTGGCTGCAAACCAATGTATAANGGACTCACCCTGTCCCATGCCAGCAATGAACGCTGCATAAGAACCCATGCCTCCTATGCACACTTCTAGGTCTATAGCCTCTATCTGGCTGCAAACCAATGTATAAGTACTAGACTGTGAGACTACTTGGAGCATCGTGGCCATGGGGATGGAGGCAAACCCATAGATGCCTGGGGATTAGCATCACCATGAGCTGTGGAAACCTCAGGGACACTCATGTGGGATCTGAGCATGAAGTCGGGCCATTTGAGCCAACTACAATGGACCTGGGTCTTCCCAAAGGAAGAGGGGTCAAAGACTATAGTTTACAAAAGGTCTTCTAGCTCAACTGTCTACAAGAGGACCACAGAAATGGGTGGCTGAGAAGAAACCCAGATGCCTGGCAGCCACAGTGTCTTGGCAGACATGGATAAAGAAACACAAGTCTTTGGAAGCTGGCAAGCAAGCCTCTTTCACAGCTGAAGCCCCTGCTCGCCATGACAGCCATCATCTGTTTCAGATGGGATAACTCAAGAGACTTCTCACTGTCAGGCTTAAGATCGCTATTCTTCTGGAATCCTCAGAGGAATGGAAGGGAATGTCTGGTCATAAACAGAGATGCCTTTTCCAGTGAACCTGAGCTCAGATCCACAGAGTTCACATTAAAAATAATAAAATAAAAATAAAAACCTGGCTGCAGTGCTGTGCACCTGCCACCCCAGCGCTAGAGAGGCGGAGACGGTGTGGAGGGGGGTCCCCGGGGCTTCCGGGCAGCCAGGCTAGTCAAATCGGTAAGCTCCAGGTTCAGGGGAAGACCAAGTTTTGAGAGTAAGGTGGGGAGTAACTGAGGAAGACACCCAAAGTCAACCTGAAGCCTCCACCTGTGCACATGTACACACACAGACACACACATACACACACACGCATACACACAGAGACACACAAACACACATTGACCCCCCCACAGTCTCACAAAGAGACAGACACACACACACACATGCACAGAAACAGATACACAGAGAAACACAGAGAAACAGATAGACACAGACACACACACACACACACACAAACACATAGAGACCGAGAGATACACAGAGACACAGATATACACACAAATAGACAGACACACATAGAGACCTAAAGAAAATACTAATTCTCAAGAACAATGGAAGAAAACAAGGGATCTGGAATCCAAAAATTCCATTGGTTCTGTGGATGAAGGGAGGCCTCTGGCTGGAGGAGCTGTCAGCTACTGAATGTTGCAAGAGCCTGGCCTCTCTGGGCTGGAATCGATATTTTTAAATGTAATGTGTCTGGTTTCTTTTAAGGTCAAAGGCTGACATTTAATCATGCCAAGTTGTAAGGAAGAAACTTCTCAGAGAAGAGTTCAACCTGTGGGTGAGGTGGCATCTCCAAGAAATGGCAATGAACTCTCAGAACCATCCTTTTGCCCACTGCAGCTCCACCGAGCATGAACTGCGGTGGGCACATGGCCCTTCTCCAAAGAGAGGTCCACTCTGGGTGCCAGTCACAATCTGGCACAGAAGGAGGCAGTCGTGTGCCTGGCCTTAAAGATCCGTGGGAATCAAGGGAGCCAAAACCACTCCATGGTTTAAAAGGCCGCCTGAGTAATGGAGTCACCTGGCCTCAGCTAAGAAGTGAGGTCCTCCAGGCCTTGAATCCAGTTCTTCCCAACAAGATCAGCAAAGGCTGGGATGCGGGGTTAAAGGACATGCTCCCCTACTTTCCCATCCCCAAATCTGCCTGGAATAGATGAGTAAACCATGTGACATTTGTTTAGGAATGGTGGAGTGAACAACTCAAGTTCCACACCATCTTTTCCTTGGTTCCACACCAAAGGTAGATGAGCACCCTAATTTATGAGATGGGGAAGCACCCCTAAGCTACCGGGATACCTGAACCACCCTGGGTTCTGGATTGTTTTCTTCAAGAAAGCAGGCTGTGAAATTGTATATGGCTCAACACTCAGAGAGCACTGACTGCTCTTTCAGAGGACCAGGGTTCAGTTCCCAGCACACACGATGCTCACAACCCTTTGTAACTCTAGGATCAGGGGTCTGTTGCCGTCTTTTGGCCTCTCTTACATGGTGAACATCCACATGCATAATTGTCTTTTAGGGCTCTTACTATGTCCAACCAAGGACCATGGGAGATGAGGGCTAGGGACAGTGGGTCCAGCTCCCTCGGAGGGTGAGGTTTGAGCCCTGGAATTCCTGGTGCCGCAGAAGCATCTGCAGGAGATAACCAAGGATGGAGTGCCATCTCACACACGTCCTCCCAGCGTTCCTCACTGTTCATTCTTTAGAGTGGCTCTAACAAGTGCTGGTTATACTCTCTCCTAGGGATGAGACTGGAGCCTGCCCTTAGCTGTGTGCCTTACT
This sequence comes from Bramus lutescens, assembly GCA_001685075.1. Classification (NCBI taxonomy): domain Eukaryota; kingdom Metazoa; phylum Chordata; class Mammalia; order Rodentia; family Cricetidae; genus Bramus; species Bramus lutescens. The sequence goes on along the minus strand of LOEQ01001121.1, from coordinate 218,456 downwards.
CTGCCCCATAACTGCTTCCCATGATCAGAAGCCCAGTGAGGGCTCCTTACCCAGTGTCAGCACTATACATGGTGTTCTGCCACGGACCGGTCCTCACGGGACCCACGAACCGAGGGAGAACTAGGGCG
>LOEQ01001121.1:196469-209695 GCA_001685075.1 Bramus lutescens | reverse complement strand
TCTGAACTGAGCTGTCTAGAATTTGATTCCGGGTCATTCCTACACGGAGGAAGGAAGTCTCTTCCTCACTTGGATTCTCTCCTTCCTGCCCAGCTGTGTGACCCTGACATTCATTGTCACCAGAGCCCAGGTATTGACTATGGCAGAAGCGTTTGAAATACACCTCTTTGGGGGACTGTGGGGGGGACCTGTCCCTCGGTAAAGTACTTGCTGCACACACTTGAGGACTCAGGTTTGATCCCCAGAACCCAGGTTAATACGAAGAGCCAGGCCGGCAAGGTGCACTTGTAATGCCAGTGCTGGGGAGGTGGAGACAGCAGGATCCCTAGCGCTGGCTGACTAGTCACCGTAGCAATCAACAAGCTCTAAGTTCAGTGAAAGACCATGCCCCAAAACATACAGCGGAAAGATACTGATGAAGACCTCCAGCCTCCACACGCAAATGGGTGCACCTGCGCATGCGCACACTCACGGGGTCCTGTGCTTCGGCCGTCCCCAGCTCACAATCTGCCTCCCCCTCCACACGAAGAGTAGCACTGTTCACTAGCACGGCACGCCCTCGTTCCTGCACTTTAAAAGGGTCTGGCGTGGGACCCCAAGCAAAAGGCTCAAAGGAAAGAGCCTCCGCAGACCAGACTCTCTCCCTGGGGACAGCAACCGTCCACCTGTCCCAGAGCCCTGATGAAATCAGCCCTCTCCCTTCACGGGAGTCCCAGTGGCTAGCTCATTGTGTTGTCACAGGGCCTGTCATGGTGACCAGGGGCACAGCGACAGCATCCTTCTAGCCCAGGGTCTCACCTTCATGGTGAGAAAAATAGGGCACCTTGTTTCTAAGGAACCTTGGAATAGAACAAAAGCCACATTTACACGGCTCTAAGAACACTACAACCCTCTGTTAGGAATTCAGTAACTGCCTCTGGTGCTTTCTGAGCCAAGGCCTCCCAGTTACTTCAGGCTGGCCTCGAACTAACAATAAGCCTGCCTCTTTCTCACAAGTTCTGGGATTCTAGGTATGTATCACCATGCCGGGGTGACGGTGTATGCTTGTAACCCCAGCACTAGGGAGGTGGAGATAAAAGGATCCCTGGGACTCCTGGCTAGTCAACCTAGGCTAACAGCTGGCAAGTCCAGTTCCAGCGAGATCTTATCTCAAAACACGGTGGCAGCTCCTGAGGAATGACACCAGAAATTAATTTCTGATCTACAGTACACACACATACGCGTGTGCATGCATGCTCATACACACACACACACACACATAAAGATTCGCCCCTATCTGCAGGGTTTTCAGAGCTTGGGAATGAGAACACAAGCAAAGAAGTATGCATCAAAAGAAAGTACAGAGTTTGAGGTCACCCTGGTGGGGGTTGCAGGCCAGCCAGGGATGCAAGATGAGATCTTGTCCCCAAAGGAAACAAAACCAAACCAGTCTTTCCAGACGGATGGATGGAGAAAATGTGGTGTGTGCACACAATGGAATTCTATCAAGCTGGAAAGGAAAATGAAATGATTAAATTTGTGGGGGAAAATGGTGGTGCTGCAAAGTATTATATCCATGGAAATTAGATTCAAAAAGACAAATATGCAGATCCTAGGTTTTTATTTGTTTTATTATAGATGTGTGTGTTGTGTGTGTGTGTGTAGAGAGAGAAGGGGGTGGGTTTGGGATCATAAAACTGTAAAAGGACGATAGAGGGGAAAGAGATCTTGAGTGGGAAGGGTGAAGACAGTAACAAAATGCATGCTGGAAAGCACACTCCAGGAAAGGATGGAGAAGGACCAGAGGAGAGGGGCAGGGGTAAGGAAACACTGGGGGAGGGAGGATCAAAAAGGCTTATCCATATCATGCTGGCAGAGGAGGGCCACTAAAGTAAACAGAGAGGGGGGATCTAGGAGATACATGCGCACATATATGTGTGTATATACATACTGTGTTTTAATCTTTAAAATACATGAGGATGAACAAGAGATGCAAAGACTATCTAACAGATTACCTAAGCCTACACATGGAGATGGGATTACAGATACTAGCATTTTCCTTACCTATGCTTTCCAACCTCCCCCCTGTAATGAATACACTATTCTGGTAGTATCTCAAAACTATTACATTACAAAGATACAGATTTTATGGACAACCAAAAGCCCACCCAGGTGTTCCCACTGTGCCAGCTTGGTGTAGGAGGTCCTTTTGTATTTGTGTTGCTTTCATTGTTTGAATAAAGAGACTGCCTTATCCTTTTGATAGGGCAACCCTGAGGTGGGTGGAGTAGACAGAACAGAATGCTGGGAAGAAGGGAAGTGTGGCACATGCCATGCTTCTCCTGCCCAAGACGGACGTTGGTTAGACTCATGCTGGTAAACCACAGTCAAGTGGCGATACACTTTCATGGAAATGGGTTAAATCAAGATGTGAGAGTTAGCCAATAAGAGGCTAGAGCTAATGGGCCAGGCAGTGCTTAAATGAATACAGTTTCTATGTAATTATTTCGGGGCTAAGCTAGCCAGACAGCGGGACACAGCCCACCGCTCACCTCATACTACACCAGCTGAGCTGGGGTACCCACCCAAAGCCCACCAGGTGCTCCTGCTGTACCAGCTGAGCTGGGGTACCCACCAAAAGCCCACCCAGGTGTGCCAGTTGAGCTGGGGGTACCCACCCAAAGTCCACCAGGTGTTCCCGCTGTGCCAGCCGAGCTGGGGTACCCACCGAAAGCAGATTCTTCTCCAAGCTCCTTGCCATACTTCAGCATGCAATCCCCCAGCAAGCCTTCCGTCTGTGGGTAGCCGGTGGCCTTCACCTGCCCTCGGAGCTTCGACATAGTGTTCAGCATTCCCAGCTTAGCTCTGTATGCTTAAAAACATTGTTATTTGTCATGCCTTAAAGTCACAAGGTACAAGGACAGTCACACTTCCTTCCACAAACGCAGCTACCTGAACTGAGGTCCTTGCAGACAACACACCAGCGGCCCCAGGCATGCAGCAATCCACCTTCATTCTCTGACGTGGTTTTCCAAAGCCTTTGCAGGGGTGGGTACGGGGTGCTGAGCATACTGTACAGCCACAGCAGCCATGGACATGACAGACCCTGTTGTCTCCGAACCACAGAAGAACCAAAGGAGGCTGTGTTTAACAAGCACCTGCCGTAAGGTAAGGTAGCCTCCAATGCGTGACAACACTGACACCTGTGTAGCCACTGTAGCCACTCGTGCCGGGGACAATGTCAGTGAGACTGGAGGGCTGCGCTGGCAGCTGTCAAGCTGCCAATTGGTCATCAAATCCTCATTCTGCTCCCAAGAAATGACTCAAATGGAGGACTCGTAAGGTCAGAAAGGAGGGCTGGGGCATGGAGGTAGGTGGCAGATGACACCACAGTGAAGTCACCTGCATTGCTGCCCCCTCTCCCAGGTGCGACTCAGCAACTTTCCCCAGGGAGGCAGTGGGCAATTGTGGCTTCTCACCTTCTTTTCATCTCTAACTTAAGGCACTGAATATTTCTTATTTTTCGCATGGTGTTTTGAACAAGAACAGCTCCCACGGGCTCAGATGGTTGGTTATTTCCCCAGTTGGTGGAACTAGTTGGTAAGGATTAGGAGGTGTGGCCTTGCTGGAAGAAGTACATCACTGGAGTGGGCTTGGAGGTTTCCAAAGCCATTTCCAGTGTGGGCTCTACCACCTGCTTATAGTTGTTGAGATGTGAGCTCTCATCTGTTCCTGCCACCAGGACCTTGCTCCACCAGCCTCAAACTGGAACCCTCTGAAACTGGAAGCCCAATTGAAGACTTTCTTTTCTCAGGTGCCTTTCTCATGGTGGTTACCACAGCAACAGGAAAGTAATTAATACATCTGAGCCACATGCTGTGTTGGCATGGGCATGTAAGAGATGCCCCCACCCAGAAAACATCTGCCCTACCTGCACCTCACTGTGCAGCTATTGAGTGGCAGAATACAGCATGACTCTGATCAACTCCGGGGTGATGCCAGAAAAGAAAGATGCTGTAGGAAACTTCAGGGTACCCATAAAAAGCCCAAGAATGTCTATCAAGTAAAGTACAGCAGGAATTCCTACTGTGCAATCAATGGACTGTGGTGGGCCGGTTGACAAAATGGCAAACGTCTTTGGGAAATGGGGACTACAAACTGAACACCAAGCTAAGGATCCAAGGCACCAGCTGTGGTATCTAGGCCATTTATATTTAATGTAATCCAGACAAGTGTTTCTCAAGCTTGACCACGGAGCAGGCAACTCAGGCATCTTGTTGAGTACAGAGTTTGATTCAGTTGGTCTGGGGTGAGCTGGGGCTCTGTGTGTCCAGCCATCTTGCAGCTGATCCTGCTGGGCTGCAGGCTACACTCTGAGAAGCAATCATGGTGTCTGCCTTTCAAGCCTTGCCAAGCTCAGCCTTAAATTCCTTATCCTCCAGGTCTCCAAACCCTAAAGCATCACCCAGCCATACAAATTCAGTCACACAACACACACACACACACACACACACACTGGTTCCCCTTTCCCACTGTCAGAGTGAGTATCCTGTATGTGGGGGGTAAGGACCATTAGATGGGATTAGAGGCTTCTGGTACATCAGTCTTTATCTTCAGGATAACCAGTAGGTTCTGCCCAGGGGACACTTTCCCTGGTAGCCGCCAGCTGCTCCCTCTTCCATTCCAAAGTCAGTTCTTAGAGGGTGGAGTCTGACTGTGTATTCTAGAACCCAGAAAAAGCCTCTCACATAGCAACAACGCTTATGAAATGTTAGGAAATTAGGAAAGGAACTCATCACTCTAGTCACTGATGAGGCTAGACAAAGCACTCCTTACTGGGAATTTGAAGGCTATTACCATCTTGAGACTTTAAAGCCCCAGGATGATCTGATTGAATGCATGCTCTTAGATGTTCAGAGTGTGGGTGTTGTCTCTTCTGATTCCTATGGGTAAAGGACTCACAATGACTCCCACGGCAAATCCTAAGAGGAAAACTTCAAGGCTCGGGTGTTCTCCACTGGTTCTCATCAGCCTGTGGAAACCACTGTCTAGGACCCAGGGATGAAGGCCTGTGTAGAAGCTGATGCTTGCATTTTCCACACCACACCTACTGCTGGTCATGTAAGCATGCCTGGACTTCAGCATGGGGCTCACAGTGAGACCCTTTTAGATTAATACACAGGTCCACTGGGACAAGATAGAGGACTTTCTTGTTAATTAAGAAAAGATAACTAAGAAAACATTTTTTTTAATGTGCAGTGGATTTTTGAGGGATACAGACATCCAGAGACGTCCACTGAGGGATGCCTATGCTGAGACCAACACTCCATCCTAACGATGTGCACCAAAGCACAGCCAAGCAGCTGTTTACCCATCAACCAGGACTCACTACAGCCACATTGTGTTCTTGGAGGTTCCCCAACTGAATTTCATTATTTGAACACAGGCGTTGCTTCCAAATGTGTCAGCCTCACACAAAGGAGTCGTGGTCAAAAGAGTCCATGAACAAGTGTGCAAGGAGATTTGTTTCAAGACGTGCTCTGGCATTACCTGGATTGGGCTGCAGATATTCGGTAGCTTTTGACAGGATTTCTGCAACAGCCTTACTCGTAATATCTACTTTCTTTAGAGAAAGACAAAACAGAAAGGCTAGTGAGTTTTAACAGAACCAACAAAAAACCATTTACCACCCATTTACCTTCTGAGGCTACTATGATTCTTTTTTATTTCTTTTTATTTTATGTGAATTGGTGTTTTTCCTGCATGTATGTCTGTGTGAGGGTGTTGGATCCACTGGAACTGGAGTTACAGACAGTTGTGAGCTGCCATGTGGAAGTTGGGAATTGAACCTGGGACCTCTGGAAGAGCAGCCAGTGCTCTTAACTGCTGAGTCACCTCTCCAGCCCTACTCTGGAGATTTTAACATGGAAGTTCTCAAAATCTTGGGGAGAGGTGTTTTTTTTTCTCTGTTGTGACTCTGAGAAATCTCCTCCTCTTGGAGAAATTGGAGAACACTGACTTCCTCTTCTGTATAAGAGCTAGAAATATTCAACACATTATGACTCTACTTGATGTACAGAAATACTTGGAGAACTTGATACTAAGACTCACAATGAACCTACAGAGTGAACTTGAATAACAGTGCTTAACGTATCATAATATAATGATATACATTGGCAATAATATCTAATATGCTAAAAGCTACCCGGGCAATAGTGAGACAATCACCACCATCATAACTAAACACAACCACCATGCTCTGTCAGACATTAACATTAAAACTGACCCTGTCCTTCTGCCATCCCTACACTGCTGGTTGTTAATTAACATAAAGTTAATAGAATATCCAGGAAAGCCATGTTACAGAGCTCATCCATATTTTATAGACCATCAATAACCCACAAAAAAAAACCAAAGGAAAAGGAGATGCCATTCACAAGAGCAATACAAAAATTGTGTCCTAAAAAATAAAAAGGGATAAACCTCATGAGAACACAGACTATTTAAAATTCCACATTCCTACATAGAAAACTCTAGTTTTAGAATGATGTAAACCTTCCCACAAATTAGCACATCAAATCTCACCACGATTATCAAATTTTGGTTAAAACATGGTAAGTTGATGTGGTGGGCTTGAATAGGAATGGCCCCATAGGCTCAGAAATTCGAAAGCTTGGTCATTAGGAAGTGGTGTTACTTGATAGGGATTAGGAGGTGTGCCCTTGTTGGAGTGGGTGTGGCCTTGTTAGAGGGGTGTGACCTTGTTGGAGTGGGTGTGGCCTTGTTGGAGGAAGCATGTCACTGAAGATGGACTTTAGGGTTTCAGATTCTCAAGTCAGGCCTAATGTCTGTCTCTCCTTCTGCTGCCTCCAGATCTGGATGTAGAATTCTCAGCTACCTCTCTAGCACCATACATGTCTGCCTGGGTACCACCATGCTTCCCATCAAGACAATAATGGACTAAACCTCTGAAACTGCAAGCTAACCCCTATTAAATGTTTCTTTTACAAGAGTTTCTATGGTCATGGTGTCTCTTTACAGCATTAAAACACCATCTAAGACAGAAGCTAGGACCAGGAACCAGGCTATTGCTGTGATAGGCCTGACTGGGCTTTCATTTGGTGGAATATGAAACACTTTTGGGCTTTGGATTAAAAGGTGATTGAAAATTTTTGTTTTGATTGACTGTGTTTTGAGATATGGTTTCTCTGTGTAACAGCCATGGTTGTCCTGGAACTCACTTTGTGGTCCAGGTTGGCCTGGAATTCACAGAGATCCACCTGCCTCTGCCTCCCGAGTGCACCACCACCATCACCCAGTGCTATTAGATACTGTAAGCAGGGCTTCAGTAGGAGCATGGAAGACAGTGGGGTGCTGAGGGTGATTGAACCGTGGGGGCTGGCTCAACAACTTTCAGAGGGGAAGAATATTAAAAAGTGGCTTCGAGAGCATTCTTGTGGCAGAGTAGCAAAGAATGTGGCTGCTTTTTGTCCTTGTCTGAAGAGTCTGCCTGAGGCTAAGCTGAAGAGTTCTGGATTAATGAATGGCATTGGCAGAGGAGATTTCAAAACAGCCTGGTATTGACTGTGCTGTGTGGTTATCAGTGGCCGGTCTAATGCAGTTCTATGATGAAAAGGAGCAAGCCAGTAAGCAGCACTCCTCTGTGGCCTCTGCATGGGCTCCTGCCTCCAGGTTCCTGCCCTGTGTGAGTGATAAACAGGAATATGGAAGGGGAAACCAAACAAACCCATCCTTTCCCAACTCGCTTTCTGGTCATGGTGTTTACTTGCAGTAACAGTAACCTTAACTAAGACAGCTGACAATAAAGTGAGATTCATAATTCACGCTATATATAGGATTAAAATATGGAGCAAACACTATAAATGTAATAACTGAGAGAAGACTGTCTCAAGATGCTTACTTGGGAAGAAGGCTCTAAGCTTGCCCTGAGATCCCACGGTAAAAAGAAACGATCCAACTGTGACACACAACAACTCCAGACTAAACAGTGACAGACACAGTAATGAAGTTTACAAAAAGTGGCAAGCTGGGGGAATGGGACTACAAAGCATCAGCATCTATCAAGCTCAGAATTCTCACTAAAAATAACTTTGTATATATATACATATATACATACACATAAATCTCGTGAAATACGTGTGTAAAGGAAAACTCTTTAATCAGAAGGGGAAACAAATTAGGCAATTCTACACGTTACTAAAGATGTTGGCAAAAATAGCCAGTCAGAAGAAAAACTGAGAAGAAATAACTCATGAAGTTTAAAAACCAAAACCCCAAACGGCCTGCCTGAGTGGCTGGGGATGTGTGCGCAGGAGGGCGTGTCTGCACTAACAAACCGCTCCACAAATATCTTTGGCAAAACTCAGGAAAAAAAAATAGAAGCACATGGGGATGCAAGCAAGTTGGGGAAGTCTGTAGTATGAAGTGTGTTTTCCAATTGATTAAGTCCGGGATCCCCAGGCCTGTGTCACTAACTCTCCCAGGGGCCAGGAGGCAGAGCGGGGCTCTGAGGATACCACGGGCTCAGCGTCACTGGTTAAACTAGGAAGACTGTCTCTGGGGGCTGAGAGGTGGCTCGGCAGTTAATAGCACTGGCTGCTCTTCCACAGGTCCTGGACTTCATTCCTAGCATCCACACGGCAGCTCACTATGGGCTGTCACTCTAGTTCCAGGGGATCTGATGTTGTCTCCTGGCTTCCATGGATTCCAGACACACACGGTGCACAGACTTGCACACAGACAAAATATAAAACAAAATAAAATATAAACATGAAGTAACATTAAAAATGACTAAGACCATCTTTTGGAATGAGCATTTGTACTTTCTCCCATGCCCCCTCTTGGTCATAGTCTGCACTTTATGATTCTGTAGCTTTTCATTAAAACAAAACAAAAATATCACTTGACATTTGGTTTCTTTTTGTTATTTTCTGTCTTATCCATCTTTTTTTACCTGCATTGATTTTATTTTTCTTTTAATTTTAGTCATGCACATGTATGTGTCTGTGTGAAGGTGTGCATCCATGACTACAGGTGCCCCCTGAAGCTGGAGGCATGGGATCCCATGGAGCTGCACTTACAGGTAGCTGTAACATGGGTCCTCAGAATTGGTCCGCATTCCTCTGCATGAGCAGTACTCCACAGCAATCGCTGGGTCATCTCTCGAGCCCCCATATTATCTCTACCCTCTGGCGTGATGTCATTGGCTGATGTTTTCCCAGGTTTGGACTCTGTGACGTCCTTGCCTTCAACACTGATTTCTGGGCTAACTGCCCTTGAGCTGTCTCTATTGGTCACAGGTGTGGAATGCAGAGTTCTGTGTCTTGTACTAAGTAATATTTAATTCCACTTTTTATAAATTATCTTTAAATAAAGAAGTAATTTTGCATTTTAAAAGGAGATTTATTTTTATTTTATATAAATGGATGTTTTGACTGTGTATGTGCCTACCTCCCTTAGAGACCAGAAGAGGGTGCCCCTGGAACTGACGTTACAAAATGGTTGTGAGCCACCATGTAGGAGCTGAGAGTCAAATCCTGGTCCTCTGCGAGAGTAGCAAGTGCTCTTACAGGCTGAGCCATCTCTCCAGCCAGTTTTGAGGATCTAAACAGGCAAATTTGGGAGCTATCTTCCCGGTGATTCCTGGGTTCTCTGATTTTACTTTGAGAAACTTCTCCCCTGCAGCCCAGCCCACGGTTCCTTTCGTAACTGCATCCAAAGAACCTGGAAAGGAGCATCACCAAGAGAGGAAGGCAGGAGCCTGCTTACTTACAGCCAAAGTCATTAACATGTTGCTCAGATCTTCCCTGAGCCTATGAGAACCTTTGCAACAGAGGCAGGATGGGTCTTCTCTGACTTGAATCCGTTCTCCGTGTATTCCTGACAGCTTTGCCCTTACACATTTAGAAGGTGTGTCATGTGATACAAACTAATTTATAATTCCCATACTGCTGATAAGTCACACTGGCTTCATTTTTTTATATAATTTCTTAAGTTCTTTTGGGGGACTGGGGAAGGTGGAGAGAGGAAATGGCTATAATTAAGACACAAGTATGAATTTTTCAAAGAATGCATTATAATGACTAATTTTTTTAAAAAAGAAAGTTTTCTTTTCCATTTAATACATTTTTGGTACCACGCTGTGCTCCTTTATTTCTGCATAGTTGGCGTTTGTCATGGGTTATTTTTCCTGCTACTTTGTGTCATGTTTTAGGTGAGTCTAATCTCCTCCATAAAGTCCTTACAGTCCTTAGTCTCACAATCTATAGTACAGTCACATAACAGCCCACTTCTCTATTACATATTATGTATATATTATATCATAATAATGTATTATATATTTTGTTATAATTATATATTAATATAATATGCTCTATTATTATAATGATATCTAAAGCATAGATATTATTTTTATACTTGTCACTGTGATTTTTGAAGGAAAAAAGAAAACCACAGGACGAAACAAAAGGGATCTCAGTTCATCAGCTAAAGCTGTAACTGCCCAGGCAGGGGTCTGGTCCCTCCCCCACTGGTTATCAGAGTATTAGCATTTCCCAGGATGCTGTGCTATGGAGGAGGAGTCAGGCAGGACTGTCTCTATGCAGCAGTTTCATGCTATCCTGACAATTTAAGATCCACTTTGCAGAAGAGACCGAAGCAGAGAGAAAGTCAAAGGTGGGGTCACACCCAGAGCGGCACCACTGAAATCAGAACCACATTTCACACAGAGCTCCTGGTGTGCTTCTCCTCTCGGTGCAGATGGAGCTACACAAAGAAGCCGCTTTCCCTGCGTCTCATACTCTCTCTCTCTCTCTCTCTCTCTCTCTCTCTCTCTCTTTCTCTCTCTCTCTCTCACGGGTTTGTTGAGGACAGTTGTCTGAGCCCAGCTTGTCAGGACTCTAAAAGCCCTGATAACAAAACTACTGATATTTGTTTTTAAATTGAGCATCTGAATTTAATAATCTCGACAGTGAAGTTATCCTTACATTTAATAAAGACATTCTGAAAATCAATGTCAGCTGTGTCAATGAAGTTAAAATGTTGGTATGGTTTTCAATTTGCAGAAATTAATTCTTGTTTTCAAAAATTAAACACAAAAGAAGCTTTTCTTCTTAGGGTTTTAACATTTCAAGAAATTATAATCCTCTTGAGTAGAAAACAGGACCTTCCTGGAGGAAGGCTGGCCTGGTCCAACATACATTAAAGAGGCTACCCTCCCAGGCCAGGGCCTTGAGCACCCAGGCCTCTCTCTCTGGTCTGGGGAGTCTAATGATTAGAACAAGGCTCTGTTCAAAGGCCCAAGACAAAGGGGAGGAAGCTGAGCAGTGGACCCAGCTCTGCCTACAGTGAATCTACTCTGCAGGTAGGTGACTAGGGGACATGTCAAGGGATGGATTCTGCCATCCTCTGTTGGCATGTTACGGTCCATCATTGACATGCCAAACCAGTAATGCTCTTCTAAATCATTTCATCTGCATATATGATTCTGAAAACCTCACAGTTACAAGCAGATAAAACAGCTCATCTGAGTTCACCCTGGCAGAAAAGCATTTGCTGTGCAGCTGCTGAAACAGATGGGCACAGCATCCTAGATTCCCGAGTGATTAATCGGCTGCTATCTATCTGAAGAGCGGTGTCCCAGAAATCCTTGATTCTCCAAGACCCATGAGCACAATTACTTTGGCCCTGAAGTCGCGACCAAGGCCCACCTTCTGTGCATTTTGACTCCTGGCCCCTAGAGGGAGCCCGTTAGTCACATTGCATTTCCTTCCTGGCCATGCCCAGACTGGATGTGGGTCAAGCCAAGGCCTGAATGGAGCTGAGTGAGAAGCATGGAGGTCCCGCCTTCCAGATTGGGTACACCACACTCGTCTTTGAACGTTCTGTATTTCCACTCCAGGTAGGAACCCTTACGGTAGTAGGTTTTCTCACATGGCAGGACAGCTCACTTCGCACCAGTTACAGGCTCAAGCAGCCTTACCTTTTCCATGTCCAGAAACTCCTCATCCAGCTTCGTTCCTTCGGCACCACTAATTTTTTCACTAAACAGCTGAAAAAAACAAACACAAGTGCTTTCTCTCACTGATGAGAGTAAAACAAAACACCGTGAAAGTATCTTGACTCTATTGTTTTGATTTCACACTAGGTCCTTCCTGGAAACCATTAGGGGCCAACAAGACAGTAAAGGGGCTTACCGGGCAGACTGGGTGGCATGCACTCTAGCCCAAGAGCCTATGTAAAGAGGGAAGGGGGAACCAACCCCACCAAGTTGTTTCCAGACTTCTACATGTGCACTGCGGTGTGCACGCACGCATGTGCACGCACACATGCACACAGAGGGCCACTCACTCCCCAGAACCAGAGCCACCTAGCTGACGCACAGCTGAGGGAACACACAGAAGAGTCTCATCAGCTGACCATGCCCCCCAACCCCAAGACCCTAAGCCCCCAAACAGTGCTGTTTTAAACCACTAAGTCTGGGGTGTTTCACAGGAGAATCCACTTGCCAGGGGTTCTCTTTTCAGGCTGAGGACAGAGGTCAGACAGCCTCATCCCAACCCTTAATATGAGACGTGACCCTCAGAGGAATACGTGAGACTATGCTCTACAGCAACAGCGGGAAGCAAAATCACCTCAAGTACTGGTTCCTAACCCTGGAGGTCACATCTGTGTCTCTAATGGAAGTTATACAATCTCTGGCCTTCGAGCCATGGGAGACNTTATACAATCTCTGGCCTTCGAGCTTGTTGCCATGGGAGACTGCAAAAAGTGGCTGCCAGGCTTTGTAGTTCTGCCCATTGAGAATCAGCGGCTCCCATTCTGCCTCCATTTCCTTTGGTCAAAAGATGGCGTCTGAGCTGCGCTGTGGGTTTCAGATACTCCAGCAGCAGTTCTCAGCCTGTGGGTCACGACCCCAATATTACAAATCTATCCGGCATATCAGATATCTACATTACAATTCATAACTAGCAAAATTAGTTATGAACCAGCAATGAAAATGATTTTATGGTTGGGGGTCACCACATCATGAGGAGCTGTATTAAAGGTCACAGTGTTAGGAAGATTGAGAACCACTTGAAGCAGAAACGTCCAGGCATTTTCTGATTTCCATATTGTACCATAAGGTTCTAGGTCTAGACTTCCACATTGTACTACAGGATTCTAAGTCTAGAATTCCACATTGTACTATAGGATTCTAAGTTCAGCCTTCCACATTGTACCGTAAG
>LOEQ01001121.1:165333-176314 GCA_001685075.1 Bramus lutescens | reverse complement strand
TGTGTGTGTGTGTGTGTGTGTGAGACCATGTGTACAGATGGGCAGGGCTGGTTCTGTGTGTGTTACATGTGTGTGACCGTGTGTACAGATGGGCAGGGCTTGTTGTCCTCCTCTACCGTTCTCGTTGTCTCTCACTGAACCTGGAGCTCACCAGTTCAACTGGACTGTCTGAGATCCACTACCCCCTCCCTCCACCCCAGGTTATATAGCACACTGCCATACCCAACTTTTATGTGGGAGCTGGGGATCTGAACTCCGGTCCTCACGCTTGTGATGGGGCACTTTAGCCACTGCGCCATCCCCCCTCCGCCCACTGCCCAAAGACTCACTCCTGGCCTGTCTTCCTCCACCCTCTCCCTCTCTGACATCCAGAGAGCCCTGACAGTTCTCTCTGNTGGCTGCAGTCCCACCTCTTCTCACATTTCACCTCCACTGCCGGGGCCTGGAGCTCACCTGTCACCTGTCCCTCGGCAGACAGCATTCCCCACCCCACCCCCAATCCCTGAAGCTGGGATAACTATGTATTAGCATGGAGATACAACGAATCAATTAACTGTCTCCAGCCACACACAAATTAATAACAAGTAGATTAGACCGCTGGGGAGATCACTGTCCCTGGATCTCGGGTTTCTGGTCCTTTTCTTCTAGACCATTCAGGGACATTTATATAACAAATAGACTTAGAATATCAGTGTCTCTCCCCAAAGGAATGCACACACAGGTTTTCTGACTATCCAATACAGTAGACAATGTTTCCCTTGGTGGCAAAGATCAGGTAAGCTCACAGCCATTATAAACATCCAGATCCTTAGGCTCAGGCTTCCGAGCCTCCCACACAATTCACCTGGGGCTCAGCTCACTGGGGCCTCTGAGTGCTGAGAATCAGGAGCGGCATAAAGCGGTGCTGCTCAAGGGAGCAAGCGATAAATCCATTTGCCTCTGAGCCGGAAGTCCTGGGCCTCTTGTCTGCATTCGTGACACTCACAAGGAAGGCAAAATCTCAGAGTTAGTACTTGACTGTGCAAAATAAACCATAGACCTTAGAAGATTAAATAAACAACCATCTCATAACCTGGAATCAGGAAAGAACTGTTGAACAGAAAAGGTCAAAAACACAACACAAAATAGGAAATTCTGATAGACTTGACCATACTAAAATTAAGTTTCATTGATCAATGAAGTCCATTAAACAAGGAAAAGAATGAGGCTAGAGAGATGGGTCAAAAAATGTTTTCACACAAGTACTATGGTCTGAGTTTGATCCCCAGCATGCACATAAAGCTAGGTTATGGTGGCACACACCTGTAACCACAAACCTGGGGAAGCAGAGACAGGAGGATCCATGGGACTGGCTGGTCAACTAGTCTAGCCAAGTCAGCAAGCTGCAGATTCAGTGAGGGACCTCATCCCAAAAAATAAGATTGAGAGTCTTTGGGGAGGACACCCAACATCAATCTCTACCCTCCATCCCCCCCTACATGTGCACACGTACACACACAACACAAATATGTACACATATGCACACATAAGAAGAAAGTATTTGCAATAAATAACATGTTGCCAGACATAATGACAAATGCATGTCCATAATAACCACATAGCTTTTAAGTAAAAAAAGAAGATAATTATATAGAAAAATTAGCAGAGGAGGTAAATGGGTCCCCCATATTGACAGAAATCAAAGTGCACACCAAAGTGCAAAAGAAGAAGGGACACAGCTCTCAACATCACTCGAAAAAAAAAATCAAGAAAATGCAAGCTGAAATTTTCATGGAAAGCCATTTCTGCAAACTGTACACTGCATGCTACATGACACAACTGTTCGGCTCCTAGATCCATGTCCCTAGGGGACAGTGGGAGATTGTCCATTGCAGCTGCATTTGCAACAGTCAAAACCCTAAAAGCAGCCCAGAAGTCTAACCGCTGGGGAATGGACAAGTAAAGCACTCCTTCCACAGGTGGCAGCAACAGGGCATGGGGTGTTTCATATGCCCCTTGACGGCGGTACCATTCCCAGGGGAAACATGGGAAAAGGAGCCACCTGATAGGGAACCTTGGTGATGCATGTGCCCTTTGTTTCCCTTCTGGATTGACAGGCCAGACCCCCTCTAAGTAGCTCTCACCCCTTTCACCCCACTTGCCTCTGGCCCCAGCCCATCAGGCTACCTGAATCTCTATAAACCCATGGTGCAGCCTGTTTCTCAGTACAGCTCTTGGCCAGCAGTCAGGATGGGTCAGTGCCTAGTTCTTCAGAAGCAGAGCTGTACACGTCATTAGAGGAAAGCCGTGCCTGTCTTCAGTGGACCCTCTAGACCTACCGTAGGAGGAAGGTCTGCCCCACCTCAGCGCCAGGACCAAAGCTCCTGACACCCACTCTGGTGACCTGCTCTCCCTAGACTCCTTCAGAGCCTGCTCTTGGTAACACCCCACCACACCACGAGCTCAGAACGGCAACACCAATGAAGGACCTCTCTCAGTTCACATTCCAAGGGCTGCACAGAGTTGAACAATGTAGCCCTTGCCCATAATTGCTCTCATCTGGTACCAGGCTTGAGAGCTCAGAACTCTAACACCTGCTGGCAAGCCCAGTCTAGCCGGCCTCCCAAAGCACAGGGTAAGTCAGCTGGCATCCCAAAGGTTGCTCAGGGTTTAGAGCTGTAACACTTCCCAGTGCTACCCCTGCCCTTCTACCCCCACCCCAGGCACGGTATCCTGCCAGCCACCAAGAGTTTAGATGTCTGCTTCTCAATTCAGTCTGTCACAGTGTAAATAAAAGTCCTCAGTTTCCCCCCTTCTCTGTCCACTTCATTCTCTGGTGGAAGAGAAGCCAATAGGGAACCCAGCGGCGTCAGTCACACAACAATTCTACACTGTGATGAAGAAACCACAGCTTCACAGAACACCGCATCACCCTTAAAACGTTGAGTTTCAATGGAAAGTCTAAAACAAAAGTGATACAACATGGTGGTGGTTTTGCTAAGTTTCAGAGGAGACAAAGTAGCCCCTGGTATTCAGGAATGCTGTGGTGGCTCATATATTTGCATGCTTGGCTCCCAGTTAGTGGAACTCTTTGGGAAAGATTAGGTGTGGCCTTGTTGGAGGAGGTCTGTCACCGGTGGTTTGCTTTCAGATTTCAAAAGCCCATGGTATTTCCAATGACTTCTGTCTCTGCCTCATGCCTATGGATCAGATGTAAGCTCTCAGCTATTGCTCCAGCACCATGCCTGCCTGCCTCCCACCATGCTGCTTGCCATGAGGGTCATGGACTCTTAACTCTCTAGAACTATGAGCCCCCCCCATTAAATAATTTCTTTCATACGCTGCCTTGGTTATGGTATTTTGTCATGGCAATAGAAAAGCTAACTAAAACAAATGTGTTGTGGAATATTATTTTAACTATGTAAAGATGTGTTACGTGTTTATGCTGCTAAATATTTAACTGTATAAAGGTGTGTTACATTTGTTTATGCTGCATTTATCTAACAATATAAGGAGGTATGTTTAACTATGCAAAAATGTGTTGCATTTGTTTCACCTTGACTCCCTAAGGCACCTGATTGGCCTAATTAATAAAAAGCCAAACGGCCAACAGCTAGGTGGGAGAGGGATAGGCGGGGCTGGCAGGAAGAGAGAATAAGTAGAAGGAGAAGAGGAGGAGAAAGAAAGGGACACGGCTGGAGCAAGAAGCCAGGCAGCCATGACAAGCTTATCACATGATAAGCAATGAAAGTCAGAGATACAGAAGGAAAGAAAAGTAAAAAGGCCCAAGGCAAAAGGTAGATAAAGATAAACAGGTTAATTTAAGATAAAGGAGCAAGCCAGAAACAAGCCTTAAGCTAGGCTGAGCATTCATAACTAATAATAAGTCTCCATGTCATGATTTGGGAGCTGGTGGCCCAAAAGGATAAGCCTGGCACACAAACGCTTAAGTTCTAAAATATAAATAAAATCAGTATGTCATTGTCACACAAGGGTTATTTGGAAGGATGGAGAGGAGGCACAACCACGGGGGTGGGGGGATGAGGGGACTGTGATGTTGCGTGTCCTCAATGGGGATATACTAGCATTTGCTTCCTAATAATCTACAGCTGTGTTGTGTGCCCCTAAACTGTACAAGAGGGGAAAAAATCAGACTCAAGAAATGCCTGAGGCAGGAGGATCACTTTGGGTCAAAAAACGCTACCAGCAAGGCAGAGTCCCTCACCGGCTGCCACCACCCTGACCTGGACTCCCACACTGGGTCACCAGCCACCCGTTTACCTACTTTTTCATCTGTGCATAAGTGGACATGACTCAGTAGTGACATTAGGGCCGGGAAGCTGTCCTTAGCAGAGCAGCTAACTGCTGAGATAGGCATGCACCCTTCAAGAATCATACCTTTCTGCATAAAATAGACACGGTTCAACTGAAACCAAGCTAATGCAGCAGGGCTTTGCCAGTGTATGTGGACAACACTAGGAATGCCCATTTAGCTGAGCAAAAACACTGTCCATGGCAGTAACTCCAAATTAATTATTTGTAATTTCATTTGTATTTAACTTTAAACAAGCTTAGAGTTTATAATTGTTGTAGAGCTGTGATTACAGTTAGCACTTTGTGTTCATGCATGTTTGATTAACATAACAAAACTCAATGCAAATTAACAGAAGCAGTCTCTGAGAAAGGGGCTGAGAAGGCTCTGCAGGAATCGGCGCCCACTCCTGCCGTTCCTGCTTCT
The DNA here is from genome assembly GCA_001685075.1 of Bramus lutescens. Classification (NCBI taxonomy): domain Eukaryota; kingdom Metazoa; phylum Chordata; class Mammalia; order Rodentia; family Cricetidae; genus Bramus; species Bramus lutescens. The sequence continues at coordinate 171,597 of LOEQ01001121.1, read as the reverse complement.
CCTTCTTCAAGAACAAGCCCACAGCTTGCCTCGCGTGCAGGTACTTTCAAACAAAATTTATGCCAGCTCATGGAGGTGATCAAAGCCAGGGACCACACAAGAAAGAAAGGAAAGATCTGGGCCTGGGGGGACAGTCCTTTGAAATGCAAATGGCTGTGACCCAAAGCTCAGGCTGGGGCAGCACTGGGGCCCAGAAGCACCCAGTTCCTTGTCCCCAGTGGCTGCTAAAATGAGTCACTTAAGACTCACGGCTGGAATTAACATGAAATAGTTTTCCTATTTCAGAGATGAATCTAGATGATATCACGGCTGTTCCTTCTGAAGGCACCACAGGAGGCTGTCCTGAGCGTGCTGCTCCAGAAACAGAGGGGAACCCGTTTGTCTTCCCAATCTGCCAGAGTTTCTCGGTTAACAATATACATTTACAAGGTATGGCAGACTTGAATGGCAGTGCTTGACCGTGTATCCCATTGTCCTTGATAGTGCTGGTCAAAGAAAACACAGGTCCTTTTGATCCAACCTTAAATACTAATGTCACATCTTACAAAGCACACAGTATTTCTATCTCTCTGTATATATCTGTGAATGTGCTGGGTTAAGAGGCCACAGAGGAGTTCGTGAGGTTTTTACAGGGTTGAGAGCAAAGCTGTAGACATGAGTCTTGATGGTGAAAAGGCAAGCCTGGGTCCAGATGGCTGAACAAGCAGACAGACAGCAGGTCCAGATGGGCAAAGAAGACAGGCAGAGGATCTGAGGAAGCCTTATTAGCAGCAGGGATGGAGTCAAGCCGAAGTCTTGCTGTCTCAGGGGATTCTCTACCTGTTGCTCTCTTTCCTCTCTCTCTCCTCTCTCTCTCTCTCTCTCTCTCTCTCTCTCACACACACACACACACACACCAGTGGGCAGGTGGCAGGGTGGAAAGGGCCTTTCCACATCTTATGAGGTCCAGATGAGGGAGTTGCACCTCTTTTTCGTGTGTCTTTTAAGTTCTCAGGCCTGTTTTTTCCTGCTATGATTTTAATACACTCCTGTGCCCCTGTAGTTCCCATTTCTCCTGGTATTTTTATAGGCTGGTACCCTTCATGCTTCCAGAATTAAGTTATCTATGAGCCCGGGGTGTATGGGCAAACCATCAGGAGCCCTTATCCTCAATCTTCAAAATGGAGTCCAAAGCAGCTTGTAAAATGAAGACACTCAGCAAGGAGAGTCTGGAAAGAGCAGCCGTTCACACAACGTGGAGGAAATGGAGCACGGTACAGCCTCATCTCCACAGCCTTGCACCTTCTAGAAACCCCATGCTCCTCGTCCCGGCTGCGTAAGTAAGCACACTGTGTGGGGAGCCCCAGGGAGGCAGCTTAGGCAAACTCTCACCCATGCTAGGGTGGCACTCTGTGACACAGCTGCATTTGAGCCACCCATGCTCCTCCTGTAAGTGACCCCAATAAACTCTCTGGTTCAGGAAGCTGTAGTAGGGCGGAACAATTTCTTCAGTTTGTCTCAAGTTTGCTAATGGCGATGAACAGACACCTGTTCATGATGCCCCAGCCACACACTGTCTTCACCTTGGTTCTTTCCTTCCATCCCATGCCTGTCTTAGAAGGACCCACCACACGGTCCAGGATAACCTCTCCTAAGAGCCTTGATCCAACCCTAGCTGCAAAATCCCACCAAAAAACAAACAAACAAAAAACCTCAAGAGATACAGCCGATTGGACATAGACACCTTAGGGGACCATTGTGCAGACTTCTGTGCCCAGGCCAGAGAAGTCTGGCTTCTGAAAGCTGTGATTTGAGATGGGCCCAAGACGTAGCTGAAATATCAAGAAGTCCCAAGCACATAGACCCCCCAGCCAAAACACAGCTCACACGAATTGATCAAGGTTGTACAGTACACTGTGATTGGTGCCCACACCAAAGGGGAATACCGTTTTTAAAAAGCATCTTATTTTTTAAAGAGGACAAGAATTCAATTAATCAGGTTTATTAAAAAAAGTTTTTCAGTTGTTTTCTGTGTTTTGGGTTTCTTGAGACAAGGTTTCTCTGTGTAACAGCTCTGACTGTCCTGGAATGCACTTTGGGGACAGATTGGCCTTGAACTCATAGATCCGCCTGCCTCTGCCTCTCCAGAGTGCTGGGATCAAAGGTGTGCGCCACTACCGCACAGCTAGCTTTCTAGTGTTTTTTTAGGGAGACTCCGCATGAATCCTGCCGCACAAAGACCCTTTCAATCATGTTGACTCCACTGAACTTGGCATCTACCCCCCCAACCTCCCCTGACCAGAGGCCTCTAAGCATCCCACTGTGCATTCTTAATAAGATTAGGAGGAATTTTTCTAAGACAGACATCCTTCAGAGCAAAACTTTCAAAGGAGACAAGTTGTTTTTTTTTTAAAGAGGGGTGGGGAGGAGCCACTTCTCATCATATTGCCCCAAAGGGTCACACATTATAACCCAAACTCCAGAAACTAAGATTTTGGCCCCTGGCCTCCTGTGATCCATCACACACAGTCCTGGCCCACAGGAAGAGGTCCAGGGCATTGAAGCTGAGAGGGAAGGGAGGATTTCTGGGCAAGGAGGTAAGGCTTGCCGAAAGGAAGGGGTGGGAAAGACACTCTGGAGAATGAATAGTACGTGGAACCTTCAGAAGCAGGAAAGGCCTGAACTACTTCCTGGTATTTCATGGTCTATATCTCAAGTCATGGCTAGTTTTGCAGGAAACAAGTTTCCTTTTTATTGCCAAGTAATTAACATTCCATAGTTTAACATTAAAAATCTTGACCTGGTTCTACCTCAATTAAACAGTTTCCCAAAGAGCCCTCCCCAATCCAATGCCCAACTGCACCCAACCCTGGGCTGACTCCAAGCTATGCCAAACTCGGCAGCGTGGGAAACCAGAGGGGAAGACTTGCAGATAGGTTCAGCAGAAGAGATATAGGTTTTCCAGCAAGCAAGGGAAACTGTGGTCCAGCTATGTATGATGAGCGCATCATGCAGTCCATGAGACCATTTGAAGACAGGGCATCTGGATTTGTCACGTGGCTGTGATTATGTAAACACATTCCAAAGGATTCTTCTCAAATTGTTCTAAGGAGGAAAGAGATGAGGCCCTCTTAACCTGGGAACGGAAGGGGAAGAGATGCTAGCAGCTCCTTCTCTGTGGCTGTACCCTCCCCAATATTGTCTGCAGAACACCGTATCTCCTGCTTAGAGGCAGCTGGTAGGGAAATGGGGGAGGGAGGTGTCAGTCAGGGCAGTGAGAAGATGCACAGGCTGCATGGATATTGAGGCTGAGAGAGAAAAGGGGAGACGGAGCTTCAGAGGAAAGCTCAGCTCAGCAGCTTCCTGGAGCCAGGACCAGCTTTGACAGCTGACAGGCGCTGAGGCTAAGGCTGCTGCCAAAACCTAAGGCTAGGAGCATAAGGTGTGTATGTGTGTGTGTGTGTGTGTGTATGGGGGGGCATGGCGCGCGCGCGCACATGTGTGTGTGTGTACCAAATGTCACACTGCTACTGAACCATCCACATTCCCCTTAAGATGTGGCCTCTCCCTGTCCTGAATTCATCCAAGTAGGCTAGGCTGGCTGCCCAGGGAACCCCAGGGACCCACCTGTTTCCACAGGCTGTGTTCCAGCCACTGGCATGGGGTTTAAGTTTCCTGAGATGTTGGCAAAGTGGTGCAGCTAAGCATCCTGGCCACCATGTGGCCCCTCCCACCATCCTCCTCTCTGTTCCTCTCTCCAGCAAGGTAGTCTGACATGTTGTCAGACTGTGTGAAATCCTTTCCGAGGAGACTAGCGTCCTCTCTGGCCTGCACCAGCTGTAGGCTTTCCCTTCTGTAAACATGAGATTCCTGGGGGATTTTCAGTTTCTGGAAGTCCACAGTGTCAATGGTGTGGCAGCCACAGCGGGTAGGGACAGACATCTCTTTAGAATATCTTCATTCATGACAGGACAGTTACAGAGGAGGGGCCAAAAAATTAGAGGCACTGTGATCCCAAAACTGAGAAGCCAGCAGGGCTTCAAGAAGAAAATAATGTCCGTGGGATTTACAGACAGCAAACACCAATGGCAGGGCTGACAGCACTGTGTACGAAAAAAATATTTCCACTTCTTCATTTCTCCAGGAAAATGAGAACTAGGAAATCAAGACGGGTCAGCAGGTAAAGGCACTTGCTGCCAAGCCTGACCACCCAAGTTCAGTCCCCAAGACTCATGCAGTAGAAGAGAAGACTGACCCTAAGTGTCTTTGGATTCACACACAAGCACACGCACATACACACTCACACGAGCAAACACACACATGAGCACATGAACATTCACATGAGCACACGCACATCCATGCACACATACACACGTGTAAGTGAATAATTGCAAAATACCCTATTATTTCCTTAAAATAAATTTTAATGCTCGAATTGCAGGCATGGCATAGCACCGACTATCAAGTAGGCTCAGAGGGGAAAGACCCTGCCTGCCCTTTCTCATTTGCTGAAAGCCAGTGAGCTCTTGAAGGTGCCAGGCACCTCTAGAGATGCCTAATGATGCAGGAGATGTCAGCCACTCTGCCTACCTCTGCTTCTTACTCAAAACTGGCTAGACGCCGGGGTGCTAGGATCCATGGTAGGCTTTTACCTGAACCACTCTTCTGATTGGCCAGTTTTCTCTTGGGGAAACCCAGCTGTACCCCTGCTTAAGCTCTTGGAAGAGCCAGAAAACAGGTGAACCAATGCCTTCTCTCTTTTCCCCTTGGCTGTGAGGAAGCTCAGCATCCAATGTCATAATCAACAGCGTAGCTCAATGATCTTTTTATTTGCACATATCTACGTGTGCACTTACTCCCAAGTACCTCCCAGAGCCCCAACTTTTTCCTAAGCTTATTTATATTTTCTCTGCTCGTGGCACATTATACTTAATTAAATTTTATACTTGGAGAAAATTTCTACCAAGCTACTTCAAATCCCATATGAAATAAGAGATTACAAATAGTGTACATTAAATGTTGCCAAAAGCATCTCACGGACAGACAATGGCTACCTCAAACACAACATCTCTTAATAATAATAACCAGGGGCTAGAGAGATGGTTCAGACTTTAACAGTACTGACTGATCTTCCAGAGGATCTGGGCTCAATTCCCACACCCACATGGCAGCTCACAACTGGCTGTTAACTCCAGCCCCAGGGGAGCCAATGCTATGTTCTGGCCTCCAAAGGCACCAGGCATGCACATGGTACAAAGACATATACACAGGCAAAACACCCACACAAATAAAATAATAATGATGATAATAAATAAAATTTGTAAGCAAGAGTCATTTATGCCACCAGATTAGGTATTCTGTTCCAGTCTCCCAGAGCATAACTAATTTTCCCCCTAAAAGATATGATACAGTGGGCCCCAAACCGCATTTAAAATTCATAGAGCTTCTAAACAAAGGCGCTTTTCCATGAACAAAGACATTGCATTCATATGTGCATAAAGCAGAGATTCTTTTTGCTCCTCAACACACTGGCTACACGGATGAGGTATTCCGAGCCAGGCAGAGCCACAGCACAGAACCGATATGCGTTCTGCATGACGTCCAATCATGGCCCATGCACAGGGTGACAAAAAGCACTTTGTGTGGCCAAAAAGGAAAGAGAAATCCTGAGACTCTCCTCTGACACTCTTCTGTTTCCCCAGAATACAAGGCATTGATGGCAGATGCATACATTAATATATTCATTCATAACCCAGCCCTGTGCAAGCCCCACACAGATGCTCAGCGTGGGGGGTAGGGGCACGGAGACAGGACCAAGTAAAGGAGATGCAAAACTCCACACCAAGGGGAGCATCTGAGCAGAGGTTTTGGGTTAAAGTTTTTCCGAAACAGTGAAACTTTAATTAGGTCTTGTGAAGTTAATGGGGTCAGGGGATCTCCAGGAAGTAACCGAAACCCCATCAAGGCCCCAAAAGATACTGGAACTCCTCTGCGGCCAGCTTCTTGAATTATTACTATTTGTGGGTAGCTACAGAAACAGTACAGTGTCTTTGCTAAGCTTCGCTCTCTTGCCCTTCTCGCTTTTGCTTCTGCTTTGATGTTGCCCAGGCTGGCCTGGGCGTTACTATGTAACCCAGGCTGACCCAAAACTCAAAACAATCCCCCTGCCTCAAGACTTCTGAGGAGCCGGGCAGTGGTGGCACATATCTTTAATCTCAGCACTCAAGAGGCAGAGGCAGGTGGATCTGTGAGTTTGAGGCCAGCCTGGTCTACAGAGTGAGTTCC
>LOEQ01001121.1:148353-160404 GCA_001685075.1 Bramus lutescens | reverse complement strand
ACACACACACACACACACACACACACACACACACACCAGTGTCCCTAAGTTAGCTGAGCCATCTGGGGCTGTGGGCTAAGGTCATTCATTAGATTGCTGGTGCTGATGTTGCTGTCTGGGTATAATGACCACAATAAAGTGTGGAGATAAGAGTAAGCTCTTCAGTCATATGCATATGTGCATCTCCTGGCTGCTTTTTAAATATGTTCACATCTTACAAGGGTCACACATTGGACTTCTGAGACTTTCAGTGTTGGAAAAATTATAAACGGCACTGACAGGGGAGGGGTTTAAAGTCACCAACAGGAAAGAACAAGTGAAATGGGCGCTTCCTAGTTTGCTTAAAAAACACTCTTGTGTGCGTGTGTGTGTGTGTGTGTGTGTGCACGCTTGCACATCCTTGTCAGTCCTCCCCTTCTACTTGGAGACAAGAAAGGTCTCTCATTGGCTGCTTTATATGCTAGGCTGGTGGGGCTTTTCATTTTAACATTACTCGAGTGTTTTTATAGGTTTAAGGTAGAATCTGTTTTTATATTTACGGCTTCAGTGAATTAAATGTTGATAAAACACTGGTAGTCATCAATCTCCCTTCTAAACCATCAAACATTTAAAACCAAGGGTCAAAGAATCGGTTGGAGAGATGGCTTGCTCAGAGGTTAAGAATTCTTGCTGATCTCACAGAAGACCCACACCCACAATTGCCTCTAACTCCATATCCACTGGATCAGACACACTTCACTGACCTTCCAGAGCATCCACGTACAAGTATGTTCACACATGTGAACACACACAAAACACATAAAAAAAATAAAACAGCAAAGCATGAGAAAATCAGGGCCCTTGACCACTAACAGTCAAATATGCATAAACAAGGAACTGGGCCAGCTAACTTCACCCTCCTTAGAAGGGCAGCAAGGAAACCGCAGCAGACACGTCTAAGCAGCAGGTGGCATTTCAGCCAAGAAAAGTACACCACACATGGCATGACCCAGCTGGGCACAGTCTGGAAAATGCAGGCACAGGCGATCCTGGCAGCCACGGCTTAGGTCAGCAGTCAGGTGGGAGATGAGCCTGGCAGCCATAGGAAGCAGTCTGGGTTTACCAGGAAAGGCACTGCAGAGAAATTTTAGTGGTGACATGAGGAGATTCGTGTTTTAGGAAGACGACCCGGNAGCACAGGCAAAGAGGTGGCCAGGGAGGGGACAAACACTGAGACCTTGCAGGACACAGTGGGTTTAGCCAGCTCAGCGCAATTAGGAGGCAAGGTCTCAGAGTGTGACCCTAGTGTCTAGCACAATGTCAAGGAAGCAACTGGTCACTGGGTCACCTGAAGGAATGATGAACGGGACCGTGGCATCCATAACAAAGCTCCGTGTTTGGTAGAAACTACAATGCATCGAGCCTTTTGCCAAGAGCTTAGCAGTTATTCTGTTTGTCTGTCTGTCCTTAATCTACTCTCATCTCCAATGTCGATCCTTCAAGGCAGTTATGTTTATTTCTGGAACCTGAGTGACAGAGAGGTTAGACCATTTGCCTAAGTTCACACGGCCTCTCAGAAGAAAAGCCTGCCTGGCTTCGATCAAACCTGGGGAATTCAGCCCAGGGTTCCTGGCCCAACAACAGCAGCAATGGTTCTCCTGGTTTTAATCACTGGGGTGAGGAAAGGATTTGGATTAATGAAAAATTAAGTGCAAGTTTTGGGGTTGGGGCAACAGCAATCAGGAAAGGCATGCCTTGTAAGCATGCGCACCAGAGTCAAATACCCCAGAGCATACTTTAAAAAGCAATGGGGGTGGTGGAAGAGAGAACGCTTGTAATTCCATCACTGTGAAGGCAGAGAGTTGTGGGGACGCACTGGTCAGCCAGTCTGGACCACTTGGTGAGTCCAGACCAGAAATACAAAACAAAACAAAAAAAAAGAGAGAGAGGAAAACCAAAGGTGGCAAGCAACAAGAACCAAGATGGTCCTCTATACACACACACACACACACACACACACACACACACAGAAACATAGATCATCCAATTTGAAATAGGGGGAAGGCTGTCAAGAGCTGGAAAGGCATGCTGAGAAACAGAAATGTAGCTTTGGGGATTGTGACAGATGACATACATCCTCGTGACAGATGACAGGCATCCTTGTGACAGATGACAGGCATTTCTGTGACAGTGACATGCATCCCGATGGCAGGTGACAGGCATCCCCATGACAGATGACAGGCATCCCCGTGACAGATGACATGCATTCCCATGGCAGATGGCATGCATCCCTGTGGCAGATGGCATGTATCCCCGTGACAGATGACATGCATCCCCATGACAGATTACAGGCATCCCCGTGACAGATGACATGCATCCCCAATTATGGGTCATGTGAAAGGACAAAGAATGTGAACCAACTTCAGGTAGTCATGATTTAAAAAATCATGTGACACAGAGAGGACAGACAGACAAACACGACAGACAGTAGACTGAGTTCAGAGCTTCCCTAGCAGAGTGGAGGGGTGGGAACCACACCAGATGTTTCAAGGAGATGATCACATGCAATAAAGCTACAAATGTCTATGGGTTCATCTTGTAGGGAGACACTGGTGACCCTGACTGAGTTCCTCAAGGGATGAAGGAGAAGACAAGTGACCGTGAGCTGATGGAGGCTAGGTGACATGTCAGTCACAAAAGTGCTTGCTGTTTCAAGCTTGAGGACTTGAGTTAAACCCCAGAATCTACACTTAAACAGCCAGGCACAGTGGTGTGTACATAATTTCAGTGCTGGGGAGACAAGAACAGAAGGCTCTGTAAGGACCTAGAGCCAACCTTGCCTATTTGGGGAGCCTCAGGTCCCAGTAAGAGACCCTGACTCAATAAATAAATTAAATAAATAAACAATAAGGAAAATAACTCCTAAGAAATAGCACCCAAAGTTGACCTCTGGCCTCTAAATACATGTACAGCTGTTCATGCATGCATACACATGAGCACATACATACAGAGGAAAATAAAGTAATATGAGTTATGCTTTGTAAACTCTGGCAATCAAGGTCCAAGACAGAGTGAGACCCAGAAGACTGAGGGAAGCATCAGGGGAGGAGTCCAAGTGGAGTAAAAGGATTGTAGACAAAGAGGCAGAGAGAGAAGACAGGGCAGCCGCTGTGCAGATGGGGAAGAGCCCCCCTGAAGAGAGAGTGGAAGCCAAAGCCATCCTGAGACACAGATGACCTATCCTCCCCCCAAAGACTGCTGAGCAGCAGATTTTCCCTGGATTGGTTTTTTTTTTTTTGTCCACAGTCTGACTTCCAGAGTATATAACATGCGCAAGAGAAACCAAAAAGACGAGGAAGATGGCTCAGCAGAGAGATACAGGTGGTCAGTGATGTGGGATTCCCCTGTGTGCTGTGAATACCATTGGTTAATAAAGAAACTGCTTTGAGCCTATAGCAGAGCAGGGCAAAACAGTGCTAGGTGGGGAAAACTAAACTGAATGCTGGGAGAAAGGAGGCAAAGTCAGAGAGAAGCCATGTAGCCCCACCAGAGACAGACACCATCGGAACTTTACCTGGTAAGCCACAGCCTAGTGGTGATACACAGATTAATAGAAATGGGTTAAATTAATATGTGAGAGCTAGCTGATAAGAAGCTAGAGTAATAGGCCAAGCAGTGATTTAATTAATTAGTTTCTGTGTGGTTATTTCGAGGCTGAGCTGCTGGGAACAAACAAGCAGCCTCCCTACAACAGGTCAGGAGCACGTGGTGCTCTTCCTGGGGACCTGAGCTCAGTTCTCAGTGCAGGCAACTCACAACTACCCATCACTTCAGCTCCAGGACATTCAACTCGCTCTTCTGGCCTCTTTATGCAATCACATATGTGTGTGCATGCACACACACACACACACACACACACACTTTAAAACCAAAATAGAAAGATAAGGAGTGGGCTTTGTGAGAGCGGGATGAGCAGGTAGGGAGGGACAGGGAGCCCTAAAAAGCCCTGAGATAAGCAGCTTTGGGAAGCGGAAGCAGGCAGGGGGTTGTCAGGAAATGAACCCAGTCTCACAACAGAGCTGAGATAACAAACAAGTTGAATGGAACCTTACAGCAAATGTCCAAAGCAGAGAGCCAAGGCTTGCAACCTCCCCATCCCACCCCCCCACCCAGAGTNGCTCCCACTGTGACACCAGCTGCTGCCACACCCACAGGACCTCTTTAGCAAGAAATGCCAAAACTGCTCTGGCCTCTATTGACTGCACTGCCTCCCACATCAAAGAGAGGACAGAGCATAGGAAGAGGAAGGCCCTTGGTGGGTGGGAGGAGCAACACAGAAGACCCAAAGCCAGAGGCAGAGTAGAAACCCCAGATTTATGGCGTGCAAGCTTTGGGACCCAGGACAATACATACTGGACTTTGGATGCTCCACAGCCAACCTCATGCTACCTGAGCGGGACCTGGCTCCCCTGGAGGGTACACTCTGCCTGTTGTCCTGCTACCAGCAGCCCAGGACACCTGTGCTGGGCCTGAGCAGCTGACCCACTGAGAGGCAGATTCAGTGTGTAAGCAGGACTGGCTTCCTTTCTGTTTCCTGGCTGCATCCCGTTCCCTCTGGGAAAATGCAGACCTTCTGGCCAGTACTTCGATAATTCATGCTCCCAAATCTTGCCCAGGACTAAAGACCTGTCTTGCATCCTCCCCGCACCCCGTAAGTGTTTCCATTCTTCCTCTTGTTGTATCCCTTTGTTAAATCCCCTCTATTACATCCCTATAGTGTTTGTCCCACGTCAAGGTCACATTGGAGTGGTGCGCCATGTGCTAAGGGAAAAACCCCACCACCTTACTGATATCATTCAGCAGGGAGGGGGAGAAGAGAGAGAGGCAGAAGCTGCCTCTCCAGAAGAAGGGTAGAACCAGTTTGGGGTAGGAGGGGGGACCGCCCAGTAAAACCAGGAGGGGAGTGAGGAGGGAAGGCCGCTCACAGTGCACTGTCATGAGTGGGAGGGTGCTGGGTGATGCGGGAGGCACCTCCCAGCCCTTTCAAGCCCAGGGGAATTTTCTTACTAGCTCCCTGTCCATCACAGCTGGGGAATCAATGTAAGGCCAGGAACTCCTTGACAGCCTCCTTTGCTGGCCAAGAATAATGAAAGAATAAGACAAATGTCCTCGGGCAACAAGCTGGGGTCACAGGTGTCCCCAGTGCACAGCCTTCATCCGGCAAGCCACAGAATCAGAAGTGGTAGGACAAACAGAACTAGCACACAATTCAGCCACTCCATTATCGGGTACCATCTGGCCCAGAGAAAGGACACTGATGACATGCTAAAGACACAGCTGCACTGCCAACATCGCTTCAGCCCACGTCACAACAGCCAGGAAAAGGAAACAAGCCGGGTATGCATCTGCTGATAAACAAATAAAGGAAACAGGGCACAGTGGAATACTACTCATCCATAAAAAAGAATTAACATCCAGTCACACGTGACTCCATCCATGGTGTTAAATGAGATAAGCCACACAGGAAGACAACTGTCCCAGGACCTCTTTCATGTGGAATCCAAGCAGAAGGGTGGTTGAGAGGCTGGGAAACAAGGTGAGGAGGAAAGCTGGCGGCCGGGCTCTCAGGAGGACATTGTGGTATGCTGTCGGCACAGTGACCAAGTACAACAATGTGTTGTGTGGTGCTTTAAGCTGGAACAGAGGACTCTGGATGATTTCATCATAAACAAGGAAGAGAAACAGTGGATAGAAGCACTCACCCCGGAGGGGCTTCACAGTGTGTACACCGCACCAGACGCCACTGAGAGTCTCATAGACGGTTTTGTGCCCCAATGGGAAAGAGTGTGTGTGAGTGTGTGTGTGTGTATGTGTGAGTGTGTGTGTTGAGTGTGTGAGTGTATGTGTGAGTATGTGCGAGTGTGTGTGTTGAGTGTGTGAGTGTATGTGTGTATGTGCGAGTGTGTGCGAGAATGTGTGTGAGTGTGTGTATGTGTGAGAGTGTGAGAGAGAGTGTGTGTGTGTTTGAGTGTGTATATGTGTGTGTGTGGGGGGTCTCCAGTGATGCAAAAAGGACAAGAAGAATGTAACAAATTCCCGAGGACACTGCTCTTGGGGGATTGCTCTGACTGGTTTTCCAGGGGCCATCCCACCCAGACAGAAAGCCAGGAGTGGCGTCCCTGCTTGGCTATGAGAGGCTGAATCAGGTTACAGGTGAAGCTGATTGTGACATCACAGGCGGTGAGCGCACATTCCTTGTTTGCCACCCCCTTTCTTGCTTCTGCCCTAGAGAGAATTATTAGGATAAGATAGCTCTCAGACATAGTCTCATTCTGAGGTTTCCTGGAGACAGGATCTCCATTGTTCAGATTGAGGTCGAGGTAAGAGCCGGTGACTGGCTTTTTTTCTTTTCTGATCTTCAGGTTGAACCCCAATTTCTGTCTCTGAGTTTTTATTAATCATGCTTCACTTTGTAAAATCAAACTCTATTACCAGCAGGAAGTAACCCAAAAGGTACTCAAAGAAATAAAATTTGGCAAATGGATGTGTTTCATTTTGCAGAGTTTAAAATATATGCAACATATCAAAGATATATATTCAAGATTTTAATGGGCAACTGCTTTAAGCTTTGAAAAGGCTGATTCTGTAATTACACATTTATTAGACCATTATGGGGATATCTATACAAATTAAGACTGACAATACTCTACATATGTCTCTAGTAAAGTAAAACAGCTTTTTGCACATTAAAACATGAAGCATATTACAGCTATACCATACACAGACCTACAGGACAAGCAGCAATAGAAAGATCTAATCAAACTTTTAAAAATATGCTTAATAAACAGAAAAGTAATAAAGATTCCCAGAGATAGATTACACAATGCTTTATTAACTTTAAATTTTTAAATGGTAATGAGAAAGGAACAACAGCTGCAGATAGACATTGAAAAAACTGTTGAATAAAATCAGCCTATATATTTTAAAGATGTGTTGACCTCAGAATGGAAACCAGAATATGCGTTACATTGGGGAAGAGGTTTTGCTTTTGTTTCCACAAGAGAAGAAAAGCTATGGATCCCATCAAGATTGATAAAGATTAGATTCAAACAGGAAAGACCTCTTGATTAGGAGAGGCTATAATTCATCAAACAGCTTGGTCATTCAATCCAAAGTAACTTACAGGACTAATAAATACCTTTTATTTGATCAGAAAGAAAAATAATAATATTTTTTAATACTTTTTCTGTTGCCCAAAAACATTTTGCCTTAACAAAAATATAACCTGACAAAAAAGAAACTCTCCAAAGTTAGGACTGTGCAGGGTTTTGTTTTGTCTTTCCAGGAGAATACAAGCATTCAACTAAGGAATCTGAAGACCACTGGACAAATGAGCCATCTGAAGAATCAGGATGAATCATCCAGAGAAAAGCGTCCCAAGAAAAAGAGCAAATGTGATCTAATGGTATAGTATATTTCCAACAGGATAAATTTTCATAAATCTTCCCAAATATCTGTTTCTGCTGTTCTCTACACACATAAAAAGACAAATGATATGTTTGTGATCCCAATTCAATTAAAAATCAAGGCTGGCTTTGTAGTTGAGAATAACTCTTTCCTCCTCTCATCCTAAGCATACTTGTAAAAGGAAAATAAAAAATCTCTGTTTCATGTCAGAAGAGTCACCTGATATGAGACAGAAGAAAGTCAAAATTAAGGGGCTATTCTATTATCACTTAAATTATAAATATCATCGCTAAAGTTATAAAATTACTATATATACAAATATATGGTACTATATGTTATATAAAATATATTATTTCAGTTATATGAAATACATAAAGCATATATATTTTTGTTGTAATATTAATGGTCATATACAGTACTAATTCTAGAAATTAGCTTAATCTAGCTTTCTGTACATGATTTCAGACTTGAGTCTGAATCAGGTAACTAGGAATTAAGTTTCTGTACCCTGGATTGTGGTTCTTTACCCTTCCTGAGATCTGCTACATATGACATTCAAAATATTTAAGCTTTCTGCAGTGAATCATGATCATTTCTACCAGTGACCTTTGAAGTCTCCAAAAAGATGATGAAGCCCCACAATAACAATTCTGTCCAGATTGTGGTAGGGCTAACAAACACTACCCAAAGATCAGTTTTGAACTACAAGCTGCTTAGGAGAATTTCAAAGCTGCTAGCTGAGATGATTCAGCCTCATAGACTACCCAGCCAAGACTTCAGATAAGCTCTACACTTTCCCATCACACAGAGACTAAGCAATAAATAATACATCTAGCTCTCCCAGGACTTGAACATTATCCCAATTTTCTCAGGGTCCCCTAAAGATGCTGTCACACACACCCCTAGATAAAAGAAAGTAAATTTTAAGAATATGATGCTCACATTCCCAAGAGATGGGTGGGTGGTTTTTGGTCATTCTGTGGTCATTATCAATGTTTGTCATTTTTTAGGGCAGTTGGTTGCAACTGTTACTGGTCATGGTAAGGGAGGAAACTAAGCAAGGGAGGTTGGATTTAAGAATCTCCTTCTGAAAAACAAAAGAGAGAAGGTGAATATGAAAAGGATAGAATAAAAGGGTAGATTATTGAATCTACTTTAAACTAATAAGCAACTACTAATCTCAAATATTTTATATGGACATGGATTTTTGTATATTCATACAAATTTAAGGTTATTTTTGTTAGATCATACCCTCTATGTTTCTATTCTTTAAGACATTTTGTATATTGATACAAATATAGTTTATTTTGTTATACTGTATATATGTTTCTAGTCTTTAAAATATTGTACATATTCAGCTCTTTTAAAATGTATAATTTAGAAATACAGGTCATAGTTAGTCATCTATAATAAACAAACTTGTAGTTATGCTAGGTATGTCTTCAAGGTTAAACAGGTATATTTTAGATATTAAAATGATTCAAAGACCTACAGAATATGGCATTTAAGATGTTTAATAACCTAAGGCTTTTTATGACCATGAGACACATCTGCTCCTGGCAGCACCAAACTACTTCATAAAAGGATGATGGACATTGAAGAACCTTCATATGGAACTCGCTTTTGTTGTGGCAAAGCTGGCCATTTGGGCAAGAAACTGTCCTTGCCTCAACTGCTGGCAGCATACTGTATAAACTGAACAACCAGGACACAAAGGAAAGACTGCTGAACTTTTTCAAGACAAGATAGGACAGTTCTTCAAAATTCTTGGATCACAGAAAAGCCTATAGGCACCAATGCCCCAGTGTTGCAGAGGAACCTTGGATGACTGCTGGAGAAGCAGGCTGGTAACTGTGGAGCTGCAATTGCTGGCTGAGATAGCAGTAGATTAAGGCAACAGAAAGGATCCTTCCAGATTAAAGGACATTTCAAGAAAGATCCCAAATTGTTCTCATGAGTGGATGCTCAAAATAATCGAAGCCAGGTACCACTGTACTTGGATAGTGCATGGACAGACCTTTCTCCTCATATGCAGATGTTAAGATCCCTCACGAGCTGTGTTTGGAAGGTGGGGAGGGGGTCTTTGGGAGAGAAATGAGTTTAGATGTGACAAGGGTGGAGCAACAAAATAGCATTAGAATAACATAAGAGCCCAGAGTAAGCAAGTGATGAGTGTGTCGTGCCACCGCCCACCTACTCCTAAAAGGACCTTGTGAGGTTTCCATTCACAGGCCAGAAAGAGGGTCCTACCAGGAACTAAATCTGCCAGACCTTCATCTTAGGCAGATTCATTAATCTGCAAGATTTACGGGGCTTGAGGGATGGGAAGGAAGAGCTTAAAGACTATCCAAGAGGTCTGATTTAATGTTTGTTTTTGAGACAGGGTTTCTCTGTATAACTCTGAACTATCTCTGAAGACCAGACTGGCCTGGCACTTAAGAGCCACCCCTGCCTCTGTCTTCCCTGGGCTGGGACCAAGGTGTGCACCCAGCTAATGAGTTTCATTTTGAAGAGATTAGAATCCTTTGGAAACACAGCTAATGCTTGCAAAGCAACCCTTTTGTGAATGTATACTAAATGTCACTGAGTAACTTGTCTAAGATGGCTAATTTCATGCTAAGTTGTGGGCTGAATGAGAGTGTCCTTCCAGGCTCAGATATCTGAACTCTTGGTTTCCATTTAGGGAGGCTTGGGTGGGACAGCTGTGCTGCAGGAAATCTGTCGCTGGGAGATAGGATTTGTGAATTTATTACTCTTGCCACTCCCTCCTCTCTACTGCGAGCTTGTGTTTGGAAATGTGAGCACTCCGCTTCCTGCTCCTGCCGCCACTCATGGGCTCACAGTATCTCCTGGTTCACTCTCTGAGTGCCGAGATTACAGATCTGCCTTCACATCCAACTCAATTCCATTGTTTGAAAATGACTTAAGAAACATAAATGGTCAAAGACTTGATGTTAACACACCACAGACACTTGCATATCGATGTGTACTGTATCAATAGTCACTCACAATGATTAAGTTATGGAGCAGCTTAGATGTCTGACAGTGGAGACTAGGATAAAGATGTGGTTTATATACACAATGGACTTTTTCAGTCATGAAGGAGTCATTTGCAGGAAAGTGGAAACAAAGAGAGATCAACATATTTAGTTAAGTTAATCTTACAACAAATGTCCTATGTTATCTTTCATTTGTGACGCCTAGATCTTACATAGATACATAAAACCACCTGTGCAGGTACGAGACCAAAATACAAGTGAAACTGTCTTGAGGACTGAAGGGTACTGTCTTAGTTAGATTAGAACCAAGGCTTATCAAAGCACAAACTGAATGACACCAGATTAAACAGCCAGGTTGGAGGAAAAGAGTTATCAGGAAAACAAGCAAACCAACCAAAAACACTAAAAGCAAAAAAGGGAAATTGGAGAATGTGTATCCAAAAGACTGAAAAGGGTATTTCTTTCCTTGATTTCAGCAAATGTCATAAATATTTATTAAAGATCTGAAAAAACTAATAAGGATCCACTATTCAAATTAGAAATGGTGTTAACTGTGATCCAATGAAGACTCAAGATAAAGTGGCTGATAACAGGGTGGTGGGGGAGACAATGGGAGGAAGTGGGGCCCGGAAGACAGCTACACTGCCAATAGCTTCTTCAACAGAGAACAGACAAGGACCATCCACACCAGCCCACCACAAAGGACCCGCTTCTCTAAAAGGACCGTAGCTTCACACAAAGAACTAAGGCCAACTTTGGGGGAAATAGTAAGCCAGGAGGCAACACTACCACCAGCCTGGAAGGAAATTAGGCAGAAAGGGGATGAGCGAGGTGAGCTCACAATGCTGAAGAGGTGGGGGTGGGAGGTCGGGAACAAAGACTTGGGGGAAGTGGAGAATTTGCATTCAGATCTCCTAAGCCCTTGAAAGGGACACAATGTGACAACAGGGTCTTTTCAAAATTCTGAGTCATGTTTCCCTGCTCAGGCCCAACCCTCCCCCAGAATGACCAGATGGCTATAAAATTTGAGTTATCTAGATCAGATTTGAAAGTGGGGCAGCTCACAACTGCTTGGCAGCAGCTCTGACAAAATCCTGGAAGAGATAAGGCAGGAGAGAATTCCTAAGGGACAGATGGATGTCACTGGCCAGAATGGTGCACAGTCCGATAATAAGAAAACTGAAAGAGAGGTTGTGTGAGACCCACAGACACCCTGGCGAACACCATTGGGTAGGTACAGGTAGGACTGGTACTTGCTTCAACTCAGCACACAGAAAATGACCCCATGGCCCAGCAACATGGGGAGCCCCTGCCAGACACTTCGTCCCTCTGCTTCCACTGTATAAAGCGCCTATAAGGTGACAGGTGCTGGGCATGGACACACAGTAAACCAGATGCATTTGACCTCTGAACTCACAGTGACTGTGAGGCCTGGCACAGCCAGTGGCCACAAGTGGTCATTTAAATTTCAATTCCAACTTTTTTTGTTTGTTTGTTTGTTTTTACATCCCAACCAAAGTTTCCTCTCTCCTCTCTTTCCAGTTCCTCCAAAAAATATTATTGATGTAGGAGGGTCATCTGTCTATGTGTTACTTTCATTGGTTAA
>LOEQ01001121.1:134524-148201 GCA_001685075.1 Bramus lutescens | reverse complement strand
TACACAGATTATTAGAAATGGGTTAATCAAGATGAGAGAGTTAGCCAAGAAGAGACAAGATATAATGGGCCAGGCAGTGCTTAAATAAATACAATTTGTGTGTTGTTATTTCGGGTGTAAAGCTAGCTGCGCGGGAACTGGGCTGGACGAAAAACAGGCCAACTCCCCTTACACTACATAGTATTACAAATATTTTTATTTTTTTATTTTCAATATATCCCGACCTCAGTTTCCCCTCCCTCCACTCCTCCTAGCCACCCTCCTCCACTTTCCCTCTCCCCTAGATCCACTCCTCCATTTCCACCTCCTAGGGATAGCAACAGAACACAGCATGCAGTTACAATAAGGCGAGGCACACCACCCCCATAACAAAACTGGATGAGGCAACCCAGTAGGAGGAAAAGGGTCCCAAGAGCAGACAAAGGAGTCAGAGACACCCACCCCACACTGCTGTAAGCCGCAGAAAGACACCATGCTACACAACCATAACGTACATGCGGAGAACCTAGTGCAGACCCATGCAGGCTCCATGCCATTGAAAGTTTTAAAGCTAAGAACAGTTTCTCAGCTGCATACTCCATGTTTTCAAAGACCCAGCACAGCTATGACTGGCAAGTGGGGAATTGGCAGTTTGACTAAGAATGCCCCCCATAGGCTCCTATATTTGAATGTTTAGTCATAAGAGTGGCACTATTTGAGAAGGATTAGGGAAATGTGGCCTTGTTGGAGGGGTTCAAAGGCCCACACCACTGCCCTGTCCTCCCCCTCAGCGTACAGATCAGGCTGTAGATCTCAGCTATGGCTCCAGCACCTGCCTGCTGCCACACTCTCCATCATGATGCTAATGGACTAAACCTCCAAGTCCCCAATGAAACACTTTCTCTACTAAGAGTTGACTTGGTCACGGTGTCTCTTCAGAGAAACAGAACACTAAGACTGGACATCGCATGAGGAAGCCCAGCCTCCAGAGTGTGCCCAGAGTCACAGAAGCAGCCTTGGGCAACACTGATGAGAGCAAGGCCCTCCCTGATCCCCTAGGGCACCAGGAGCCCTCCTCTGAGAAAATTAAGGCATTAGTAGTCTAAACTTCTGCCTTCCCAGGCTATCCAGGTTGACAGGGAGCTAACCAATCAGTCTAAACCTCTGCCTGCCCACGCCATCCAGGCTGAGGGGGCAGAGAGGAAAGATGCAAAGGTTGCTTTCTTCCAAGTGCAGGCGAGAAAACCACCTGACATTGGAATAAAGTTGGTACATTCAAGTAAGAGAAGCACCCCACCAGGCCAAAATATGTGTGCCGGAGGAGCGGGCACACAGAAAGCGAGAAAGGAGTAAGAAAAGACCTCCGTTTACTCTCTGAGTCAGAGGGTGGCTTCACCGTGACATAATTGCACTTCTAGAAAGGGACCAAACTGAGGTCAAGAACTCTATGTAGAGAAGAACATATTTGTCTAGATTAAAAACAACAAAGCACTATGGGAAAAAAAATGAAAGTTTAGGCCACTTATGGTGGCACATGCATTTAATCCCAGCACTCAAGAGGCAGAGGGATCTCTGTGAATTCAAGGCAAATCTGAGTTACACCGTTAAGACCTGGCTTCAGACAAGCATATGGCCAGAAAGACAGGTTAGGAGTTAAAAGCATTGTTAGAAACAACATCCACCAACAGGAATCCAGACAACACAGAAATGGGCTACAGACCCTGGAGCATCAACCTATAAAGGTAAGTCTTTAAATGTCATTAAATGACAACCGTGGGCTGGAGAGATGCTCGGCAGTTAAAAGCACTGGCTGCTCTTGCAAAGGACCTGGGTTTGATTCCCACCACCCACATGGCAGCTCACAAACATCTGTAAGTCCAGATCCAGGGGACCCAATGCCATCTTCTGGCCTCTAAGGGAATGAGGCATGTACATGGTGCACAGACATACATGCAGGCAAAACACCCATATACATAAAATAAAATAATAATCCTTGAAAATATTCTAATGAGAATCAAATTTAATAACTGGGAAATTTCCAAAGACAAGGCACAAAGGAAACATGTATGGTCTGCACCAGGAAGCTGCGTGACCAATGGGGGTTTGTGTCAGGCAACCTCACCAAACAACAGAGGCAGGAGGCTCCGAAGGAAGCAATCTTGGGCGCGCATGCCTTACAGGCAGGGCCATCACAGAGAAGCCTGCCGGAGCCACGGCCCAGGCACCAATGCCGCTGCAGCTGCACAAATGGGGTGCTTC
The DNA here is from genome assembly GCA_001685075.1 of Bramus lutescens. NCBI lineage: Eukaryota > Metazoa > Chordata > Mammalia > Rodentia > Cricetidae > Bramus > Bramus lutescens. The sequence continues at coordinate 145,963 of LOEQ01001121.1, read as the reverse complement.
AAGATCATCCATATGCTGAGCAACCACTGTCTGACCTTGACTGATATATTTATGCTGTACCTTGTAACCTCGGGCTGACGTCACCATTACTGCTGATCCTTATAACCTCAGGTGATGCCATGTTTATGCTGATGATTGTATCCTCGGGTTGACAGCACATTTATTGCTGATCCTTGTATCCATGGAGAGGAGTTTCCAGGTGGCTTCTTGCCTCACTTGCCTCCTTGAGTACACGGTTTACTGGCATGTTTTTACACTGCAATTGTATTGTCCGACAGATTTATCCTCTTTGGAGAACCTCACTTAGTTTGCTGTTTGGGCTGGTGGTGCCTATGTGACGTCATTGTACACAAATCACACGTTTTTTTTCAAGCTTCAGCTACAGCGCAGACTTAAAAAGACTAATACCCAGAGTTACCAAGGAAATGGGAACAAGTGAGGATATAATATAAGTCATCTTTGGGGGGTAAAAAATGGGAATTTAGTAAGTAGACTACTCCCCAACATGAAGCAGCAATGCTCTGCCGGCTTTTCCCAGTATTTTGTCTCTCAAGAACACTTCTCTGGTAGGAAATAGGAAATTCAAGATTGTTCCTTTAACTGAAACCAAAATCACACAAGCCAGAGAAGATTTATATTTTAAAAAAGAAAGAAGTCTTTTAATCCCAGCACTCAGGAGGCAGAGGCAGGTGGATCTCTGAGTTTCAGACCAGCCTGGTCTACAGAGTGAGTTCCAGGACAGCCAGAGCTACACAGAGAGACCCTGTCTCAGGGGATGGGGGGGACAACAAAAACTACAGTCCTTTTAACTCTAAAGGCCGTCACACAGTCCTGGGACAGGTGCGTCCGCTGAGAACCAGGACTAGACTTCAGGCTGGCATTACTTCCTGAAATCTCAGGTCTTGAGAGTTTCTTCTGCCTTAATGTGACTCAAGGCAAATACCAAAGAATCAAGTCATTTCTGACTTCAGAGACCTGTATGAAATCATAGGAGTGAGGAAGTCGTTTACCAAAGGTGCCACCTCAACAAAGCAAAACTGGCAACTGGTTGAGATCCGAAGTCACCTGGCCTCCAGTTTATCCCCCTCCCCAGCTCCCAAAGTCACCTGCTACAGTCAACTTATGCCTAGGCCTAAGCCATCTCAGCCACAGCGAGACACCGGCAGAGAGAAGGCTCAGCCAACATCCCCGTCCATGTGGGGGTCTCAGAGTGCCACCTGTGTCATTTTAAAGTTACACGGTGTCTATGTGCCTCGGTTTCCCCAGCTTCAAAGCGAAGAGGAGCAGTATCTTTAATGTGGAGTTGGGAGTGATAAGCGCAGGGTCTCCATCCTCTTTGCAGTAGAAATGGAGTTTGTCACTACTTGTCAACGCAGAAACGCCAATTTGCATCAACAGACATCAAAGGAACAAAAAGAAAAGGCAATAGCTAGCTTAAGGGTAAGAGGATTAAATGGAGTTTTCAGAAAGATGAAAGGTAGATGCTGGCAAAGATGTGGAGAAAGAGGCTCCCAAGGCCTTTGGTGGGAATGGACCAGTTCAGCCACTAGAGAGAATAGTGTGGAGGCTCTGCCACGGCACACCCAAAGGAAGAGAGGCCAGCATGTCAAGGAGTCAATAGAATGCCCATATTTATGAAACTGTACTCACAAGAACCAGACAGGGAATCAAGCTAAGTGTCCAGCCAGAGTGGTACCAACACCCCATGGAACACTATGCCACCCTAAGAGGCAAGACACGCTGTCATTTGTGACAACATGCCTAGCTCTCAAGAACATTATGTTAAGAGAAAGAAGCCAGGCATCGAAGACAAACACTGTATAGTGTCTCCTGTGAGATGGACCATTGATCTCATGCTATGAGAATAGAATAATAGTTACCAGTCACTTAGCAGAAGGGGGCTGGGCAGAAGTGGATCAATGGATGCAAAGTTGTTTAATAGGAAGAATATGGTTTTCGTTCTGTGGCCTGCGGGGTGAACATAATTAGAACCAATACTCTATCTCAAAACCTTAGAAGACAGGAATTTGAATGAGTTCACCTCGAAGAAACGATGAAAGAGTAAGATGATGGATGGATGTGTTAATTCCCTGAGCTGATCCCTACCCAGGGGACACAAACATCAAAGAAAGCATCAAAGAGCCTCCTTATATGCACAAATTGTCAATTAAAAATTAATAACTCTGATTTTCTATTATAGCAGTTTAATGATACACGTGATAGTTTTAAATACATAAATAAAATAACTTGGGGAAATAATTTTCTGCTCAAAGGAGTAACAATTTTCATCTTTTAAAGTCAAACACATCCCTCCTGCTATTTTGATACAGTTCACAACACTTAATAACTCTGGTAAATTTAATCACAATGATAAAAATCTGAAGAAACTTGGTAATTATATAATATAAATTCAGATTTGGTGATAGAACAGAGCAGGACCAGTAAGTACCTCATCTCACACACTGACACAGAAAACCCGTATTAGACACCGCAAGAGAAGGACTTACCATCTCCATTTCAAAAATGAGGGAAAACTGGTACAGCTGCACTCAAGGTCACCGAGCAGAGAGGTAACCAAGGAGCATCCCCTTGCTGAGGGAAGCTGATGGGACCCACGGTGTGACCAACAACCCAGCGCCTGCCCACCCGGAACCACGGTGTGACCGACATCCGCAGCACGTGCCGGGTCCCACAGTGTGACCAACATCCCCCACAGCTGCCCGGTCCCACGGTGTGACCGACATCCCCGGCGCCTGCCCACTCGTTCCTGCGGGGTGAATCTCTACAAGCTCGGGACCATTTACTGCCAGCACCTGCCACTCTCAGCCTTCAGGCTTTTTCCTCCCAGGCCAAAGCAACAGTTTGAGCCCACATGCCATGGCTGCCAAAGCCACTAACTCAGCAACGACAGGGCAGTTGGAAGATCCGTGACCGGCTTCTACCTGCCTGTAACCCGCTCAGGGTCCCAGCTGTCTTTAACCCTGCTCCCTCTAGGGAACAGTGCCAGTCACCATGAGAGGTAACTAAATAGAGCACCTGTGTGTGCCCTCTGGTCTGACTCTCTTCCCTACCTGCCTTCTGCCTTAGGTCACCTTTGAAAGTAATACAAACAAACAAACAAACAAAACCCTAATCCACACAACTCCTTGGTTCAAAGTCTGTTTACTGTGAAACTCAACCAAGAAAGCAATTGGCACACTCAGCTCCATAACACACCTCCAGGGAAGAGCAGGAAGAAAATACCAGGGTGTCTTCCTTGATGTCAAACTTGCATCCCTTTGAAGGGGCTCAAGAAAATGCACCTTGCCTTTAACCCACATATTAAGCACTGATTCTCAAATGAGCCATATAAAATGCTATCATGTCGTAGAGGGTGGACAAGAGCTGAGAGACAAAGCCACCATTCCACCAGTGTACTCACTCTGCATGGCCCCTCGACACTCATTCCATTGCCTACCTCACTGCTTCCCTCCCATCTGCTCTCACCACCCAAAATGTCCCCAAGGAGTCCTAAGTGAGCAAATCAGAGCCTTGTCAAAGAAAAACTCTGTATTATAAGCTAGGCCTTATTTGACCAAGACTGTGAATTTTTTTTTTTCTGGGAAAGATATTACATATACCCACTAACATCTGATTCTTAAACATCTGTGCCCTGGGCTGGAGAGATGACTCAGTCAGTAGAGACTGCCACCCAAGCCTGAGGAGCTGCGTGAGGAGGCTGACAGCTGGACACAGTAGGACATCTGGAGCTCGGAGCTAGGGAGGCGACAGGTCAGTCCCTGGAGCTGGCCACCCAGCCTAGCTGAATGGATGAGCCCTGGTACAATGAGACCCTCTCCTGAAAATTAAAGTTGATATGGTAGTCTGAATGAAAATATTCCCCACAGGCTCATGTTTTTGAACAACTAGGCCTCGGTTGGTGGTTTTGTCTTGGGGAGGTTTAGGAGGCCCAGACTTGCAAGCTTCAAAAGGTTAAAGAGTCTCCCCACTTCCGGTTCACTCTCTCTACTTCCTGTTCAAGCGTTAAAGATGTGAACTCAGGTGCCACACCTCTGCTCTGCCATCATGGACTCACCCTGGAGTTGTATGTCGAAATAAACCCCTCCTTAGGCCACCTTTGTAGTGGGATTTCATCACCGTAGCAGAAAGGTAACGACAGAGTGGAGGATCTGGGCGGAAAGCTCAGTGGTTAGGAGTACTTCCCTGTCCTGTTTGGGACACAGGGTCTGCTTGGGAGCCCACGACTAACGATAACTCCAGCTCCAGGGATTCCCACGCCCTCCTCTGGCCTCCACAGGCACTGCACACAAGTGATGCACATGCAGGCGTGCAAGCAGAACACTCTTAGACAAAATAAAAGGTTCTACAGCAACTGAGAAAGACACCAACATCAACCCCTAACTTCCACACCTGTGCGCATACATGAGCCTGTAGCTATGCCCCACACACACACGTGCACACACACTCGTGCACACACACTGTCTATGCTGGTCTTTCAATATTACGCTATTTTTGATGACAAGCCCTAAAGAATTTCTCGCTTTAGTATTAGTTGATTCCACTCCCAAAGACACACTCCACTTGACCTCAAGAGGATAAATGCACCTTATCTCTTTTAGTATGGGTGCCTAAAAATGGACAAGGGTGAAATTGATTCATGCAATTTCAGCATGACTTTTCTGGAAAGCCTATAGAAGAACCCACAGGATCCACACCTGCAGAACCTGCAGGATCCATACCTGTAGAACCACAGGATCCACACCTGTAGAATCACAGGATCCACACCTGCAGAACCCACGGGATCCACACCTGCAGAACCCACAGGATCCACACCTGTAGAGCCACAGGATCTACATGTGTAGAACCCACGGGATCCACACCTGTGCTAACAGAAACCAGAACCTTCCCTGCTCTTGTATAAACTGACTCAGGTCAACCGAGACTAAAACTGGTCATTTTCTTTTCTAGGGTATATGGTCTCCCTTGGAACATGGCACACAAATAAAAATGCACATACTTAAGAGTCATGTCGGAGAGGAACGACAAATAAACACAAGGATGATGCCAGAGCTGAGTTCCGCGAGTTAAAGCAATGAGGCCTCTGCCTGGAAAAAGCCTGATCCGAAACACCAATCTAAGCCATTGGGACCCAGTTGGGATAAAGTTCAAGAACATCGGTTAACTTTCTTTAACCAAACTGAGCCATCTGAAACGAAGTTTTGCCATACACAGGTCACTTTCTCTTCCGAGATGCTAACATTCGAAGGACAGGCCAGAGTAGCATTACTGCCTCAAGAGAAACAACTACCTATCCTGCACCCTACCTCAAAAGGATCCCTGGATGGGTCACTGTGAGCAAAGCCTGAGTTCCACTTCTCTTGCTGGCTTCTGCACAGCCATGGAGGCTGCCCGCTCAAGTCAAAGCCTTCTTCCCACTGGTCCTCACACACAGGATTGTCAGGCCAGCAGCTCTCTGCCCTTTCCCTGATCATGCCACAGACTTTGACCGATGCTGCCAAGCTCTTCCCATGGGCAGATGCTCAAGTCAGCTCAGCCCATTCTACCTTCCCCGTAAGTTTTCTGGGGTGCACAGAAGACCAAGAGCCACCTCTGCAGGGGCCATTTCAGCACCTGAGCAGAAGTTCTGGCAATGCCATGTGCATCATCTGTCCAAGCCTGGTAAAAAGACAATCTGTGGGTAAAGGATTCAAAGTCACTCTCATCTACAAGCCTAAAAGACTGAAGCCTAGCTCAATGGACCACGTTAGTTCATCACATTTTGTCTTTTAGTACCTGCTGCTTTTCAGAAGTTTAATTATCGATATTTCAAAACTAGAAAATCCCATCTAAAAATCAAGACTTTGAACACCCCTCCCAAAACAAGGAAGACCTCAGCAAACTGTAGGCTAGAAGAATCAGAAGCAGGTCACCCATCGAGGCCACAGCTCACTATCATCGCCGTCTGCTGGATGTCCATGAACACTATCAGATAACTCCCTGAGTACCGACTGTGTGTCAGCCACAGGAGGCTTGGAACACAAGAAGGAGTAAACAGAATGAGAAATGATGCAACATTAATATCAGAGAAGAAGGGGCTTAAAATCAGATGACACGGAGGATTTCTGCTTCAGAAAGACAGAGTAGCTGTGCATGTCAAACTCCTCCCAGTGACTACTGCTAAAGCTCCTGTCTACAGCTCAAATCCAAGAAGACTCTCAGGAGGAGACAGGAGACATTTTGGCCAGAGACACTGGGCATAGACCTGGTCAGAGACCCCCCCCCCAAAATGGAATGTTAGCAAGTTGCCTAATTACTAGGGCTGAAGAAACTAGCAACCTAAAATGGCAGCAAACACAGAGAAACAGTGTTCCAGAAAGGCCTGCTCTCCCTCAACCATAGAGCAAGTAAGTGGCCAGGTAGAGAGGCAAAAGACTCTTAAGCTGCTTTACTTGGGCCACACTGCACAGAAAGAAAAAGGTAAATGATATGTAAATGATAGGTAGATGATAGATAGATAGAAAGACAGACAGACAGATGATAGATGGACGATAGGTGGACTGACCAACCCCTTGGCCCCATAGTTCATGTCAGCAAAGGGTGAGAGGGAGACTAGACTTTTGCCTTTGGCCAGACTGTGACAAGATGACCTACCCTGTCCCCTCCTTGTCCACAGGATGGTGTCGAGTAGACACATGACACTGTCATCCTTAAAGCAGAGTAAAAAGCCACCTGCCCAACCTTTAGTGTCAATGGAGGCCACATGAAGAGCCTAACTTCCATTTTTACTGATAGTAATGAGGTCCCTGCAGTCCTATCAAGAGGAGTATTCAGAGTCTGGCAGTGGTGGCACATGCCTTTAATCCCAGCACTTGGGAGGCAGAGGCAGGAGGATCTCAGTGACTTTAGGTACTACACAAATCACTATGGAGGTTCCTCAACAAAACTTAAAACTGAATTTCTATATGATCCAGCTATACCACTGCCAGATCTATATACACAACTAACTCTGAGCCCACGTGCCACAAAGATATCTTCACTATTCACGATAGCAAGATACACAGAACCAGCCTAGGTATCCAATGACAAATGATACAGGAAATGTGTCACACACATCCAATGGGTTTCCCCACATACACATGCTTTGGTTTTTCAAGACATGGTTTCTCTGTATAGCTTTGGAACCTGTCCTTGAACTTAATTTGTTCTGGTCCAACCGGAGCTTGAGTGTCTCTAGGCGGACGGAGACGGAGCAGAATGCTGGGATTAAAGGCGTGCACCACCACTGCCTGGCATCCAATGGAGTTTTATTCAGCCATAAAGAAGAACGGAACTGTTTCAGTTGCAGGAAAGTAAGCGGAGCTAGAAATCATGGTGAGCCAGACAGTATAATGCAAATCTCTCCTATTTTATTTTACAAACAGAAGCTAGGTTTAAAGAGGCACGAAAGTAGAAGAGACCATTGGGTTAGGGAAGGATATTGGCAGGAGGAAAGATGGGGACATGATGAAAGCACATTTTGTATGTGTCTGAGAAATCTCACGATGAAACCCATCATTTGTGTACAATTAATATATACAAATGTCAAGTAAAGAAAAAAAAGCTTTGAACCAGAAACAATAAGACAGCACCCAGAACCAGGAGAGGTGGTGCAGAGGTCCTTGGCAAGCAACACAAGCTCCAGATTTCATAGGCAAAACATGGACACTGTCTGGAGGAGTCAGACCAGCAGCTTCCTGGTTTCATGGTGGGAAGTGTGACTGGCTGGCTGTACGGGCTGAAGCCTGCTGTGTGTTATATTCTGGGGTAGATTTGGTGTAGGTTGTAATGTTGGGGTCCGTGTGGGAATGCAAAGTGCAGCCTCAGCTGATGGCCTCCTGCTTATTTAATTGATCATGGAGGCCAGAAGAAAGCACCATGATGGTCTCCAAGAGCGGAAAGAAAAGAATCGCCGCCACAGGCCATCCGTACACAGCAGAAATCCTTCAGCAGTAAAGGAAAAATGAAAGAATTCTCAGCTGAGAGAAAATTAAGACTTTGCCACTAGCCCTATATACTGACAAAATGGATACAAAAACAAGCTCTCAAACAAAAAAGAGAATAAAAAAAACTTGGAACATTGAAAAGGAAGAGAGAATACAGTAAGCAAAACCACAGACACAATAAACTGCCTCCCCTCGTGAACTTTCTAAATAATTTTTGACGGTTAAATCACAGATTGTAACACTGCTTCCTGTGCATCTAGGTGAATAGTGGGGATGCAATTAATGTAATTAGACTGTAAACAGGGAAGTAAATTTTCTACATTTCTTTTAACTGTTAAAATGACAGTACTGGCAAACTGATGAGTTGCTTATATTTATCATAATACCTAGAATAGCCACTACCAATCTGTATAAAAATGTTCACATGAAAACACTACACAGAAGTCAAATAAACTTCAACTAACACATATAAAGGTAGAGTAAAAAGAAATTCAAAACAGAGCCAACAAAAAAAATCAATTAAAACGGCAGCCTTTAGCCCTAAAATGCCAATAATTACATTAAATGTAAATAGCCCAAATACAACACTTAAAGAACAGACTGGAAGAGTGGATTAATGAAGCATGGCTCACTTTACCCCCAAACTGCAGTATTGTTTGGAAGACTGTGGAAACTTTAGGTCAGACCTGGCTGTTAGAAAGGGGTCACTGGGGGCCTTTAAAAGTCTCATTCATCTATGGTTCTGGACCTACTCCTGGTCAGTACCATGTGAGCGGCTGCCTTCCATGGCTTCTACCACAACAGATGGAACCACTCCTACCACCATGCTTGTCCCCATGACAAACAGAACCCCCCCCCAAGACTGTGAGCCAAAGATTAACCTTTCCTTCCTTGCGTTGTCTCAGCCGGGCCTTTTGTCATAGCAAAACAAGCAATATAAAATCTGACCGCACTTTGTCCAAGCAACACACTTCAAATATTCCAATATAGGCAGGCTGAAATCAAAGCGAAACTGATCAGCTATATGAATATCAAATAGGCATTAGAGCAAAGGAAACTACCACAGTGGAAACTGACTTTAAGTTTAAGCCTAACTTAACTTTGGATTTTATTTTTATATGCAACTAGAAGCCAGTGAAGACTAATCACTAGAGTAGCATGACCTTAGATAAATTTTTATTTTACTATGTATTAATTGTACATATTGAGTTTATATTGTGTTTCAATAGATACATAAAGCATTTACTTGCTTTCCTCTATCTGGCTGATTTCACTTAACTAAATATACTATAGTTAGGTATTTTTTAACTACAATTGGCAGGATCTCCTTTCTTCGTGGCTGTAGAACAATTCGTTGTGTGTCACATTTTCTTTAGTCTTCCATCCACCAAGAGGCACCTAGGTTGGCTCTTGTGACAATAAACAATAAACACAGGTGTGCAGTGGCTCTTAAGCACACTGCTTCCTTCCCCTTCCTTTGGTTACACACCCAGGAGAGGGACAGTGGGATAACTCGGGGCTCCACACTCTTCTCCATAGGGGCTTTTTAAATTTATATTTCCAAAAGCAATCGATGACTGAGGACTTCCTCTACTTTTCAGCATTTTTAATCTTTTGCTTTCCTGAGCTGTATCTTTTGAAAAGAAACTGGCCATGGTGAGTGAACAGATTGTATGTAGGAGGGCAGGCTCAGAGGTCTGTGAAGGATTGGGAAGCTACTATGGCCATGGGGGCAGGGAAGATGGCCAGGGCAGACCAGCATGGCAGAGTTGGAGAGCACCCGCTGAATTAGGGAAACACTTTCAGAGCAGAGCCAGGAGGAGGACCACACCAATGAACTGATGATGTGACGGGACATCAAGGCCCAGTCCTGGGCTTTGTTTTCTTTTATTTTATTTTACTTAAGGGGCTGAACAGATGTTTGAGATCCACAGTAGAAAGCTGCAAGAGGATACAGACAACTTCTGTGTGCCAATGTCCACAACATGCTCACCTGCTACAAACTAAAAGTTTGTTCATTAACAACTTGATTTCCTGGCTAAATCCTGCCCGTCATCATGTCCCCGACATACGTGACACACACGCCTCCACATAGTCAGTGCTGGGCAATACAGTTTGCACTCGGTGTACTTAATAAACCTAAAAACCGATCTTAATAGGAAGGAACACTGTTTTCCAATGTGCTTTAAAAGCAAATCCCAAGGGACTACTGAGTTATAGCTTTATTTTATAGGACAAAAAGTAAGAAATGTTTGGGTTATATTGTATTTTTCAGTTATTAAAAACTCCAAACCAACTGGATTTGAACATCTACTCCAGGACCCTGGCTTTTAAACCAAAGTGCACAGATTTATTAATTAATTTGTCAAACAGTCTGTGTGAAAGACAACAATAATGTTTCGTCTTTAATATAGTTTTCCGATGCTTCAAAGAGGAAAAAGAAATAAATCGTTATAGATTTTGCAAAGTGCGTTTTTATCTTTTTTCTCTAATGAGTAAGTGAAACAAAAGACATTCATTGTCTCCCTAGAGAAGCTCCATCTATTAGGGCCATCTTTCCCTGAAGCATTTGTCCATAAATGGCCAGCCTGCTCAGTCGGGATCTGTCTGCAAGGGCATTTCTCAGGGCCCCTCACGGCCACTCGGCCTTTTTCAACTTGATGCATTAAAAGAGAAAGAAGGAGTTACCAAAAAGCTGTATTAAGGCCTTCCCCATTCCCTACTGTGTTGTCATGTCATGTGACAGAGGTTGTGAGCATTGCCACATAAAAGCACAAATTAAATTCAACATGGAGCCCATGACACTTGGGTGGTTAGACTTAGGAGAGGAAGAGGGAAGGGATGGTACTGGTCCCTGGACTTTCATGGGAATATGGCACCAGTCCCAAGAAGGTTAGAAGGTCCTGGGATGAAAAGAGTATGTCGATTAGTACAGCATCCCGGCCAGAGCATCCATCCACAGTAGGGCCTGAACCTCCCTCATCAACAGTGACTGCTATCAAGAGAAACTGCCGTAAGATGAAGCATAGCCAATCTGGTCGGGGAACAGCTAGAGTAGAACTTTACTGCTCCCGTGCTGTGCTTAAAGAAGCCAGTGTCAGCTCTCAGCTAGCCGAATTTACTTCTAGCAGCTCGAATAACTGCTTCTATTTAAAACTTTTTTAAAAATGTTAAGTAAATTACTTAAGAATTTCAGCCAGGTGGTAGCGGTAGCGGTAGTGGTGTACACCTTTAAATCCAACACTCAAGAGGCAGAGGCAGGTGGATCGCTGAGTTCAAGGTTAGTCTGGTCTACAGAGTGAGTTCCAGGACAGCCAGGGCTACACAGAGAAATTCTGCCTCAAATAAATAAATAAATAAATCAGAACTGAGACATATACACAAACTATCTAAATGGATGGAAGGATGGATGGATGGATGGATGGATGGATGGACGGACGGACGGACAGACGGACGG
>LOEQ01001121.1:70348-107019 GCA_001685075.1 Bramus lutescens | reverse complement strand
ATAGATAGATAGATAGATAGATAGATAGATAGATAGATAGATAAATGTTTAAAAGGATCACTTTTGGTCACAGTGTTTTGTACAGCAACAAAAAACAAGTAATAAGTACAGCTCTAAAGCCCCAAGCCCTGCCCCCCAGTGACCCACTTCCTCTAATGAGATCATGCTCCTATATGGTCCACATCCAGCCAAAGCAAGGCCACCAGCTAAGGACCAAGAGTCCAAACACACGAGCCAGCAGGGAACCTTCTGCAGTCCAACTGCAGTAGTACACAAGCACACTGTGCAGAAATGTTAGGTTCTGAAAAGGCCAAGACAAGCGAGTTTGGGCAGCCTGACTCCTGAGCAATGGAAATTGAGAACAGAAAGCGGCGCAGGAAAGCGAGGCTACGGGCGGGACTCCTTACTTCCCCGGAAGTCACAGCGCGTCATTTGACTTTGAAAATTATATACATAGATTACTTCAGCAAGAATAAATTACGTTTTGAAGAGGAATTTGTCCGACATTCCTGAGTATTAAGTGTTTGGTGCATGTGTGTGCTCTCGACGGAGAGGGCCTAGACCACGGCTTGGCTCCTGCTAATTGCCTGCAGATGTGAACATTTCTTCAGGGTAGATGAGAAGGACGGCAGAAGCCGCAGCATGTGACTGGCTGGNTGTGACTGGCTGGAAGTCGCCCCGTCCTGCCTTCCAAGTTGAAAAGGGCACAGCTGCCGGCGAACATGGAACGCAGGATCTTGCTATGCCCTATTTGTATCGTAGCCCTGAGCCAAGAGGCACCTGCCTTGGCAGTTAGACCCTGCGATTTTCGAGGGGAGAAGTCCCATCCCAAGCGCTAACCTCGGCTGCAAGGGAAGCTGATTACCCAGAGACAACAGTGACCCCTGGACTGGAGGCTGCTGGGAAGCAACCCGCATCGGAAATGGCCTGCCACCCGAGGATGTGGCTGACTACTTGTTCTGTGACACAGAGGACTTCCTACATGAGCCTCTCAGGGGATTCTCAAGAGTCCATGAAATTAGTGACTACGACTTCATTGCAACTTTATTGTTGTTGTTGTTAAGTCACTTCTAGGGGAACTGCAAATCTGTGCACAAGACTGGGTTGTCCCTCATTTGGCCGTGTGGCAACGAGGCAAGCTTCTGGGTTATTATTAGCACCTTTACCCACGGCCTTTTTCACCTTTTAGTTTTAGCCCATAAATATCATTATTTTAAAGTAGCTTTTTGCCAAGCGTGATGGCACATATGTGTTCCCACAGCTCGGGAGGCTGAAGCATAGGATATAGAGTCTCCTAAGCCAATCTAGACTCCATAGAGAGAACCTGTCTCCAAAAAGAAGTCTGGGTCTGGTGGTGCATGCATTGTTATTCCGGCGCTCTGGGCGCAGAAGCAGCAGCTGGAGGACCGGAAGCTCAAAGACATCCTCAGCTCCTTCCCAAGTTCTAGACTAGCTTGGGCTACATAAATGTCTTAAAATAAAAGAGACAAATAAACGTAGTTTTCTTATAGATAACACAGTTGAGTCTTCCTTCTATTGAACTGAACAATCTCTGACTTATTAAGATTTTATTTAGTTATGTGTTTATGAGTGTGTGTGTGTGTGTGTGTGTGTGTGTGTGAGTCTATGTGCACACATGAGAGCAGATGCCTACAGAGGTCAGATGAGAATGCCAGTGCCCTTGAAGCTGGAATTACAGGTATTTGTGGGGTGTCCAGAGTGGGTGCTGAGGTCTGACATCACGTGCTCTTAACCCCTGGGCCATCTCTTCAGCCACAGTCTCTGCATTGTTAACTGGAGTTCTTACACCATTTACTGTTGGCTAGTTTTCTCTTTCTCCCGTTAATTCTTTGTTCCCGTTTTCTTCATTTCCTATATCATTTTGTTTAACTTTGTATCTTTATAGGAAGCTTACAGTATTCTCTTATTTTCCATGGCTCTGCTTTGTGTTTTTGTTATAATACTTGGTTATTGACCCCCTTCTTCTTTTGAGACCAGATCTCACTTTATAGCCCAAGCTGACCTCAAACTCACAACTATTCTGCCTCAGTCTCCGAGGCACTGAGAGCACAGTGTGTATTACCACGCCCACCCAGCTCACAGTGTCTTACCATGCCCAGATCATGAGTTTCATATGTATGCTACCAACCCAACCCACATCTTTATTATTTTCTCTTAATTATATTTAAAATAAAAAGATGTACTTTATATTTACCTAACATTTGTCATTTCTAATATTTTACATGTTTATGCATGTGTGTATATTGTATGTAAGTGTGTGTATGTCTATATGTGTGTGATGTGTACATGTGTATATGTCTGAGTGTGTATATATGTATGAGTATGTGCATGCATATACATATGTGTGTGGTGTATACATGAGTGTATATGTGTGTAAATGTGTGTGTGGTGTGTATATGTGGTATATACATGACTGTATTGTGTATGTTTATCTGTGTGAGGGTGTGCATGTGTGTTTATATGTCTGTGTGTGTGTGTGTGTGGTGTGTATGTGTGGTGTATATATGAGTGTGCACTTGCACCTGCCGCTGCTCCCACATGCATTGATTGTCCAGAGCTGAACACCAAGCCCCATCCTCCACAGTTCTGTAGCTTCTTGCCTTGATACAGCCTCTCACTGCACAGAAAGCTCAGCCCTTTACTAGGCTGCTTGTCCAGGGGTCTGCCCGTCTCTTCCTTCCAAAGCTCGAGTTACTGACGCGCACAGCCACACACAGGGCCAGAGATTAGAACTCAGGTTTGATGATGCAATATGGATTCTCACCAGAAGTCAATCAGCACAGTTGCCATGATCTTGAGTCTCCACAACGGTAAGATAAATGAACCTCTTGTCTTTTAAATCAACTAGCCTCAACAATCAATAGCATGCAGTCACCTGCACCTTCCCACAGCTCTGACCGCTCGGTGCTTGCAGGCTGCCTTTGGGCCAGTCATGTCCGTCTTCTCAGCAGTGCAATCTTTGCATTGGCACATTTATTGAATTTTCTGCACATTTATTTTTCTCAAGATAAGGTTGGTGGTGGCATTTTTTCCTCTATTTTTTATTTGTCTTTCAAAATATTTTAATGAGAAGACTGTGTTGGAACTTCCAGATAGTTTTGAAACAAAAAGTAGAAATTTCTAAATCTGCTCATTTAAAAAATGTATATATTCTATTCAGCTATTATTTAATGTATAGAGTTTTTTTTTTTTGTTTTTTGAGACAGGGTTTCTCTGTATAACCCTAGCTGTCCTGAAAGTCACTCTGTAGACCAGACTGGCCTTGAACTCAGAGATCCACCTGCCTATGCCTCCTGAGTGTTGGTATTAAAGGCATGTGCCACCACTGCCCAGCTAGACTTTCTTTTTTTTAAGATTTATTTATTTATTCTGCCTGCACGTATGCCTGCAGATCAGAAGAGGGCACCAGATCTCACTATAGATGGTTGTGAGCCACCAAATAGTTGATGGGAATTGAACTCAGGACCTCTGCAAAAGCAGACAGTGCTCTTAACCACTGAGCCACTTCTTAATCTTTCTGTTCAATTCCATTTTGCTATTTGTATTCTGGACCTTCTCGATTTTTTCTGATAATATTTTAATATTATATCATCCTTAAGCTGACTCCTGTAAATAGCACCAGATGTATTTTATGTATTCAGAGAACACTTTTAACCAAGAGGCTGAACCTTTAGTTTGACATCTCCATGTATCACAGCTGAGCTACTGGGCTTTAATTTGATCACCGTATTCCATGCGTTCTGTCTACTGAATTTCCCCATTGTTTCCTGAAATATTCAGTTCATTTTCTCTTTTTTTTCCTCTGGCCTTCCTGTGGGCACTTCTTGCTCCCTCACTCCCAAAATGAGAAATCAAGACTTCCTAGGGTGTGTTCTGTGTTTTCATTCTTTGAGACAATCCCTTCTATTCCCTGGGCCTTAATTATTCTACATTCACTATGCAGTCAAATCTCTATGTTTACTTATGACCATATGTCTTCTACTTAACATTTCTCTTTTTGAATTTTCTTTATTTAATGTTATATATATATATGAATGTTTTGTCTACACACATGTCTATGCTCTCTCTGTGTGTTTGGTGCCCTCAGAGACCAGAAGAGGGCATCAGATCCCCCTGGAGCTGGCATTATGGGAGTTTGTGAGCCACCCTGTGGGTACTGGGAATTGAACCCAGGTCCTCTGGAAGAGCAGCCAGTGCTCTTATCCACTGAGCCATTGCTCCAGTCCCTGCTTAACATTTCTTATTCTTGTTCTTCAACTAGAAATCAGAGATGCTACTATGGAGACATTGAAAGGATTGAGAGAATTTGTAAATTATTACATAATATTTAACGTTTTAAAACATTTTAAAAAACCTCATGCTTACTTTTAACACCCAGCATAATATTATTGGTGCCCTAAATGAGTTCCAGACTGTACTTCCGTGGAGAGTTGCACGCTGCACTGTCTACAAACGTCACCCATTCTGGTGAGTCTGGTCACACAGGCTTTGGGTAGGAAGGCTTAGAGAAGAATTTGTCCCATAGAGAAGGAATCAGTAACGCTCAAAAAGTGGAATCGGGATAGAGAGCCATTAAGACACTGTTTGTAAGACGCTCTTTAATTAGAATCTGTATGCAGAACAGCCACCCGTGTGGCTGGTAGCGTGACCATCACGAAGTACTGAATCGTCACTCTGCCGTGGGACAGTGGCAGTGAAGGGCCTGGCTCCAGACTGTGTCCCAAATGAGGACTGAAGGGAAAATTGGCCCTGGTTTAATGCTCCTCGCTCAAGTGGGAAACAGTTCCAGAAGAAACTTTAGGCTGGAGTGGAAAATCTAACACCTAGAATCCACTGTGAGCTGGCACGATTCTTCTCCTCTCTGCCAATAGTCAGCCAGTCTTCCTCCTGTCTCAAAACATCCCCAAGCCCTGCTTCTCCCCATTTCAAGGGTTTCTGTCCACTTCCCCAGGGTTTAGTAGGTTCGGACTGTTGGAAAAGGGGCAGAGCCTGTTGCTTTTCTATTAAAGATGTTTGTTCATTGCGGAAAACACCAGAACCTTATAAAGCCCAATCATCACATTGCCAAGCAACACTACTACCTTGTAGCTGCAAACAGGTCAGCCATCTCTTTCAGGATGGGTTCTTCTCCTTCCTAGTGATGCCCAGTAGCTACGGCCTCTTCATTTCTCTGGTAACTTAGAAAAAAAGAAATATTTGGCTGGTGTCCTAGAGAATTTATTGACCCAGTGTGACCCTCATACTGCAGATGGCAGCAATATCCCAGCACAGGCTCAGGTTCTCAAAGAGGGGAACTTTCACAAAGATTTTTATTAACTAAAACTCTGCCCAGTATGAAGTCTGCTCTCAATTTTCTACGTGTCCTAAATCTTTTAACAATGATCCAGATCTCATGAGCAGAACAAAGGGAAAGGAGTGCTTGATTTCCCCAAGTGTCTTCTTTAACATTTCATGGCAGGTGTGCCCACCAGACTTCCTGCAACATGTTGGCAGCCTACATTCCACAGCACAGGAGAAATTCATCGGGGCTGATCAGGAGCCAGCCTGATTAGCCAGGTGGGGAGAAAAACACGCTGCCAACAGCAATGGTTAGCCTCCAGAGAAATTACCAGACTTTGTCAGTAAGGGAGGAGGCCAAGTTCACACACCTATGTTAACTGTGGTACTCAGTGCAATTACTCCAATTCTGAGAGTGTTCCTCCCCTTCACAGGCCGTCAGGATGCCCTGCATTGGGTGAGTGATGGTATCTGAGCTTTCCCTGTATAATTCACATGCCCACAAAAGGGGCCCATGCACACTGTTGGTGGGAACATAAATTGATAGAGCCACTGTGGAAACCAAAAGGGAATCCCTCATAATACATAAATAGTAAATGAATAAATAAATAATAAAC
Organism: Bramus lutescens; assembly: GCA_001685075.1. Lineage (NCBI taxonomy): Eukaryota > Metazoa > Chordata > Mammalia > Rodentia > Cricetidae > Bramus > Bramus lutescens. Next base: position 101,104 of record LOEQ01001121.1, on the reverse strand, counting down.
CACTGTGTGACTAGGCTGTCTTACTTCTTGTCCAATGTCTGGAAGACATAAAATCTTTGTGTGTATGAGTCAACCTCTGCATCCTTGTCACACAATACACACACAGAAGGGGTGGAATGATTTGCTCAGCTCACAGTTTCAAGGAGTTTCTGTCCATAGTCCTTGGCATCATTGATTCTGGTTTCATGGTGAGAGAGAACGTCAGGGCAGTAGAAGTGTGCAACAGAGGCTACTGGCCCTGTGGCAAACGGGGTAATCAAGCAAGAAAGGGTTCAGAACAAGATCTAGCCCCCAGAGAAAGTTCCCAGACTTTCTTATTAGATTTTTGATCACTGTGCTGGATAGTTTTATGTCAACAGGACACAAGCTAAAGTCATCTGAAAGGAGGGGACCTCAATTTAGAAAATGCCTCTGTAAGATCAGGCTGTTGCAGCTGTTGGGAGCAGCTGCAGAGACCCATAGCCAGACATTAAGGGGAGAGAGATCCCGAATTAGAGATCTCCTTTGGGTCCCTCCCCATGGAGCCTGGGAAACCCATCATGAATAGAAGGGGGGATCATTGTAGGAGCTAGGGGAGTTGAGGACACCAGGAGAATGTGGCCCACAGGATCAACTAAGCAGTGCTCATAGGAGCTCACAGAGACTGAAGTGACAACCATGGAGCCTGTAGGGGTCTGAGCTAGGTCCTCTGCATATATACTATGGTTACATAGCTTGATGATGTGGGGCTCCTAATATTGGAAATAAGGGTGTCTCTGACTCTTTTGCCTGCTCCTAGGACCCTTTTCTCCTACTGGGCTGCCTCACCCAGCCTTGATACAAGGGTTTGTGCCTAGTCTTATTGTATCCTGTTATGCCATGTTTGACTGAGACCTCTGGAAGGTCTGCTCTTTCCTGAAGGAAAATGGAGGAGGAATAAAGCTGGGGGAGAGGAAAGATGGGGGACAATTGGAGGTGTGGAGGGAAGGGAAACTGGTTGGGGTGTATTATATGAGAGAAAACATTTTTTTAAAAAGTCATTATACACCTGCACAAAATAGCCTTATGTAGCTGTAGAATAATTTTTAAATATAAAAACAAATTGCTAGGTAAAAAAATCAGGCTACAGGCAAGTTTGTAGGGTATTTTCTTAATTAGTGATTGAGGGAGGAGAGACCAGCCCATTGTGGGTGGTGCCATCCCTGGGCTAGTGGTCCTGGGTTTTATAAGACAGCAAGCTGAGCAAGCCATGAGGAGTAAGCCAGTAAGAAGCACCTTCCATGGCCTCTGTATCAGCTTCTGCCTCCAGGTTCCTGCCCTGTCTGGGTTCCTGGACAGACTTCCTTCAATGATGAGCAGTACTGTGGGAGTGTAAGACCCGTAAAGCCTCTTTCTTGTCCAGTTGCTTTGGTCATGTGTTTCATCACAGCAACATCAGCTCTAACTAGGACAGTCACTGTGACAAAAACACCTGATATAAAGGAGAAAATATTTATCTCCGCCCTTGGTGTCAGCTGTTCCAGCCCATAGTTCTTGACTCTGCAGATCTTGAACCCATGTAAGGCAGAGCGCTAGGCAGAGGTGATCAGCCCATGGTGGACAGGAGGTAACCTGTAGAGGGAAGAGAAGCAAGTTAAGAGAACTTGAAACAAAATATAGTCCCAAGAGAATGTCTCCAGTGACCTGCTTCCCCTACATAAGCCCCACCTCCTAGGCATGTGTCAATCAAATTGAGTTGATAATAGTGTTTAACCAACACTCTCTCTTTGAAAATTATCTCCTATTTTTATCCTAGCACTATTTACCATCATAGAAATACCTGGAATCATTGACAGGCAAGTGGATAATGGAAATGTGGTACACAGACAATGGCTATTCAGCCTCACAAGAAGGCCATCCTGGCATCTGCAATGATGTAGGTGAACCCAAAGGGTGTGGGAGTAAATGAAAGAAGCCAGGCACAGAAAGACAGATGTGGGACTGTTCAACTTACACGTAGAATCTTAAATAAAGTAAAACTGAGAAGCAGAGAGAAACTGTGGTGGTTTGAAGAAAACGGTTCCTATAGGCTCATGGGGAGTGGCATTGTTGGGGGAAATGCGTCACTTGGGATGGGCTTTGGGATTTCAAAGCCTCAAGCCAGACCCAGTGTCACTCACTCTTCCCACTGCCGGCTGATCTGGATGTAGAACTCTCAGCTTCTTCTCCACGTCTGCCTGCCACCACCAATGTGCTTTCCACCATGTCAGTAATAGACTAAACCTCTGACCCTGTAAGCCAGCCCCAATTAAGTGCTTTTCTTTGTAAGAGTGCCATGGTCATTGTCTCTCTTCAGAGCAATAGAACACTGATTAAGACAGAACTGACAGTCAGTAGAAGCTGGAGATGGTGGGAATCAAGGTCATTCATAGGATGATACAAACTTTCAGTCCTAAATTCTGGGACTTAATGTAGGTGTTGATTTTAGTTAGCAACACTGTATTCGATACTTAGGTTTGGTAAGTCTCAAGAGCCGTCACCACACCAAAAAAAAAGTCATTATGTGGGGTGACTGATAAATGTTGACATGTGGCACTTACTTGTAATTGTAGCACTCAGGAGGTGGTGGCAGGAGAATCAGAAGTCCAAGGTCTTCCTCTGCCACATACTGAGTTAAAGAGCAGCCTCTACTAAGCAGGACTCTCTCTCAAAAGCAAAAACAAAATCCAAGCAAGCAAACAAACAAAAATCATAAAAAGCAAACAACACTTTCTTTTTAATTTCCTAAAACTGGGACTGTTTGAGAGGCAACAGTAGTCACCAAGTCCAGTGGGTTCCTTTTTTCTTTTTTAAGATTTATTTACTTATTTTGTATACAGTGTTCTGTCTGCACAGATGCCTCCAGGCCAGAAGAGGGCACCAGATCGCATTATGGATGGTTGTGAGCTACCATGTAGTTGCTGGGAATTGAACTCAGGACCTCTGGAAAGGCAGCCAGTGCTCTTAACCTCTGAGCCATCTCTCCAGTCCCCAGTAGGTTACTTTTTAAAGATACAGTTTTATAAACACTGTAACAGCATGTAGAGATTTTTTTCCTCTTTACTCTTTCATCAACCATGATGTCCCTTCTTCCTAACAGGAAAAAGCAGTTGAACCAGAGATGGCTGTGGTCAGGATCAATACTCCCCACTGAGCTGAACCTATCTTACAGAACTGCAGTCAGTTTTACTCACAGTTGACAACCCCAACAGATGCTGGAGGGGAACTAATGGTTTCTGTGTGGATTCTTGCTTCCTTCTCCAGTACCCACTGTTATGAGATCTGTGTCTGAGGTCCCCTCAGTCAGATAGAGAAACCTAGCGGGCTGTTAATGACATGCTTCTTCATGAAGTGTGTGCCCCCTAAATTCACATACAGAATTCCTGGCTACAAAGGAAAATGACTTCAATGTCAATAAGCAGAGGCCCTAACCCAACATGGCCTAGGTCGTTGTGAGAAAAAAACAATTGTCACAAATATACATAAACAGCCATCTGGATGCCACAAAGAAAGACCTCAGGGGACACCAATCCTGTCTGTACTGTCAGTCTTCTAGCCAAGAAGGCTGTGAGAAAATGCAGCTCTTGTTTAAGCTGTGGTACTTGCCACAGAAACCCTGGCCAATGAATACAGCCTGAGGCAGATCTGTTTGGCCCGTAGAATACAGACTACTGTTCTGGAATCTTTTACCTGAATGTTTCTCCCGATTATTGGCTTTCTTCTCTCTGTTCCTGGAAACAGGACCCCCAGCCAGTTTCGTGTTGCAGGGAAGGATGACCCACTCCTGTTAAATTAACATGGACATTTGTGCAACTTTGGATCACGAGCCTGAGACCTGAGACTCTCCCCCTCCATGTGGGGATTCTTTGTGTGTCCTACAGGGCCTGTATCCCTATAATGAATCAGCTCCCTCTCTGATTTACTTTTATATTTGAAACATAATCTTACTTGATGAATTGTTGAATTGCCAGATCAGAGTTTTAAATCCAGGAATATGGGAGGGGGTGAGTCCAAGTTACAAATGTTTGCTCCTTGAAGGGAACCAACTACATACTTATTCAATAGAGGCAGGGCTCAGCTTCCCTGCCGTAACACTAGGCCCAGTCCCCAAATCCCTCAGGATGAACCAGGAGCTCCCGATGCCAGGAAAGTGCTTCTACGCCATCAGGTGAGCTGTACAAATGAGAGGTAATTTGACAAGTCAGTCAGCACGAAGCAACCAGTCAAGTCAATGCAGAGTGCTTTAATGCACTTAAAAGCCCAGAAGCAAGCCCGGGCTGGGTAATAATGGCCTAAACACCACCAGGGACTTCCCAAGTCTAATTTCCAGCCCTGATGGCCATGGTGTTCCATCTCCATTGGGCTAATTAAGGCACAGTGGAGACAGAATCTGACAGAGAAGCTCACCCGGGCCTTGCCCTAGATTTATGGGGATGAGAAGTTGCCAAGAATGTAAATTAGACATCAACAGGGCTTCCCCCAGGATGATGAAGCCTCAGCGGCATTAAGACCATGAGATTTAAAGTGAATCTAGATCAATGTTAGGCAGAGAGACTGGGAGACATGGTTAGAGCTAGCCATGGGGTCCTGATTACTTCATCATTCAAACTATTGATTCCTTTCTTTGTAAGGTTACCTATCTCAAAAAGCCGTTGTGAGAAATGAAATCTACTCGGTGTGTCTTACACCAACAAACGGTAGCAACTTCTAGATTACGTCATTGTTCTTGATAGTCTCTGCTATATTGAAATAACCCCAGAGACCAGCCTTGAGAAGTGAAGGTTCAGTATCCCTTTCAGACTTGGAGTCTGGGCCCAGTCCTGACATATGCACTTCAGGGCAGAGTTTTACATGGGTTGTGTCTCAAAGGTGGCCGTTTTCCTATCAACTTTCAAGATAACCAGACTTTAACCACAATTTCCATAATTTATCTATCCCTCCTGCATTCTCTAATTTTAGCTCCATCTGCTTCTCCCCTTGACTTCTGCTGTCGTCCACCATGCTGGGTCAGCATCCCAGAGAGCCATGTTCTAGACTGCCTACAAATAGAGGGGAACCCTTGCCCCTCTCCTGATCAGCCTAATAGCCAACTCTTCCCAGGATTATCAAATGCACATATCGTCCTGCTCACAACTCACTCTGATTTTCAGTGGCTGAAGCTCTGATATCAGCAGAATCCAACAGTTAGCACGCACACACCATCATGAGAGAGGACACTAAAGGGTCACACCCCAAGCCCATACTCTGGGAGCCTTGTTACTATTGAGATCTAGTTCATTGGTTGATCAGTAAATTAACTAATCAAAATCTGTTGTTACAGAATCAGATGAATTATTATAAGACATATGTAGAAACACAAAGGACCTAGAAGAGTGAGCTCAATCTTAAAAAGCAGCACAACACTTAAGCACACACACTACCTGGTTTCAGGTTGTCATGTAGAGCTAAATTTTTACAGGGATGAAGTGAATTTGGTAGTGGCGTAAAAACAGTAAAATAAGGTAAGGGAGGAGAAAAGATTTCAGAAATGAGCCAAGAGGATGATTGATTTTTTTCACCTGAGGTACCCACACAAGCCAATGGGAGGAAAGAAAACCTTTCAATCAATGGATTTGAGACAAATGGATAAACACACAGAACTAAACAAGCCTCAACCCCTATTGTCCACGCACACAATGTTAATCTGGGATGGATTACATATCCAAACATAAAAGCTAAGGATATAACTTTGCTAACATAAGAGAAGAGGAAGCAAAGATGTGGAAAACACTAAATATAAAAGAATGTTTTGATAAATTGGATGACATCAAATGAAAAACGTTGTTCTTAGAAGAACACGCCATTGAGGAAATGAAAAAGAAGATGAATTGGCTGGGGAAATAGTTACAGCATTACCTGTCAGGCTTGGGTTCAGAACAAAGAACTCCTCTACAAATCTACAACGAAAAGAAAAGTACCCTGTTTCAAAACATGAAAACCATTTGACACAAACCCTCACGACTCAGGGAGCATCACAGGAGAGGGGGCGGGAAGACTACAAGAGTCAGAAAATGGGGACGAGTGCTGGGGACCGCTGTGCCATGGCTTTGCTGCCACCCTTGTGAAATGACAGCTGCAGAGGCTACCCGCATAAGACCTTCCCAAGAGCAGTACAGTCACAGTGCCAGCACGGATAGCAGAGGGACTCATGAGGCACGCCCCCCCACACACAGCGGAGGAACCACCGGAAGTTGACAAAGCCTGGAGAAGGGGTAGTCATTTATTTTCCTACAGGGTTGTAGCCACTAGCAGGCTGTTCATGCTCCAATGGATGGCTTTACATCTATGTGAGCACATGTGGGTATCACTAGCGGGATACAGGGGGACATTTTACAATTTGAGGGAGAGGACATGAAGCTGGAAGGAAGATCTATTAAAAGGGTCTGAGAGAGCTGAAAAGGGAAATGGGGGGCAGATATGAACATAATACACTGTCTGCATAAGTCAAATTCTCGAAGAATAAATTTGTTTTAAAATCTGTAAAGATCATAACAAACATGAAAGAAGATCTCTAATGATTGGTAACCATGTGGAAAGATACGTATCGGCATTTCTCAGTGGGATGTGCAAATCAAAGCCACATTTGGATGCTATCTACCACTGGAGTAGTTATACAAGCAATACAATTTTTATAGTATCGGATGCTGACAAGAATATGGAGCAGGTGGAACTCTTCTGTGTTGCTGGTAGGAATATATGACAAAACAACTACTTCGAAGAGAGTTTGGCAATTCTACCATGTGCCAGATATTTACCCAAGAAAAATGAAACCATTGGTCCTTGAAGAGACTTGTGTCCAAATGCTTATAGCAACTTTACTCAAAATAAGTCCCAGACAATCGAGTGGATTTGCATAGTTATTGCTTCCTATCAATAGAAATTAATGTTGCAGCCAATGCGAATAAACCTCAAAGTATTACATTGCATAGAAGCCAGACACAAAGGAGTATGTACTGTATATTCCACTTACATGAAATTCAAGAACAGGCAAAATTAATCTGTGGTATTAGTAGTCAGAACAGTGGCTGCTTCCATTTCATAGGCATTTACTGAGAGGAGGCAAAGGAATATGTGGGCTGGTGGAACTATCTTGTATCTCAATTATAACAGTGGTTACATATGCATATATGCTGATCAAATATCAAAATATACTTAAGATCTATGCATCTTACTGTGTGTGAATGTTACCTAGATAACTAACAAGACCTAGTACTGAGATGGGTCTTGGGTCTGTGGTAAAAACGCCTTACCATAGGAGCTGGCCTACAACCCAAGTCCAACATAGTAGAGAGAAGACCTGACTCCTGTGACTTCTACATGCTTGTCGTGGCACATGTGTGCCACAGCATTCATACATACATACACACTACCCACATGATGCACATACTAATAAGAAGAATTTATTAATTTAAAACAATAAAAAGACCTTTAAATTCAAACAATTCTGGTTAGTGGGTAATGTGGGATTCCCCTTTGTATGCTGTGAATACCATTGGTTAATAAAGAAACCATCTTAGGCCTGCTCAGGGCAGAATAGAGGTAGGAGGGGAAAACTAAACTGAATGCTGGGAAAAAAGGCGGAGTCAAGAGAAGCCATATAGCCCTGCCAGAGATAGATGCCAGAACTTTACCTGGTAAGCCACAGTCTTGTGGCGATACACAGATAAAGGAGATGGGTTAATTTAAGATATGAGTTAGCCAGAAATACGCTTAAGCTATTGGCCAAACAGTATTGCAAGTAATATGGTTTCTGTGTGATTATTTCGGGCTGAGCAGCTGGGAACAAACAAGTGGCCTCTTACTATAAATGGGTTTGCTTAATGTTATTTTCTGTGTTCTAGACTCCAGAAAATAAGGAACTCCATTCTGACTGAATAAATACACACAGACACACATGGGACAACTAATAAATGTAGAAGAAACCATAGCATTTTTTAAATGTTAGTGGACATGATTAATGCATAAGAGTTCGATAAGATGGGCTGGAGAGATGGCTCAGCAGTTAAGAGCACTGCCGGCTCTTCCAGAGATCATGAGTTCAAATCCCAGCAACCAATTGGTGGCTCACAACCATCTGTAGTAAGATCTGGCCCCCTCTTCTGGCCTGCAGGCATACATGCAAGTAGAACACTGTATCCATAATACACAAATCTTTTTAAAAAAAAAAGTCTCAAAAAAAACAAGAAAAAAAAGAGTTTTGAAAGAAATCAGGATATATGACATATCCTATATATGAAACATAACATGAATGTATTCCCTATATCATTTATTAACTACAGAGAGAAACAGTGATAGTAGAGAGAAGAGACTTGGTAGATACAATTTTATCCCAATGATCAAAATTAGCATCATCACAATGGGGTCAAAATGTTTTCATGTCCCTCCTAAAGCAACATACAAACAACATGAGGCCTCTGCTCTTGCGTGTCTGCCCCAAATGAGAATTCTGAATCCAATGGTGAGGAAACAAATTCAGATGAGGGACATCCTGTGAAATAACTGCCACCTTAAGCCCTTGACAAATACCAAGGTCAGGGAAGGCAAAGATTCCTGAAGACTAAATACAAAGAATGACTCAGGGTTGTGTTTGGAGCCAGAAGTGAAGAGCCACAGAGGACCTAGTGGGTCACGTGTCAATATTGCCTATAGCCCTTGGGCTGATAAATGGTGCTCTATTGATGTGAATCTTCCATCCTGAGTATTAAACAGACAATGTCTTGGATCTGGGAAAATACACATTGAAGTACTTAGAGATCAGGAAGCACTGTCTGTAATGTCCTGACAACGGCCTCACTGCTTATTGGGAACACTAGAGCAGGAATGGCCCTTTGGAGATGTCCCAAGGGATGGCAAAGGGCTGGCCTTCTAAAACCACACACCCTATGTGAGTTTCTCTAGTAGGGAGCACAACATTGTCAACATGGCTTTCTCCAGTTAAGGCAATTGAGTAAATGAAGACCTATTCCCTCCTTTAGTCCCGAAGGGAGCCTGGATAGCAGCCCTCACTGTAAACTATACGTTCTGAGCAAATGGGCTCCAAATGTCCCCCAAAGTCAGGGTTGTTGTTGTGGAAATTCCATAGGGGCAGAGTTAAAGGTCATGGATCATTTCTACTCCTTAACTTGATGGCTTAGCCAGCTAGGGTGATATTTCAGAAGAAAGCAGGGCAAAAAGAGGGTTGGTAACAGTGGTCAGGTCACTACCGAGGGACAATGGGACTTGCAGATCCATCTGTGAGTGGCGGCAAAGACCTGAATGCTAAGAGAAGAACGGGTTCCAGGGCAAGAGGTACATAACGAAACAAGCAAGTTAATAAGAACACTAGAAACAAGCTGTATGGTGGTGGCTCATGCCTTTAATTCCATCACTCAGGAGACAGAGGCAGATAGATCTCTGTAAGTTCAAGTCCAGCCTGGTCTACAGAGTAAGTTCCAGAACAGCCAGGGCTACACAGAGAAACCCTGTCTTGAAAAACCAAAAACTAAATAGATGAAGCAGAGCCAGCAAAATAACTTATTGGTAAAGCTACTTGGTGCCAAGCCTGACACCCTGAGTTCAATCTCTGAGACCCACACGGTGAAAGGATCGAAGTAAATTCTACAAGTTGTCCTTTGACGGCCACGTGGGTGCCATGGCAGGTGCACCCCTCACATACACACATACTATCCCAGGACTGACAGCCTCGTTCAATATGTTTTATTAATACACTTTCTCTCTCCCTTGCTGTGCAGTCAAGTCGCTCAAAACAAATTGATTTTAGCAGAGCCAGCTAGGAAAAGTGTGATTGGAAGGAGCTACATCAATGAGCTGTAAAGGCTGCAGGCCTGCATGGGTCAGGCCGGTCTCCTCTTCTCGCTCTGTCTCGAAGGCAAGTCTTCCCACAGGAGAGCAGCTTCCTTCTCCCTTCCTCAGCAGGTCCAGCCTCGTGCTGCAGGCTACACAGACTATTTCAAAGAGTTGTGGATTTTTGTCTTTTATGCAGTTTTTTCTTTCACGCCAGCATTCCTCAACCCTGGCACTATTGATATTTTGGGCTGGATAATCCTTTGTGGTCATGGGGAGTAGCAAGAATCTGCAGGTTGGAAGATGTTACCAGCCTCTCTTTCTCTACCCCCTGCCAGTTTTAACAATCAAACATGCCTATAATGTCAGATGCTCCATGGGGCCAAACCTGGTTAAGAACTATTGTTTAAGATGGAATTATATGAAAGATTTCAGGTATTTTATAACTGCTCTGCTTCATAGACCAATCTATTTGCTCTCCATTCAAAGCTTTTACAAAAACCAGCTCGAGGTGTAATCCATGTCCAGCTGCCTCTTGGAGCATCTGCCTACCTCTGTATTTGTGCATTACAATGCCTCATTGATCCTCCCTTTCATAAATCCCATTATCCATTCATATTTTGACTCTAAGAGATGTTTGCTCAGGTCACGTCTGCTGTGTCTAATGGTCCGGGGAACTTAAAAGCTTCCTGCCAGCAGGCACTTCCCACTATCGACTGTGGGCTTCTGGAAAAAGTATGTGGCTTTCTCACAAGTGTGGCTGGGTCCCCACCCCATTCCAAAGCTTCGGGTGTCACCTTGTCTACAGACAAGATCACTGAGCTCCGAGTGTCTGTGTTCAGCTATTTGTAACTTGAATCTGGAGACGCCAGCCAGAAGGCTGCCCCTGCTGCCCCTGCTGCCCCTGCTGCAGCTGCTGCAACTTCCCTTGGACAGAAAGAGCACCAGGAGGCCCTGTTGCCAGTAGGAAGGATGGGCCATGCCCTTCTCTTCCTCCCCCTTCCGTTCTGAATGGTTTCTGCTGTTTTAGTTTGACACAGGACCTTGCTATGTAGTTCAGACTAGCCTTGTAGTCATGAGCCTCCTGCCCCAGCCTTCCAAGCGCTGGGATTACAAGCCTGCCCCAGCACATTCAGCTTGGATTTTCTTTCTTAAATAATGAGAATGCTTCTCAGTTTCAGACAAGTTTTCTGTGTTGGAGGTCCACGTTGTATTTCACCCTTACCAGCCAATGGTCATTTTGAGATCTGAAAATGCTTGTGTGGAAAGTGCTGAGCCACTCAATTTTACCTAGAAATTAAAAATTAAAAAAAAAAGCTAAAGTCAGGTCTAGTGTTACAAGCCTGTATGGAAGCTACTGGAAAGAATGAAATAAGAGGATACAAGTTCAAGACCTGCCTGGGCTACAGAACCAATTCAAACTCATCTTAGCCATCTTAGCCAGATTCATCTTAACCAGGCCCATCTCAAAATCAAAACACTTAAAAGGGATTGGGAGTAAAGTTCAATTGTAGAGTGCTTGCCTACAAATGTGTAAGGTCCCAGGTTCAATCCCAGTGCCAGAGAGAGAGACAGAGACAGAGAGACAGACAGAGAGAGATAGACAGAGACAGAAAGAGAGAGATAGACAAACAGAGACAGAGACAGAGAGAGATTTCATGCCAGCAGCTAATTTGCCCATAACAAAGGCCTCCCTCTGAGTTGACTGTCTCTCTATTTCTATTTCTTCTACCATAATTCCTACCATAACTCCATGGCATGTGCTGTGTGTCCCAATCTTACCTCCCAGGCCACAGCTCGAATAATTCTGTTCTCTGTTTCTGGCGACTTTAATTTACCATCATCCCTCGAAGTCCCCCACGTAGACACAACACACACCTGTTAAAACGCACACCCATCTCCACCCTGCCGCACACTTTAACACACCTTTGGATCTCTTGCTCTCTCTTCAAGCTGACCCACAGAACCAGGTCGTCTCTTTATTCCTCCTCTCCAGCCCACTCCTTCCTCAGAAAGCCCCTTCACATTCCTCCACGGGATCCCCACTCATTTGGGCTCCTCATGCACCACCCACCCTTCCCTTCTGTTGTCCCCTTCCCAGATACCACGTTCCCACTAAGCAAAGTTGGCTGGCTTTCATTCTTAGGGTTCAACTCTAGTCTCCCCTTCCCTGGGGCCTTCATTAGATCTCTGTCTCTTCCTGGCCTCATAGCTCCTGATACAGATTTAGAGTTACTGGTTCCTTTTCTTCCCATCAGAAGATGACTTTTCTCTGAGCGCAGGGACAGTGCGGTCACTCAGCTCTGAGTCTGAAGTCCCAGCTCCAGGTGGGAACCAAGTGTCTTCTTGGTTCATTTGGACCCATTTTCTCTTCACTCTTGCCTGTAGCTTTAGTTCAGGCCAGGGCCAACTCTTCCATGGTCGAACAAACCAGGGTCTGGCTTATTTGGATTCCAACTGAGGTCGATGGCAGTAGATTTGGGGAAGAGAGAGACTTCCAGATTTGACCTGAAAATGAAGCAACAGGACCCACTAAGGAGGTAGATGAGACAGGGGACAGGGATGGTCAAGACTTATCATTTTCTTCAGGATCTATAGGTCCTAAATCCCTTATGTCAGAGCTTATGAGTGCCTTGGTCTGGTTTCTTTTGCCCCCAAATTTTGCTTCACCCCCATCCCTTACTCATCTCTTGCAGTAGGAGGCCACTTATTCATTTCCTGGCCACCCAGACTCCTGAAATAACCACACAGAAACTTTATTAATTAAATCACTGCTTGACCCATCACTATAGCATATTCCTAGCAAGCTCTTACATATTAAATTAACCCATTGCTATTATTTTATATTTTACCATGAGGCTTGTGGCCTGCAGGCAAGGTTCCAGTGTATGTCTCTGGTGGTGACTCCATAGCTTCTCTCTCACACCACATTCTTTCTCCCAGCATTCAGTTTAGCATTCCCCACCTACCTAAGTTCTGCCTTGCACAGGCCTAAGACAATTTCTTTATTAACCAGTGGTATTCACAGCATACAGAGGGGAATCTCACACCAATCTCTTACATTCTTCCCTTAATTCCAAGCTGTAGCCACAAACATCATTGTGTAGGTCCCTGGACTCCCCATGGTCTCTGTCAGCTGCACCCCACCCTTCATCCAGCCAACACTTTCTGGTCCCTCATTCTCACAGACATCACCTCTCTCAGGAAGATGGACCTGACGACTCTCCTCTGGTGTGCCTCCTTGTATTCTTTACTGGCCCGACCCTTGCCTTCCACTCACACTGGTATTTCTATCTCCTCTCCTAGATTATAAATCTCCCAGCAGAGGAGATGGTGTCTTATTCATTGCAACAACATCCTGGGATAGCATGGTGTATGGTCCACAGTGTAAGCTTAATATACATTAAATAGCAAGGCTACCAGTGAGGTACAGAGAGAGAAACTAGCTTTTTCAAGTCCCTGGACAGAAAGGAGCAGAGCTAGGATTCAAGTCTATATAACTAGGATATAGCATTTCTTTTTTTTTCCCCCTAGAGGAAAAAAAATAAGATGCGGATCCAGTTTTGTGGGCAAGGAACAGAAACCCTAGAAGAGGTTAATTGATCTCTTCCTTCCTGGAACTGGCATTGACAGGCAAGGCAAAGGCTGGGAGGAGTCAGGTGTCATCTGCCAGGGCGGGTGGGGCAGGAAAAGCCTGGATAGAGGTGAGGCCATCTGGAAGGGACAGAAAGCTGCACTAGAGGTCCTGTAGCAAGCAGGTCTGGGAGGGCAATGGACCAGACAGTCACCTCACTGACCTTCCTGAGCCACCAAATCAGGAGGAAGAAATGGGTGGGTGTGTCAGATAGCTCAGGTAGCTGGGGCTTCCAAGGGCCCTTCCTGGTTCTCCAGCATGTGTGGCTCTCCCCAGAATCTTTTGAGCACATCCATCATGCCAGGCCCTGTCTGAGGCCTCTCCCCTCTTAAAAGGAAACAGGTCCTGCAGAGCTGTAAGAAAAGAAGATGGGCTGATTTCCCTTCCACCGTGGCTGGGCAGCCAGCAATCCAACTGAAAATTATGTGGAGGCCACTTGTATATCTGTCTTTACCTGCAGGGATGCTGTGTATTATAGATACTGATAGATTAGATAGATATATATAGAGAGATAGATAAATTGATTGATTGATAGATGATAGAGAGAGAAGGGAGGGAGGCAGGGAGGAGGGAGGGAGAGAGAGAGAGAGAGAGAGAGAGAGAGATTGATTTATGTGTAGAGGAGGGAAGGGAGAGAGAATGCATGCATGTCCCACAGTGCATATAGAGGTCATATAACAACTTGCAGGAGCTGACTCTTTTTACCATTTGGGTCCCAGGAGTTGAACTCAGATCGTCAGACTTGGCAACAAGTCCCTTTACCTTCTGAGCCCTCTCGCTGGCCCTTGGAGGATGAGACTCCCTAGCTCAAGAATCTCTGCACATGAAGACAGTACTCCTATGTGGATTCGTGAAAAGTTATCTCAGGACATTTTGTTTTCTTTCCTAAAAGCTGCTGCTGCCTACGAAGTCTCCGCCATGTGAAAAAATATGAAGTTTTTATTTTAAAATTAGATCCTGGGGTTGATTTTCAAGATTATGCCAAGTCTACGCTCCAAATCCACTCATTCCATCTGACCTGCAAGAACACATCTGCCCCGGGCTCGCCCCACCCCGACTTCTGACGGTGGCATATGTCTGGTGCTTTTGATTAAAGAGAAGGGTTTGTTAGCATGTCATGTACAGTATATCAAAGGAGATCAGGCACCCGTCTGCAAGTCAGATGACAAAGGAGTGATCCGCCTGGGTACAGCTAAGCAGAGGTTGTGAAGCGTCAGCGCGGGGGATGAGTCATAATTTGGAAGCGTTCATTAGCAGCGGTTTAGGTAATAATCATGTAGGAGTCCCAGGGTCTTCGGCGTTCAGTGAAGCAGAGCGATTTCCCCAAACATCCATCTGTCCCGAGCACAGAGGAATTCCGACTAAATTGGAGAACCACCATGGTCAAGGAGGCTCTGCAACATTTGGCAATCATTTCCTAAACTGGGATTTCTCCAGCTGCTCGGTTTAGATGGATCTAGGTTAAGATCAGGGCTTACCTTTAATCAATTCATCATGATGAAAAGCTTTTGTTTCTGAATAGCAAGTCTGCCCCCAACACCATGCCCTTTGTATTTAAATCAAAATATACATGTTACACATACACACACACACACACGTAGTTACATACACTCAGAGAGAGATCAGTGGGGCCAGCAGGAAAGCCAATCTCTTTAACTGTTAATGTATGAAATAATTGACTTCCTCCCTGGCCCAACCCTTATATTTTCTGTATGTATCTCAAGGGATGTCAGCTGTCCATCTTGGTGCTGAGACAGGAACAGAAATGCAATTTACTTCATGGAGTTCCTTCTAGACCTACTAAGTCCTGATGACCCACAGTGCTAGTTTCAAAGTGTCCTGTGAGCTGCTAGAATGAAGCCTCTAAGACCCTACTCACTGATCAGGACCCCCATTCAAGCACCGATGAGGAGATCAGCTGTCAGTTTGACGATAAGACTTTCTCAAGCATAGCATTCTTTACCTATTTCATGGTACTCCCCACCACCACCAGCCGGTGCTCCCACCACCAGCCGGTGCTCCCACCACCAGCCAATGCTCCCACCACTACCACCCAGTGCTCCCTCCCACCAGTCAGTGCTCCCACCACCACCACCCAGTGCTCCCTCCCACCAGTCAGTGCTCCCCCACCACCCAATGCTCCCCACCACCGCCCAGGGCTGCCCCACCACCACCCACCCTGAGAAAATGACTGTTTTCCCTTTAAAAATAGTTCAACGAAGACTCTTTGGAACTGTTTGTATTGACCACTTTCATCAGATCACCTGTTGAGTGACCATGAATGCAAAAGGTTCTGCCTGACCCCTGGGTACTTAAAGCCTACAGTAGACGTATTTCAGAGGAAGTCTTCCGCCATGAATCTTCAGTCACGTGTCCAGTGTGTTTCCTGGTATGGCCTCCTTTAGTAAACAGTCTTCCAGGTGGAGTGGCAGGTTCACAAGGGAACTAACTCCCTTGGGCCCAGTGAGGAGGAGCTGCAAAGCAGGAGATGGAGGGGTATTTCCTACACTGGGTCCTAGACAACCCTATCCCCTCCCCCCAGCGGTATACAGAGGCTCCATCCGGCATGGCTGGGGATAAGCTGCCCTCTGCCACCACAAATGTAATATTGTTTAAAACCAGGTATAGAAAAGCAGAACCGCTTCTGGGGTTAAATCAAGCCTGTTCATGGCTCCTTGGGAAAGCTGTAAGGAGAGACAGTTGTGAGCTGTCTCCCGTACCTCCGTGCTGGCAAGGGCTGCAGCACAGGGCTGCCCTAACACCATCTGGGCGATCTCTGAAAGGGATGGCTGGGTTGCACTGAGAAGCTGTGGTCAGTCCGCCCTGCTGCAAAGCCCAGGGTGGGTGCCAACAGGGATGTCAAGCCTGCTTCTCACTTATCCAGTGTTGTCTTACACCGAGCAGCCAGGAGGAATTAGTCACTAATCCAGCCCATCAGAGCTGCGCTTAAAACCCGTCCTCCCGTCCCAGGCTCTGACACGCTCCCTTCCCGTCCTGTGCCTGTAACTGGCACAGATTATTTTTCTGTTTGCAATTCTTCGTGGCTATTTAACAGAAAAGCAGGAGCGGGGAGCCAGTTATTCTGCCTTACTCTGCAGATCTCCACTAGATCAACCAACTGCATTTAAAGAAAAACGCTAACTCAATATTGATTAAAAGCACTTTTTAACAATTTAAAGAGCTTCCAACTTTTGTGCTTGTTTTGTTGTTGTTGTTCTGGGGAGAGATCTATGGGGTTGGGGGGCAATTGGTCCATGTGGAGGTCAAAAGTCAACCCTGTGTGTCTTTCCTCAAGAGCCATCTGCTTGGTTTTTGAAGCAGGGTGTTTCTCTGGCCTGAGGTTCTCAGACTGGGCTAGATAGGTGTGTCTCTTCTCATCCAGTGCTGGGATTATACACGAACTCCATCATACTGGCTTTTTCAGTTGAGCATTAAGGACAGAATGCAGGTCCTTGTGTTTGTTGTTTGTGTGGAGAGCGCATTAAAGAGTGAGCAGTTTCTTCAGCCTTTGATTTTTTTTTTGAGACAGAATCTGAATAAATAGATTTATTTATTCAGCAAGCTAACCCCATGCTCAAAATCCTCCTGTCTTGACTTCTTGAGATCTAGGATATGTGTATGCCATCACAATCTGCACTAAGAGCACCCACCTTAGAAGCCAAAATCATATTCAAAGACAAACTAGAAGTAACCCCTCTAACAAGTAAACGGGATTAGAGATCCCTGCTTTCTCCTTTCCTTTGGTTCTCCATCCCTTCCACAATCCCCGAGCCTCTACTACAGGTAGGACTCAACGTCATAAAAAAATGAGGCCCTCCCTAGAGGAGTTTACTGCTTAGCAGTTACCATGGTTACCAAATTAGGCTGTTTCTCCTAATGCAATCAGCGTGGAGAGAGCAGGAGTAGAGACTGGCACACCAGTTTGTGTCTGTCATAATTTTCACCCTCCTCCCCCGGTGGTGCTTTTGATTAAACCCAGGGTTTCAAATACACTAGGCAAATGCTCTTCTGTAGGGCCACTTCCCCCAATGCAACTGGTCCTTGTTTTCAGGTGGCTGAATTTCTCACTCTTTGATTGGTCCATGGGGTAAAGCACAAACTGTGGCAGGCAATCCTGTCAAGTACTTATGATGTTTCAAAGACTTTTCCTCACACAAGACATATGACAAGTCAGGTAAGACCAGCCCCTCAGCAGGTAATCTGTAATCTCTAAATCCATTTGAGTCCCATAGGTGCTAAAATAGCGGTGGGAGGGAAGCCTCCTCCCAAACATAGTGCCCTGGATTCGCCTCTGTTGCTCTGATAAAGAATCATGACCCAAAGCACCTTAAGAGATTTACAAACTCTTAGGACCTGAAGAGCAGAAGGAGCCGGGTGGGCTGTGCAGGGGCTTTGCTGGCTTACGCAAGCAAGCGGTGAACAGCATTCTTAGTCTCTCTGCTCTGACTCCATTCTCTCTGGAAACACCATGGCAAGCCAACCTGCTCTCTCTCTCATGGTAACAAAATGGCCGCCTTCACGTATACATGCCAGGCCCTCTGCAGGATGGGTGAGATCTCTTCCAAGAGTCCTGGCACAGTGGCGGAAAAGCATTTGCATTTTCCAGAAGTCCTCTCACTTTGCGTCCCAGATAATGAATTGGGTTACACCAGAAGTGTTACCAGGGGACTGGATCAGTCAACCAGCATGGCTGTCCTGATTGTCTTGGACCAAAGAATGCACACTTTGAATTCCAGCTCCCAAGGCTGCTACACTGATGAGAGTGGGAACAGAGGCATCACCAGACCTTCCCTGGCAAACGCTGCAGGTGGTCACTCAGCTTTTAGTCTTTGGGATGGATGGGAGGGCCCTCAGGAAAAGGCACGGTGCTGGAGGGTGGCTGTGTGTATCTGTGTGTGGCACGGAAGCTGCCTGAGTAGAGTCTGTTCCCATCTCCAGTGCCTCATGGAGCAAGCACAGCTATTCCTACTGAACAAAGGAGGACGAGAGAATGGCTTTTCAGAGATCACGGAAGAGTTGGCTGTTCTTCCCTCTTTGCCTTCCTCGGGGTTCACATCAAAAAGACCACTCTTGGGCACTCTCCAAGGTCAGGGGCTGCAACAGGAGATGGATAAAACCCCAGAGGGGAAGGAGAAGACCTTTAGGATATTTGGCTTAGGATATTTGTGATTCCAGCCTGGCTGTCCCTTTTGCACATAACATGCCTTGGGCATAGTCATGAGTGACAGTTAATTTGATGGCCAACTCGACACAGCCTGGGGAAGGGAATCTCAAGGAGGGATTGTCCAAGTCAGGTGGGCGTGTCTCTGGGGATTGTCCTGACTGCTTTAATTGATGTGGGAAGATCCAGCCTCAAAGTGGGCAGCCCCCTTCCCTGATTTAGAGCCCTGGAGTGCATAAGGGTAGAGAAAGCTAGCTGAGCTCTAAGGAGCAGACTTTCACTGTCTGCTGCTGACTGTGGCTGTGATGTAACAAGCAGCTTCAGGCTCCNGGAGCCTGAAGCTGCTTGTTACATCACAGCCACAGTCAGCAGCAGACAGTGAAAGTCTGCTCCTTAGAGCTCAGCTAGCTTTCTCTACCCTTATGCACTCCAGGGCTCTAAATCAGGGAAGGGGGCTGCCCACTTTGAGGCTGGATCTTCCCACATCAATTAAAGCAGTCAGGACAATCCCCAGAGACACGCCCACCTGACTTGGACAATCCCTCCTTGAGATTCCCTTCCCCAGGCTGTGTCGAGTTGGCCATCAAATTAACTGTCACTCATGACTATGCCCAAGGCATGTTATGTGCAAAAGGGACAGCCAGGCTGGAATCACAAATATCCTAAGCCAAATATCCTAAAGGTCTTCTCCTTCCCCTCTGGGGTTTTATCCATCTCCTGTTGCAGCCCCTGACCTTGGAGAGTGCCCAAGAGTGGTCTTTTTGATGTGAACCCCGAGGAAGGCAAAGAGGGAAGAACAGCCAACTCTTCCGTGATCTCTGAAAAGCCATTCTCTCGTCCTCCTTTGTTCAGTAGGAATAGCTGTGCTTGCTCCATGAGGCACTGGAGATGGGAACAGACTCTACTCAGGCAGCTTCCGTGCCACACACAGATACACACAGCCACCCTCCAGCACCGTGCCTTTTCCTGAGGGCCCTCCCATCCATCCCAAAGACTAAAAGCTGAGTGACCACCTGCAGCGTTTGCCAGGGAAGGTCTGGTGATGCCTCTGTTCCCACTCTCATCAGTGTAGCAGCCTTGGGAGCTGGAATTCAAAGTGTGCATTCTTTGGTCCAAGACAATCAGGACAGCCATGCTGGTTGACTGATCCAGTCCCCTGGTAACACTTCTGGTGTAACCCAATTCATTATCTGGGACGCAAAGTGAGAGGACTTCTGGAAAATGCAAATGCTTTTCCGCCACTGTGCCAGGACTCTTGGAAGAGATCTCACCCATCCTGCAGAGGGCCTGGCATGTATACGTGAAGGCGGCCATTTTGTTACCATGAGAGAGAGAGCAGGTTGGCTTGCCATGGTGTTTCCAGGGAGAATGGAGTCAGAGCAGAGAGACTAAGAATGCTGTTCACCGCTTGCTTGCATAAGCCAGCAAAGCCCCTGCACAGCCCACCCGGCTACTTCTGCTCTTCAGGTCCTAAGAGTTCATAAATCTCTTTATTAACTGAGGTCTTCTGAGTTGGGATTTCTATTTCTTGACCCCGAGCAGAGATTAAACAGACATGGTACCTTTCCTGAAAAAGGGAAAGAGGAGCCAGTTGCTCTCTGGGGTACCACACACCTCCAAACCAACCCCTTTTTTGTGCAAAATAAGCACAATGGATAAAGATGATCATTGAGCAAACACATTATGAATTTAACTCTAAATTAGGAGGTTGAAATAGATAGTCAGAACCCACGGGCACCAGTAATCCCTCCCCCAAATACATAAATCACTGAAAGGACCAAACAGGGCCTGGGACACAGACAGAAGGAAACAGAAGCATGATTGTGTTAGCCTGGGCTACCTCATCTTTGAACAAGTTTATTTTCTCAGCGTTTGACGCTCTTGCAACAATATTCCATTTGCTGTAAGTTTGGTCTTTTTAGCAACAGCCTTCCTGTCACACGGCACCCCAGCTCCTAACAATGAGGGAGGGTCTCAGGAGGCCCACAGTCACATAAGATGACTTCCCACCCCAGTGCCACAGCCTACCCACCACGTATATTTTCCACACCACAGTCCATGCCAGAGCCTCACAGCAGACTTAAAACATTTAAGCTCCAGGATCCAAGATAAGTCTTTTTTAAAATAAATAAAGATAAGCCAAGACATGACTGCCCACTTGGATTGTTTCTCCGGCCTTGGTTCTTTTATCTTCTTTGGCTGCAAGAATGAGCTGAATCTTGAACCTGAATTTGAACCTGAGTGTGCTTGGTACGGCTCCAGAAACATCAGGCCCATAGGTCCTCCAGAGCACGGAGGGGTGTGTTTCCCTGACAAGAAAGAATTCCAGGGGTCCTTGGGAATCCTGGGGTTATCAGAGGCCTCTGCAGTCCCAGCAGGGGAGGCATCCAGATAACTTCAGCCAGCTCTGTGCCTCCCTGGTCCACACTTGCAAACTGGAGCTAGCATGGGGCTCCCAGAGCTCATCTAGAAAGTTCTGAGGTGGAAGTACTTTCAGCGAAACAGAGATACAAAAAGCCTCCATTAGACAGCTGCTTCAAGAGAAGCTCTCAACCACCCTGTGTGACACGGTCACATGTCCCTGTCTATAGTCCCCAGAGTCCCTTCCTTCTTGTAGCCTCGGGTTGGTGGGTGTCACAACATTTACGCAAGACCTGGATGCCTTTGTGCTAGCCCCCAAATGCCTTCCATGATTGGACAATTGGTCTCTCTGGAAACCTGTGGAAGCTTTGGAAGGTAGGGCCCACTTGGAGGAAGCGGGTGACTCGGAGGAGGTGGGCTTTGTGGTTTATAGCCTGGCCCCATTTCCTGCTTTCATAGAGATGGGAGTGTGCTGTATCATGTTCCTGCTTTGACACTACTCTCACACCATGGCAGCCCGCCATGATGAACTGCACCTTCAGACCAGGAGCCAAAATAAACCTTCCTCCCTGGAGCTGCTTGTCAGGTATTTTATCATCCACAGCAGCAAGGACTGCACAGGGCTGCCCCTTCTCAGAGAGTACTTCCAGCTATGCCCCAGCCTCAGCTCCATCTTCAGTTTCTGCTCTGCAACCAAAGCTATCCAGAATATAACAGCACAGTGTGGTGCTTTGTGCACAGAAAGATCGCCTACTGCCCGTCACTCTTGCTGCTGTATCTGTATCCTTCCCTGGTAGACTGGCACAAAGCACTGAAAACCACCGGTTCTGCATGATAGTTATTCCCAAGAGTGTAGCCCAAGCAGTCACCATCAATTCCCTTCTTATTCTCTCCCATCGACGCACAGAGGTGTGAAGAAGCTCAGAAACAGTAATGGGAAGCAGTCCCCAGTCAGGTTTCTGTGTGATTCCTAATGCATGGCCAATGCCACCCATATATCTACCCGGTAACTCTGGCAATGGTCTCGTCTCTTGTCATCATGCTTCTGAGTGGCTGTGTCCTGCTCTCCTTTTGTGGGAGACCAATTGTTGGGTTCAGACTGGCAGCTGCTGTGCCCAGGGCCTGGCTGCATCTGATGGTACCTCCCCGCTCTCTGCAGCTGGGCCAGGTGAACCATAAGAACTTCGGGGCCTGCAGACAACGCTGGGCAGGAACGGGTGGGTAGCTAACTGCCCATGGCAAGCTGTCGCATAGCTACTTCCTCAGAATTGAAACAAACCTGTGTTCATCTCTTCCCTGCCCTGCGTTCATCTCTTCCCCGTCCTGTGTTCATCTCTTCCCTGTTGCTGCACTAATGCTTTCACAAAAGTGACTTCTGGGGAAAAAAAGCATGTTTTTAGGTCACAGTTCCAAGTTACAGTCCATAATGAATTACAGGGAAGTCAGGGCAATGGGGGCCAGAAGCAACACTACAGTAGCAGAAGAAGGGGTGAATAAGTGCTCAGCTCAGGGTCCCCACAAAATAGCTGAGGATCTTCTGCCAGGGTGGGGCTACATCACATCAATTAAAGCAATCGAGATTACCTCCCCCTCATGACATACACTATGGTCCTTCTCCCTAAAGATCCTAGGTTTTGTTAACAATGAGGCACCAAGCAGCATGATTACTTCCTGGAGAGAGAGATGCTCCTAAAATTGGGGAAGCTAGAAAAGTTAAAGGTTAGGGAGCTCGTGACAGGGACTAAGATTCCCAAGGCTCCTCCCCACAGCTACTAAGCAGTTAATCACTGCTGACAGGGAAGACTACAGCGGAGCCACCTGCGAGTTGTGCAGAGCTGCAGGGATGCAGTTTTTGTGACCTGTCACTCCCACTGGGGCAGGCCTTTGTGTCACCCATGCTCCTGTGAGTGACTCAATGAACTCATGAGTTCCCCACTAGAGTTGCACGGAATCAAGTCTGTCCTTAGGGCCCTATCTGGAATGAAGAGGTCTGATCCCATTCTTCAGGGAAAAGTCCCATCCGTGCTTTAGAGAGTTCCCTTTGCATGGCCAGTCGTGTGCTCATGGCTTCAGCGCCAGGCAGAATGACTTTGGATGCTTCGTGGCCGGTCAAATTCCAGAATCTCACCCCAGCTCCCACCCATGTGCTCTCGCCTAACACCTTCACACCTAGTCTTTAAGATCCACTCCCATGGAGCTACGATCCTCTCCTTTGGCATGGCACGCATTTCTGTGTGACTCTTTGATTAAATTCTGTTGGCACCAAAAGACCTGGAGGCCAGGCCTGATTTTGCTGCCTCCTATGCCCTGAAACAATTCTGACACCTAGTAGAGGCCCCATTATCTGCAGAACGGTTAGCTCAGTGAAGAAATGGATGATTTTCCTACCGCATTAGAGAAAATTTAAAACAAGACATTTTTTAAAGAATAACACAGAGATGTGCTCAGCAACTCAGGGTCTGAAGGAACCAACAGGGATCAGGCTTTAGGGCTCTGGGACTTCTGGGACTTTTGGGCAGATTGCCTATTATCTGAGGATAAAATTAGGGTCTACTACGCAGGGGTATTGTGAGGATGAACCACATGCAAAGCGATCTAAGCAGTGCCTGGCCCCGGCAAGCACTCAGCCTCCATGAATCCTGTTCTTTGGTAAGAGACGGCTGATAGGAGGGTAAAGTTGAGAAAGTTCCAATAGAATTTCTATTTTTGCTTCAAGTACACAGTGAGTTATCTGCAGGTGATGGGAGAGAAGATTGAGATCGCGATTACAAAGCAAGAGCTGCAGGGCCAAGTAGAAGGTCCAGCTGAAGCGGACCACGGGTTTGGAAGAGCACCAACTGGCAGAGTTGAATCCCTCCAGCAACTGCCATCAGCCAGCAAAGAGAAGGGGTGGGGTGAGGACCTGGGTTCATCCAGGACTGGAGTTTGCAAGGAAGCACTCTCAGAATAAAAACCAAGCAGGATCCTGGCAGGAAACTTAGACCCGGTCCATGCTACAAATTTAGGCTACAACGAAGGTAACACTTCAAACAAGAACCTAATTATTCTTCAATACACAAGAATGAGGTTATTGCACAGCTCTTAAAGGGAAAAATAAAATGAGTTTTTACTAGTTTAGACTCACTAATGTAAATTATGTATTCATTAAAGTTGAGGGTGAGAGAAAATGAAGCGAACAGTATATGGCAATGCCCATGACCTTAGCATCGGGGAGGACTCTCTGGGCGTAATGACCAATTCAGAAACCATAAAGCAAAGTGACTAGAGAAAATTTAAAACTTCAGTGTGCCAGTGTGCCATGGAAGTATGTCCTGAGAGAGGGAACTGGGAGAAGACATTTATAGCAAAATTCACAAAAAGGATTTCTAAGCTTCAACATGAAAAGCACTTTCCAGTCAGCGAGAGATGGGTGCCCTAGACAAAGGATATACATAAGCATTTACTAATGAGCAAATGAAAATGGTTAGGAAAACCAGCAAAATATTAATCCAAACAGTCCAATTTAAATCTGTGAGGAAAGGGTTAGTTATTCAATAATGCTGAATAAAGCCCAGGGTGGTATTGCACACCTTTAATGCCAGAGTTCTGGCGGCAGAGGCAGGTGGGTCTCTGTGAATCCCAACCTGGTGTACCAAGTGAGTTCCAGGCTAGCCATGGCTACATATTGAAACCTTGGTGATGTTGATGATGATGATGGTGGTAATGATGCTGGTGATAACAGTGATGATAAAAGTGAACAGACTGTTGAAAATTTTAATTGAATACTTCATTAATGTTGCAAGAGAAATGCAAGATTTAAGAGTTTCAGTTTAAATGAGGAAATTACAGAAGTTCACAGGGAATATGTATTTTTAAAAGATGATGCTATGCAAAAGGAGACAGCCACAAAACTTTACTAATGGAAGAATCCACTTTCCTGAAATGACTTAACAGTCAAAACCATAGGGCCAGAGGAGTGGAGGGCAGAAGTTACCGTTGAAAGTTACAGTGTCCTACTGAAAGAAGACATGTCAAGACAAACGATGCTTATGGCTGTATGACATTATGAATGTGTTTAAATATCACCAAAAAGCTGGGAATGGTGACTCACACTGTAATCCAGCACCTGGGAGGCTGAAGCAACAGGACCATGAATCTGAGGCCAGCCTGAGCGACAAAGTGAAACCCTGTCTTAAAAAAAAAAAAGCAAAGCAAACAAGTGCACACACTTAAACCTACACATTTACACACGGTATAGATAAATGCATACTATTTAAAATCACCAACTGTACAGATAAATGGTGAGAATGGTAAATTTTGTGTTCTGTGTATTTTACCACAAAGATATTGGGGAATGGGTTGAGGTGAAATAGAAAATTATGTTCTTATGGTCAGTATGGGGAAAATCTTTCAAGTTGTAACTCACACAACTTCAACTACAAAAAAACTAAAACTTCAAAAGTAATATATTCAAAGTCAAAAGACAAACAAGGTTAAAATTTTCAAAGCACAGTAAGCAGGGGCTCCTAATAATGCATAAAGAACTACAGCTTCCATGACAAGATTCTTCCCTTTTTAAAAAAAAATATTTTGTTTTGGTTCTTTGTTTTGTTTGGATTTGGGTTTTTCTCTTAAATTTTGGTTTGCTTTAGGGGGAGGCTGCAATGGCAGAGAATGGGTGGGGAGGGAGATAAGTGGGATCAGAATCCATAATGTGAAATCCACAAAGAATCAATAAAAATTTTAAAAAGAAAAGAATTTCAGAAAAGTAATGAGAAAGATGTCATTAGGAGCAAGCGTTCAGTGAAGGACACAAAGGCTGTGCAGAAGAAATTTATGTAAAATGAAAAGATGTTCAGCTTAGTCTTGCCAACAATCAAGAGATGGGAATTTAAATCTTTCTAAAAATTAATTAAAAACTCCGAGAATAGCAAACTTGGACATGGGTGTGGGGAGATGGAACCTGCCACATCTCATGGGTGGGAATGTGATTTGTATAATTTGCCTGTGTTTATCAAAATCTTTAAAAATGCCACTATTTGACCAGTCATTTTCTTCTTAGAATTCATCCCAAGGAAGTCATCACATCCCTCTCCACAGAGCTGTTAGTGGCTGCTTGAAGACTTCATAGTTAGCGGGTCTAAGCAACCTTTACATCCAATACACTGATTGGTCAGATGGTTGCTGGCAGACCTACAGAAAGGAATGCTCAACTATCCTTTAAAAATAATGTCAGAGAGTGTTTATTGGCATGTGAAAAGATTCACAACACACTTTGAAGTGGCTAACGTAAGTTCCGAAATAGTTCGAGTAAATACATCATGTGGAGAGCGGTCCCCTCTGAGAAGTTGCTTCTCCTTTGCTCTGTGCAACTTCTCTATGTTTCTCAAAGCTTTTTCATAAACAAACACAGTCTTGTAATCGTAAGACACATAGTAAGTGCTGTTTTTAAACGATTGATGTGTTTATCAGTAGTCCAGTCTTCTTGGGTCTCTCTCCCATGCAGCTCGGTATGTATTAACAGCTACTGCTCCTGCCTCAGTGGCTCATGACCACTTGCCCAGCCTCTCTTCCTGGCTTTCCACAATCTCACTATGTTATTTCTGGGCAGAGAGACCAGCCACACAGGTCATTTTCTTTAACCCCACTCCTCCCTTTCACTTGGGTCTGCTACAGCCAAGCCATTTGAGGGCTCATCCCCGACTGTGGCAGTGACATTTTGATCACAAGGACCTGCCAGATAGAATGCAGGCCCCAGGACACCATCTTCTGGAGTTCCCATTAGCAATCCCCCTATGGGCCATATGTCCAAACTCCATGAGCCCTCATCTGAAATGTCCCCCTGCATGTCCTATTCTGGTTACACTTTGATACTTACTTGAATCTCTTCTGTATCAGGACCGTAGCTCCCCACCCCAAGGATGCTCTTCACACCTGCATGTAGCTTTACTATGGATACATGCCATTACACGGTCCTGACCAATCAGAGTGTACTGTTCCTGACACCTTCATATCCCTTCCCTCCTGACCCCTATCATCATCCCCTACAACTGCTAAAGATGGCCCTCCAGAAAGAGAAGAACAGGGCCGCTAGGGAGACTCGCATCAGAGGTCTCTCCCACCCATGACAGTGTACAAAAGTTGACTGTTTCCCTAGTGCACAAAGGACATGGGCAGCAAATGCCCTGCAGTACAGCATCCACCCCAGCTCCTCTCCCAGCAGAACCACTGGAAAAGGGGCTCTGCTCATCCCTCCCCACTATGGAGACACTCATTTTGTGGCAAATACTCATATTTCTTGACCTAGGAGTCACCTGCTAACTGTATCTTCACATATGGTTGGCTTTGCTATGTGAAGCATTTTCTCTTGTAGGAGGCTGTGCACTCCTGTGGGTGGCCCTCAGGACACCTTCTGGCCAACAGGTCTCAGTTTCAGCAGCAATTCTGCCAAACCCTGAAAGAGAGGGAGTAAGATGGAATGTGTAGAGACCACTCTTCAGAAAAGCAGGCTTGTCTGCTGCAGACAATGCTGCCACCAAGTGAGCTTGCAGAGAGAAGATGGTGACTATCTGGGCTGTCTGCGGTGACGGTCCTGAAGGGCAGGGTCTGGCACTGCCTGGCAATGACTGCCTGAGGTATTTGGTGAGTCCCAAAGCCCAAGGACTGGGGAAAGGGCGGAGATGTCTCCAGTTAGTGTTTAAGGGACAGGAAATTCCTAGTGGCAAGATGACCTCATGCTGACAGGGCTGGGGCGAGCCGACCTGCCCCAGGCTCATCTGGGACGCCATACCTTGTCTCAGGATGAACCAAGTCCACAGACCACTGGTTCTTCTGAGGAGGGCAGGGCCCAGGAAACATCTTCAGATTCTTAGAGAGATAAGAATCTTTCAGATCTGGAAGTCCTGGATTCCCACACAAACAGACAGCCCCTGGTTCAGCTTTCCCTCTGCACCCCTCCCCTGTGGGTACCAAGAAACCAGACCCCACTCCCAGGTGTCTATCTATAAGACTACCTCCCATTCAAAGGCCAAATTCACTTGAATGATTCCTTCATCTTGGATAGAGCGGTGAAGGGGAACTCAAGCAAGTCGGGCTGGCTGTCCTTAGGAAGGATTTGGACTGGAGGCATGGCCTTGCAGCAGAAAGCCAGGCAGAGGGAAGGGCAGGTGGCAATAGGTAGCTCTGGTCAAACTGGCTCCTTCCCTTGCCTTGGACCTGGATCAGGATGTGGGGGAGGCAGAGTGCAACTCTGGAGACCCTGTCTAGGACATCTTTGGAATGGGGATTTACCCTCTGAGACTGAGGGCTGCAACCACAAGCTCCAGGATGGAGTGCAGTGATGCAAGCATTAAGGATCTTGCTCTGCCTGGGACAGAGTGTCCTAAGGATCGCCAAAGGGAAGAGGGGGTGGTTTGCTCTCTCCTGAGTGCAGGCTCCTGGCGCTCATTCCCTCCGCACAGGTGCCATTCACATTCCTTGGACATTAACAAAAAACCCCACTGATACCTGCCATGCGGTACCCAGGTGGTGGAGAGAACACTATGACTCACACAGAATCTATGCCCTCAGGACACTCCCAGCCCACTGGGGAAAATAGACAAAGAGAGATGTCATCCCTGGAGTGAGCTGTGCAGGGACAGGATATTCACACAGAGGAGAGGCACAAAGGACAGGGCTGGGTGAGCCCAGGAGACATCACCCAGGGCTTAAAATTGGAACTCCAGTTCCAGGCAGATCTGGGCTTGAGTGTCAGCTCCACCCTAACATAACACTGAGAAAGTCATTTAACCTGAGCTTGGGATCCTGGAATGCCAAAAAGACATGAGAATGCTCTTCCGGTGATGCAGTGTGGAGGTGACATTCCTGGGCTTTCCATTAAATGCTCAGCCAGGTGCCTGATGTCAGCAAGGGGCTTATTGCTAAGGTGATAGGGAAGGCTATGTGGGACCAAGTGGTGGGGGCTGGAACTCTTGGTGGCAGAGGTAGAGGTAGAGGCAAGTGTACCAAGGCTGTGTGTGCAGACAGGGAAGCTAACACTGTCACTTTCACAGCTCACAGAGTCTGTTTCTCACAGGAAGGGAAAGAAACTATCTGGTGAGGAAAACGGGGTCTGAGCAGGTGAGAGTGAAACCATTGGGAACCATCCTGCTGGAGGTGGGTGCAGAACCTTTCAGGAGGAAGTACCATTAGTGACAGACATGTCAAAAGACCAGCGGGGCAGACGTTGAGCTAATATTCTGGGGTGTGTATTCAGGGAGCAGGGGCTGACATGCATGCACGTGTCAATGCATGCAGAGACCCAAGGTCAAAGCCTTCCTCAACCACTCTATTTTTTTGAGCTAGGGTCTCTCACTTAGCCTGGACCTCCCCAGCTCAGCTAGATTGGTTGGCCAGCAAGCCCTGAATTTACGTGGGAACTCACCTCCCAGCTCTGGGATCAGAGGTGTACAATGTCATCACACCTGCCTTTTTTTAAGTGCTAAGGATCAAACTTCAGTTCTCATGCTTATGTAGTAAGCACACTGTGGACTGAGCCACCCCCCCCCAACACACACACAACCCCAATTATCTAAGATTTTAGTGAGTCAGTCAGCAGAGCTGGTGGGGGCCTGGAGGAGACAGGCGGAGAGAGAATCCACCTGAGCCTTTTGTTAAGGAAGTTGACTCTCAGTTCTCACACTTGGTACCCAGCCTGGCATGGAGACATCATCCACTAGATAGTCTTAATTCTCTCTCCTTTTAAGAATTCCATTCATTTATTTTTTGCTGTGGCAGACAGGAGTGCCACAGTATACACGCAAAGGTCAGAGGATAACTTTCCAGAGCAGGATCAACCCCAGGTCATCAGGCCGGGCAGCAAGGACACACTATGAGCCATTCCTGGATGCTGTTCTTTAAGTGAGTGGAGGGACAGGGAAAAGGAGACAAAGTTCTAAATTTGTGAGGAAAAGCGCTGGGAGAATTGCTGCAGATTCTAGACATCACTTGCTCTAACCACTGTTCTTAGAGATGAAAGGCTCCAGTGCAGCCTTGTCCACAGGACAAGAAACATGACTGGCCTGACCCACTTAGAGCAATCCAGCTCCCTTTGCTTTGGTTGGTAAAAAGAGACAGTTTTTTTTGTTTGTTTTGGGGGGGTAGATGTTTTTTCTTGGTTTCTGATTTGTTTGTTTGTTTGTTTGTTTGTTTCTGCCATCCCTCTTTCCTTCTACCTTCAGCCACTCATGTTAAAGATGAGCAGACCAGCAGCAGCTGTCAGTCATGAGGGGCAAAACCCCAACATGTGGAACACAAGGATGGGAGAGCACAGGCCCAGAAGGAGCCTGTGTCTTCCACAGCACCGGTGGGCTGTTTTCAGATTTCTGGTTATGTAAATGATTGGCACATCAGATTGAGCCATAAGCCAGTGTACTGTTGCTTCCAGCTGAACATGTCCTAACTGGCACATGTAGAGCTCTCACGTGACATAGCTCACATGGCAGTCAGCGTGGAAGGACCTGGGGACTGTGGAGTATGACCTCTTATTAACTGGGGAGACTAACTGGGGAGACTGAAGGTCTTGAAGGTTTTGAAATATGGCTTCTGAGGATTTGAGAAGACAGCATTTCAAGCCACAGGAGTCCAGGATGTCCCTCCAAAGGACTCTTATCATCTCCATTCCTGCTCCCTAACAAATTCCACCCACGGCTTTTGTTGCTCTGTCATGGGAATTCCAGAAGACAGTCATGTTTCTGGTTAAGAGTCTCTAGTCTTGACCAGTGATGGCTACTTTCCTGAGTCTCTCTCTCTCTCTCTCTCTCTC